>CM052542.1:107505544-107533123 GCA_028533065.1 Trachops cirrhosus
TAGGAAAGTTTTCCATCATTACTTTTTCAAACAGGTTTTCTATCCCTTTCTCTTCTTCTCCTTCTGGTATGCCTATTATATGGATATTATGATGCTTCATCTTGTCCTTCATTTCCCTTAATCCCTCTTCATTTTTTCTGAGCCTCTTTTTCTTTTCTTGCTCTTTCTGGGTGTTTTTTTCTACCTTGTCCTCCAGCTCACTGATCTCTTCTTCTGCTTCATTGATCCTGCTTTTGATTCCTTCTACTGTGCTCTTCAGTTCAGAAATTATATTCTTAATTTCCTCTTAGTCCTTGTTGGTAGTTTCTATTTCCTTTTTCATGTTGATATAGTTTGCAGTGAGTTCACTGTAGTTTCCCTGTAGTTTCTGGTAATTCTCTGTGAGCTCATTGAGCTTCTTGATAACCATTGCTTTGAACTCAATAACTGATAGTTGATTTGCCTCTATTTCATTTAGCATTCTTGCTGAGGCTTCCTCCTTTCCTTTCATTTGGGGATTGTTTCTTTGTCTTCCCATTGTTTGTGAGACTCTTCCTGTTAGCCTCTGCTTCTTAAATTGATCTATTCTGACTCCCTGGATTTATGGTGTGAACTTCTACAGTAGAATACCTGTGAGATTCAGCAGCGCAGTCTCCTTAACCTCCTGAGCTCGTTGGTGTTGGACTGTCATTTAAGTTGGCTCTCTGTATGTCTTTGGGTTTTGATTGTTGTTGGGTCTTTCTTTGGTGGCTCCTTCCCTCCAGCTAATTAACTGAGGATCACTCTGTCCACCACGTCTTGTATTCTGTTGTGCAGGTATAGACAGGTTGTGTTGAAGCTGATTCTTCTGTATGTACAAGGTTTTGAGGCTTCTCTCTTGCTTTTGTTCAGTTGTTTGTTGTGGGTAATTCTCCACCTTTTAGTTGTATTTCTAGATCGGTTGAGGTTAGTGTGGCTTCCACTCCCTCCTTCACCTTCTTCCATTGTTATCTGTTGGTGGTTCCTTTGTTGGTGGGTTTCCTCTTCCAGCAGGTGTGCTGGTGTTCACCACTCCCACCTTGCAAGTTCTCTGGAGTAGCAAAATGAAATTTGTGTCACTGTCTCTGTTGTTGGGATGACCCCTGTTTAGATCCAACTCTGGTCTTTTCTCCACTCCAGGTATTATTGTCTCACCATCTGATTTTCCAATGTCCTCTATAATTTTGGTCTCCAGTCTTCATATATTCTGGAATACCATTGGCTGTTCACTCTGTTCATCAGAAGATCAGCTAAGTATTTCACCCATGCTCTGGGGAAGTGGACTTTGCTTCCACCTACATCTCTGCCATCCAGGATAGTTATATTTTATGATTAAAATTAGGAAGCATTAGACAGCATATTTCATGCTATTTTCAGGTACAAGAGATTGGCTGGGAGATTCCAAAACTAGATACCAAAATGTTTAATTAATTTTTGTAGACATGTCAGTAGTTTATAAGACAAAGGGACAAAAATATTTTAAAAGGGGAGTTTCACAGGCAACAAGTGGAAGCTTATTTATTCAGGAAACTAGAGAGAGAGCAGTGATGTATATAGGATCTCAGAATCAAAGTTCACAAAAGTGCAGGCACATGAAGCCAGCACCCAAACTCTTGATATCCACAAAGATCAGCAAGAGAATAGGGTTCAAATGCAGTAGACAAAGCAAAATAATGGTCATCTCTATCTTCTGAGCACTTTCTTGGTTTATTGAGCTTGACACAGGCCATTTTGCTCACAAGAATCTCTCAAGAGAGGGTATTGAAATGGACACTTAAAGGGGTTGGATGCCTTTTCCCAGGTAATCTTCATAAACAGGTAAGTAGCTGGGCTGGGACCCCAAAACACTTCCCACTCTGCCATGTTGCCATATAACTGGATCCAGTGATAACTGATCAGAGAAGATCTGTGATGAAAGGAGTTGGAAGAAGAGAAGCCTTTTGATTAGGCATGGAATGATTAGACATGTCTAAAGGCAATATCACAGAGAAGTTCTTTTCATTATGAACCAAATACAGTGGGATACAAGCAGTCAACAAACACCTCTCAACAGCAAAAGATTTTGCTTTTCAAAAATTTATGCATTCAACATTCATTTACTAAGTGCTAAGCTAGGTATCAACCAGAATCTAACACCTATAAGACATCATTCCTTACCCCAAAGAACTTATGGAAGAACAAAGGGAAGAATAAATTAATGTAATTAATTAATTTGAATCTTCTGTCTGAAAAACCTAAGAAAGTTAAATGAATGCTTCAAAAGTGTTACTAACATATTCTAAAGAAGAAAGGGGAATAAATCTATTTTCTTCTTTAAAAGGATACAATTGACCTTGGAGGTTGATCGAGAACAGGAGAATGTAGTAAAAAGAAAGTGGAAACGTGACTTTGTTCCTTTAATGTCCTAGAATTTTTATTTTCTTCATCAAAGAATGATTTTTAAAAACCACTTATCTCAGAACTGAGCCCAACTGAGAATAGTTGCATGGCCAGAGTCATCCCATCAGAACAGAAAATGTTCTCATGAGAACTGCTCATCAGTGATCCGACTGCCGCTTGAAGTCCTTAGCTCCTCACCACTTGTGGGGTTCAAGCAGGGGACTGGCCAGCTATCTGGCTGCCACCAAATGGATTCCTTCTTTGGGGCAGGAAACTAGAAAGGATGACCACAGAAGTCCCACCTTGGTTTCTGTGATTCCTGGACTTTCGCCTCACCAAAAGGGCTCAGCAGACATTCAAAGAATGTTCATTTTGCTAACTTTTGAATAAAGTGCTAGAGATCATCTTATCACAGAAACTCTAGGTGATACAAGTTCTCTAAATATAATTGAACTAGTCCTTCACCTTGACTGGCCACAGTACCTAACCCTGCAGGCTGGACAGCAAGACCAGCTGACCCCAAAAGACTTCTCTCAGCCCCAAGTTTCCCCACTTCTATGTCTCACTTCTCTGGCTGGCTGAGTAAATTACTACAAGAAATACCTGCCTCAAAGACTTATAATAAAAAGAGATTCAAGAGGACAACAGCGAAGTGGAACAGCATTCATGAGAACTCTGAGATGAAAATTCCCAGTCGGCCTTAATGCTGGAGAATTTACTTTAGGGTGTAAAAATAACACGTACTACTATATTTCTTCACTTTATTTGCTCCCCTCTGCAGAGATTACTGCTGTGTGCGCAACATCGTAAGAGTGGAGAAGGTCAGGTTGACAAAACTTCTTGGTGGGGAATAATCTTTAGCCCTCCAAATATATATGCCTTGCAACTTCCATGCCACAAAAGCAAACTCTGGTTTGAAAAATGCCAAGTCTCATCTCCAAGGAAAGTCAATAACTTCTAAATGGCCCCAAGATCACATTTGTGTGGTTATAATAAACCATTAAAAACACTAAGGAATAATTCAGAATGAAAGAGCTTTCAAGGTTGTTGTCTTTTTTTTTTTTTTTTCCTTCTCAGTTTTGGCAAAGACAGCAGAAACCTCAGTAAAGAAAAAGGTTGCTAAAGAAAATAGGAAAATGATAAAATTAGACCTGGTTCAACCTGCTTTTCACCTCCAAACAACTTAAGAAAATGATAATATTTATGTAGAAAAATATATTTTACAGCTTCTCTGTGGAAGAAATTTACTTGTTTTCAGGTTAGAGATAGTTTGGGATGATTCTAAAGAATATTTTTCTTTTTTGTCTGGGAGGCAGTGTCCTCTCAACCAAACATGAAAACAGTTTGAAAGTTTGGGCAGGTTTAAAGGAGACAATATAGGGCACACAAGGAGTGCCATTCAACACACCAGTCCTGAGACTGTATGTAAAAGCCAGAAATGAACATGGGTTTGAGGGTATGAAGGCAAAGCACATTATTCTGTGTTTCCCCAAATAGTTGCCCATCAACAACGCCAGCACTCAGACTGCAGTTCTAAGAAAGCCCAAACACTCCAAAAAACTTCAGCCCATCCTGGAATTAAGGCCCTGCTGCAGAATGTTACAACAGCTGGAACACCAAAGATCACCATCTTTCAGACCTCATATGAAGCCACAGCATGATAAACAAATTCAATAAAATTACGAATTGGCAAACTGTTTGCAACAAATGTTATTTCCTGGATAACAAGATGGATAACGTACATTCGGCAACATATGTGAGGAATTATTGAAAACAGATGTAAATGTTCTCAAACTCGAGTCTTTCTTTGGCACAAACCTGAATACATTGATTTTACACTTTGCTTTACAGCAGTGCCCAATGTACCTCAAAGAGTAACCCCTTGTACTGAACAAAAGATGTTTTAGGAAGATGTTTCTGTTGTCCTTCCCTATTTCATAATACTTGTGATGGGAGGTTATTTGTTCCAGAAGCCCTTCCACATAACAACAAATGAAACTTTGAATCCTGAATGAAAAAGTAAAAGCCAGGATGAGCTGTAAACAGGACATGATAATTATATTTAAATTACCACTGGTCTAAAGGTCCTCTGCTAACACACCAGCACTGTAAAGAATGTTCATGCTGTTCCCCTACATGATCCCATTCAAAACCCAAACCCTTTCCCCTCAGCTAAATGCCACATCCACATTACGTCTTTTGTTTTTTCCCTCTGACCCCTCCATTCACTTGCCCACGTGGCCAAAGCAGCCATGTCACTCCATCCTACCTGCCACACAATCACAATTTTTCTAATTATAAGGAGAAACAGTCTCCTGAGCATGCACAAAAACACACAATGTACAATCATCACATTCTGGAAATGGGGGCTCAGAGAGGTATTTTCCATGAAAAGTAATTTACATTTTTCAGCTACAAATGCATCTTTTCTTCTAAGAAGAATCATCTGTACAACAGATTTGTATCTGAAAATAGATGGCCGGATTTATGCAAAAATGATCTCAGGGGATCATTGCAGAAACACAAAAAAAGTAATTTTCTGCCAAAATTACACAGAGCACTCACAAGAGATGTTTTTCAAATATGACCACTAAACACATAAAATACACAAATGAAATGGAATTAATACAAAGCAAGAGTTCTATGGCAATCTTAAATAAGAGTTTGGGGGTGTCAGACAAAACATTGGAATAAAATTCTTGCGAGTTTTATAAAAGTTACAGAAATGTCAATGCCCATATATTTTACACTGAAAAGAATCTCTTCCGCTTTGCAAGGACTGACCTCTCCAGTTTATTTAAATGTGCCACAAATTTCCCTAAAATTCCCAAATTGTGTTAATCTTCCTGAATATAAGACTGTTACCATCACCCACAGCAAATCGAACTAGAAAACTTTAAAGACGATAGTTTAAAAGAAAGAGCTTCACAGTACCAGAACCATAAAACAAATTAGGAACAGGAGACAGACTGATAGGGTATCTTACCATGGACAATGAACTAGGACATTTGCAAATCAAATAACAGAAGGACCAAGGGTCATTTTTAATTACAGTGGACCCTTAAACAACATGGGCTTGAACTGTATGGGTTTACTTAATACACTGATTTTTTCAATAAGTACATATAGTACTAGCAATGTATTTTCTCTTCCTTATGATTTTCTTAACATTTTCTTTCCTCTGGTTTATTTCAGCATCAGAATCCAGTATATAACACACATAATATACAGAATATATGTTAATTAACAATGTTATCACTAAGGCTTCCAGTCAACAGTAGACTATTAGCAACTAAGTTTTGGGGGAGTCAAAAGCTATACATGGATTTTCAACTGCACAGGGTGGTTGGTGCCCCCACCCTGCACACTGTTAAAGGGTCAATGGTGCTCTGTTTTTTAAAAAATAAGCAATTCCAAAAAACTATGTGTGTGTGAACAAAAGCAGAAAGGTAGAACGGAAGGAGCTCTGGGCCAGGGGGTGAGGATACTTGGGTTTTGGGGACCAGCCCTTTACTTAACTTGCAGGATTTGAGGCAATTAATTAACCTGAGACCTCAGTCAGTTTCTTCATGTGAAAGAAGAAAGAGTTATACCAAAAAGTCTCCTAAGACTCCCCTAGCTTTAACATCTAATATGTAGCAGCTAAATCACAGTAGGATTAAGCAAGAGTCACCACTTAATAATTTTTGAAGAGGTCAGATTCCACCTATCTTATAAGAGTAAGCCAAGAATCATTTCTGAGGCCCCCAAAAGCCACATGGCACTTTTTCTTGTATTGGAAGATAGGAAATAAGTTCCATTTTATAGACTAGAAAGAGAGCAGGAGACAGAGACAGTCCCACCTCTATTTGTCTCTATTTTGACATTCCACATGCAGCCGCTGTTTATGTTGGCTGTCATCCTATGATTTCCACTATAGTTTGCAGCACGTGGGTCACTGGGTAACCTCTGCCTTCAAGACTCTTATGAGCTCTCAACCCCCAGGCCAACAGTGCCTATGTATCTGGCGGGCTTCTCTGACAGTCTCCAGCACTTGGCAAGAGAAGATCGAAAAGATGCAGAATAATGTCAACTCGAATAGTAATCTGTTAGGTGAATGGTTCCGTTGCTTACTACACAAAAGTAGGTTATGGTTTCATATATCATGTTCAATGTGCAGTAGATATTTTTTTCAACCATTCATATTAAACTGGTGTAAATGTTTTTATTCCTTGCCACATTGCTGGGTGGTAAGCTTGGGCTCTCCCAGGAATTTGTTTGCTTTAAAATGCCATGCATCTCCAGGCGGCCTTCCCTCATAAAAAATGGGCACGTCTTCTAAATGAATTTCCCCTGTTTTGTAGTTAATAACTAACCAATGTGGCAGAAATACACCATGTGTGAAGCCCTGTTTACTACAGGCGGTAAATCACGTGCGTAACATCCTGTAATTCATTCTGAATACTGTGTTCCATTCACTGTAACATGCTTCGCCCTGGCCCTGTGCTGGCAGGCATCAGTACCACCCAAAATGGGTGGTAAACTTAATTCTGATTCAGGGTCTGTCCTAGAACATGTGTTTATTCTGCAGGGTGCGGGGACAGAGGAGGGAAAGTGGAAAGAAATTTTTAAGGAAGTGCCATGACAATTTGTGCTTAGGAACAGACTCTGTTACCCACCCCATGGCCCCCCACCCTGCCCATGGCCCTTGCCCAGCAGTGGGCCTCAGAAGAAGGCTACAGTGTAGGTAAGTTCAGCTCTGGTCTCTTGTGCCACCTGTCCTTGTGTTCCAACTCCCCTTTCCAGTCTTTACAATTCTCTAAAGCTTATACTTAGTCAGCTAAAAACTCATCCCCCAAGGTGTCGGCTGAGAGTTAAAGTGTTAAGATTATAACCCCCTTGAAACTTCCTCTTGTTGATGGAAGCCCTTAGGTCTAAATACCGTAAGGACCCAAATTTATTGAAATGTGCCATGGCGGTTCATTAGGGCAGATGAGCCTCTTAAGTCACTTTACACATGGGTGCCACTACTCAGCAGCATGACTCTGTGTGTCCAGTGGAAAACCTTTAGAGATGCAGGAATCAGCAACAATGTTCCCACACTCCTCCACAGGATGGTACACTGTTCCAGCCCTGCCCTCTAGCCACAGTCAGTTTTCTGGCTTTACAATCTCTCTTTCCAGACTTCTAATAGTGAGGTGGGGGCTTCATCTTACCACTTGTTTAGAGAGACTAGGCTGAGGACAAAGGGGAGCACATGCCTGAAGCCCCTCTAAGACATCAGGCAAATCCTTGGTTCTCTCTCCTTGCCTGTGGGAGTGATGCACAAGGGTAAAACTCAGGGCCTCCGGGACTATTTTAGGTCCTACCATGTCTTCCAGAATCCTTGAGAACAGAGTTTAGCAGCCTTTTTCTATAAAGTTCCAGATAATAAATTGTTGGTCACTGTGAGCCATATAGTCTAGACAACGAGACAACTTTGCTGTTGTAGCATAAAAAAAACCACAGACCACATACCACTAAAACATGATTTACAAAATTGGGCAATGGGCCATAGTTTTTGTTAAACCCTGATCTAGACCACTGCTGTTCAACAGAAATGCAAGCCATGAAGATAATTTCAAATTTTCTAGCAGCCAAGTTAAAAAGGCAAAGTGAAACAGATAAAAAGTTTTCAAAATACCTTTTATTTAATCTAATATATCCCTAAAATTATTGTTTCAACATGTAATCAAAATAAAAGAGTATTGATGAGGTATTTTATATTCTTTCTACCACCAAGTCACACTTACGGCACAGCTCAGTCCCACAATTCAAGTATTCAATGGGCACGCATGGTTACTGGCTACTATATTTGATAATAAAAGTCTAAATCGGCCATTTCCTTGCCTGTTTTATGCACCAGGTGGAAAAACAGTCAGGGTCCTCCTGACTACCAGAAGGCCACCTGCCCTATCTCCAGAGACCTGTCCCAGGTCACTAAAATACCTTGGACATCAGCAGAGCTGCAGCTGCCAACACAATGAGCCACCAATCACCACATCTCACTGGACGTTTAGAAGGTACATTTCCCATAACTGGCAAATCTCCACAGGAGGCCATTTTTGTTAGCAAAAAAAGATAAGGCAAATTGAAGGCATTTGAGAAGAGCTGGACACAAAAAGCATTTTCCTAAAAAATAACAAAATACAAATCTTTTCACTGCTCGAATTTTGCTTCCTCTCCCCTCCTTCTCATGTTACAGATGCAAAATGTTTTCCTATTGAATTTACAGGTAGCCCCTTTCCACTAACACCAATAACAAAAACTCTAACTCTTAAAGCACTTCTTTAATTTTAACAACTGGAGGTGACCTCAGTACTAGGGTCCTTGAATAATGCCATTTTCCCATCCCTGCTCCTGTTGTTTAAACATAATCCTCCCACAGACAAAGGTTTGTTTAGTAGGATTGGAGGAGGGAGGAAATTGAGAGAGCTTTCATTCCGATTCTTATTGTAATAAAAAACCATCAAGACATTTTCTTTCTTTCCCTATGTTTTCAATGTACACAAGATTCTTTTTAAAAGCATTTTCTAAAATGAGCCTAAAGTAATCTTTTCCATAGGGAAACACAAGCCTAACAAAACAGCCCTTTGTTTCAACTAACATTTTGCAAATAGAAAATAGCAATACCTGGCACAGGGTTTCAGGCTTAAGGAAATTGGGGAGGTCACACTAGCTGTTCTTGTGGCTCCCACTTCACTGTGAGGGGACTTGAACGCCCACAAAAGGATTTCAGCATGCCCTACAGTGCCAGCCACCATGACATCACTAGTAACAGCAACCAGTATCCATAAAAAAAACCCTGCCCCACCCCAACGCAGGGGGAGGGGGAGGGGGAGGGAACTACAGAAGAAAACCAATTCTCCTCTATTTCATACAGGTCTGTACTCTGCCAGTGATGTAGATTAGAAAGGACACTGGACCAGTAGTCAGAAACTTCCATCCCAGCAAGTATTCAAGAGTTGGCTCCCATTGTCACTTGGTGGGGATGTTGGGGGTAGAGGCAGACACCTTTGGAAGAGAGGACAATGCTGGTCCAAAGCCCTCTCACATCTGAGACTAACACTCTATGATTCAATAAGATCTAACGTCTCTGGATGCTAAGTATCCAAGTCACCCACACACCACTCAGTTTCCTCATCAGTAAATAAGAATGCTACCACCTACCTGGAAAGACTGTTTGCAATGAGTAAAAACAGAACACTGAAGAGTGCTCTGCATTTGATATCAGACATATGACAGTTATTGTATACCATTACCTGTGAAATTAGGCAATGGTACAAGATGACCACTGGCAGAGCTAACCCTACAACCCTTACCCAGGACCTCCAAACCCCCATCGTTAACTCTTTGCTGGTAGTTTGCCTTCCTCTGTCTCATCCTCCCATAAAGCTAAGGTGGGGCATGATCAATCATGGTCTGAAGGACACAAAAGAATGTTTTCCAGGGACATTTGAAAAAGAATATCTCAAATAAAAAGGGATACATGAAAGGAAACATCCCTCCCTGCTTTGACACAACCTTGTTGTGTCCATCTGTGATTTGCAGAACCATCACACTCAGGTTATGGCTACAAGGAAACAAGCTCCAGCACCAAGCCAATATGCAAAGTTGGCATAAAGATGGAAGAAGATTTGGTCCTTAATAGCAATTGTTGGACCAATCCCTGAACTGCTTAACTTAGCTTTCCTCTTATGTGAAATAATAAAATCTCCCTGCTTAAGCCACTTTTTCTTGAATATTCTATTATATTATCCTATCTACAACAAGTATTCTCTAGTTCTGCAATGTTCTGACTATAAATCCAGCTCCCTAATTTCAATATTTTAAAACCCTCCTAAAATTCAGCTTGTTTTACCTTCCCTCAACTTCCTGACAGACACCAAATAGATGCATCTCTTCTCTCTCATACACACCACACCCATCATGTTTGTGTCTTTATATATCTTTTACTAAGTCAACTTAAAATATGTCCTTCTTGCTTTCTCTTCACTTTCTCCCCTTTCTTTAGGGCCAAATTCACATCCCAATCACTCCAAAATGATTTTTCTGAACACTTCCAGCAGATAGTTCTTCTCTATTCATTTCTATAGCTCTCATAGTTTATATCACATGGTTTATCATAAATCATAGAATCTAGTCTAACTTGTTGAATGAGGAGAGAATTTCCTCATATAACATCCTACAAAAGAGATCATCAACCTACCTCAGATTAAAGAATCTCAGCATCAGACAGTTTGCCATCTTACAAGAGCAGCTCACCACACCATCAAAACGTTCCTTATATGAAAACCAAATGTGGCTCTTTTAACTGTTAGGTGTGGATCTCCTTGGATATTCTGAGTTGAGTTATGGCCTTGCATTCCCTTCCAAGGCATGAGGAGAGAGGCATTCCCTTATTCATATTCATGTCTCCAGCATTTAACATCATGACTCTCACACCCTAGGCATTCAACATATGTGCAGAATAAATGACAGATCTGATAATGGCCACCATTGCTTACCGTGCCAGGAGTAGACCATGACTTAACATGGATCAAATTTTCTCTTGCAAGTTTGTAGAAATGGGAGTTAAGGTTGCTTATGAACCTATAATAGGTATGTGAACAGAAGATCCATAAGCTCAGGAACCATATTATGGCCATGTTTGCCCATGAACACATGGCAGCAAATAAAACTAATAGGAAAGAGAGAGTGAAAGCAAACACACTGAGAGAACTGAAAGCTCTGCACAACCTCCAAGCGTTGAAAGAGGGATGTGTGACTCTACAGATCTTTCCAGACCCTTGATCAAGTCCCCTATGAGGGCTGCCTAAGTGTCCGGTGTTGGGGTTCTATAAGATGACCCTATACCAATTACCATTATCTCCTTAGAAAAGATTGAGAAGGTTTCTGTCACTTACAACCAAAAAGATCCATGGCTAAGGCCTTCAGCTAACTCAGTATAAGAGTATGTGTGAGTGTTTAAGAAAGTTGTTTTGAAACAAAGCAGCTGGAGACAGACAAGTGGAATGGATGAACTATACCCTTGACCAGAATGTATTAGAAAAATTGAGCTAAGTCAGACCCCTGAGAGCTCCCATGCCACACTGCAACTCCTCTCTCTGCTCATGTAGGAAAACTGCCCATCATTCTAGAGCAATAAACATTTGAGTAGATCTGTAGTCATCTTACCCCCAACTTCTCCTCGGAGAGTGTGGGTCAACTCCACAGGTGGGAGCTCCCTCAACAGGTTCTGTTTCTCTGAGCTCACAACACAACACAACACACCAATCACTAGCCTTTATGAGGGTAATCCTCAGCCAAAAAGCCGCTCTAGTCCTTGGTTCCTACTTAATTCCCCTGGAGACCCTGACTTTCCTTTCTGGTGACTCATGTGCTCTCTTGGAGCACCCAGCCTTATAAAACCTTTATAGAGTATTGCCAACCATAACACTATTTAACTAAAAATTTTTTTTAAAAGTTCATGACCTAAAAATAAGTAATTATAATGACATAATGATAGGCAGCTAGAGATATCCGCAGAGTTAATGCCAACTAGTATCCCTTCCAATGATGCTGCATGGAAGTACTGTATGTTCCACCAAATACTGTCTCTAATCTTGGCTCATTCACTCACCATTTGTTGAATATTTTCCAGACTGCCTGGGTTCAAATCTCAGTTCTGCTCCTTAAGAGTAATGTAATCTTAGGTAAGTGATTTAACACCTCAGCACCTGTTACCTCTCCTGCAAAATCAATGTAATAGCAGTACCTTTTATCAAACTGTTATACTGACAATCAGTGAATTAATACATATAAAGTACTGTAAATACATGGCACATAGCACTGAATAAATGTTAATTAGTATATCAACCAAGATAGGGTAGATTATGCTGCAATAACAAACAAGCTTTACATCTCAAATAGCTTAAAACAACAAAGAGCTATTTCTCTCTCATTCTACACATCCAATGTGGGTTCACTTGTAGGGAGGCAGCTCTGATCACTGTAGTCACTTAGGGATCCAAGCTAGTAGTCTCCAACATCTTATAATGCTGTTTTCCCAAAAAAAGACTTTAGTGTTTACCATAGCATAAGAAAAGGACATTTATTGTTTACTAGGTCTTAAATGCTTCTTTCTAAAAGTGGCACAAATCACTTCTTCTCCCACTGAACTGGTAAAAGCAAAGCACAGCTAGTCTCAGAGGAAGGCAAATGTAACTCTCCAATATAGACAGGAAAAGAATGGGAATAGAAATATTGGCGAGCACTAATAACATCTACCATAAATATTATTATTACTCTATACTAGGCCTGTGCTCCACATCCACATTCTAGTGCATACTTCCCACATCTAGATAACTCTGATGTGATACCTTTATATAACAAACCAATCGGTTTATGCTGGACATCTGTCTTTTATTTCTGTGTGTGTATGGACAGAATTCATTTTTGAGGCTGGGTCTGGTGAACATCTAAAATGCCAGGTTGTTGGTTCAGGGATTCCATCAAACCGGTTGCTGGTAGCAGGCATAAAAGCCACCTGGTAGTGGCCAAAACTCACGTTATATTTGGTAGTAATTCTTAATTCGTAGACTACTCCTCCTCTACTTGGGAAGCCAATGGATACAAACTTATTCATGAACAACATTTCTGTGGTTTTGGAAGACATTACTGCAAACAGAAAGATCAATGTTAAGATGCACTTAGGAGCTCCAATAATGTGCAACAATTTTCTTAAAACTACAATAAAAAAAGTCAACTGAAACATGAAAATTTAAAGCCCTATTACCTGCATTTCAGTCTGTATCATCCCACTTCCCATCATTTCTAACACGCATCTTAAGTGTGCTAATTGGAAAGGCTCTGCCATGTACACAGCTCTGTTTTCCAGATGACAACTGCCTTGCTTTTATCACTAGGCTCAATACCAAGAGGGGAATCATTTTCAAAATTCAAAGGGTTTTGATCTGGCTGTGTCAACCTGCTGCCTGCGCTCAGCTGGTATCCTGTCTTCGAGAAAAAAACATGAATGCTCAGGCGGTAAGGCTGAGGCCAGAGGCAGGAACGCAGCCCTGGTGGCTGAGTGGGAAAAGAGTGTCCTAAGATTAAAAACAAAAGTCAATAACACTGAAAAGGCTGCCAAGTTATTTCCCCCCACCCCTTTAGGAAATATGCTACAAATGTTTATTGAAAAGAAAATCATTAACTAATAAATCCTAGAAAAGAATTCGGGTAGCTTAAGTACCACCCAAGAATGCAAGCAGAGAGACTTTCTCAGTTTACACTCATTTCCTCCAAAATGACAAAAACATTAGGCAAATGACAGTCGATGTGTGGTCTGGTGAGTGACTCATGCCTATGAAAACCTCTTAGGGGAAAAAAATGATAAATCCATGCTTCTGTGAGTGAGACCTATGTACCAGATAGAAAAGTAGGATCTTCAAGTTCAACATCTCCAAGTCCAGGAGAAGGATAAGCTCATCATTTTTTTCCCTGCACAAAAGGTGCTTCCAAATAACTCTCACACATGGAAGACTGAGGCTAAGGTAAGGATACCAAACATGCAAATGAACACAGAATGCAAATTCAAGAATACCAACACTTTCCAATAGTGACAAATGAATTAATTATCTATATTGGGGGGCCACATGCTTCAATTTTCACCAAGGTGTTCAACATGATGAAAAGCCAGCATTTCACCCAAACAGAGCTTTCTCTAGGATGTTATCTTGACTGTCCCTTTAACACAACTACTGGAACAAGTGAAATGTGATCAGTGAAATGGAGCAACAAGTGTATAACCCTGTCTTCTAGACGAGAGCTTTCAACACACAGTTCATGATGGGGGGACTTGGGGCATCTGAAATTGCATGCAAACTGTGTCGATGAGATATGAAAAAACAATTTTGCCCTGATTTGTGTGGCTCAGTTGGTTGGGCATCATCCTGCAAAGTGAGAGTTCACTTCCCAGTTAGAGCACGTTCCTGGGTTGCGGGTTCAGTCCCTGGTTGAGGCACATACAACAGGTGACTGACTGATGTTTCTCTTCTTCTCTTTCTCCCTCCATCCCCCCCTTTCTAAAAAATAAATAAATAAAATATTTAAAAACACACACAACACAATCTAAAGATAACGTATATTATATAATTTCTGGAGAATAACATTTTCTTAAATTGACCCATAAAGTGAAGAAGCATCTCTTTTTTAGATCTATCCAAAGAATATCCTAATTTCTCATGATACAAACCCTACACTATTCTGGGGACGGAGGGAGGAAGGAGATCTAAGTTTCTTTTGGCGGGGGGCAAGACTTCTTAACTCTGGAGCAGTTGTTCTAAAACTTTATTGGTTTGCAGGGAACTCAGCTGGGGAACTTTGCAAAATATAGAGTCTCAGCTTCCCCAGAAGAGACTCTGACTGAAGACCAAAGTGATTGACATGTGTGCTGCCCATGGACTACCCTTCAAGAAACCCTGGTCAGGTGGTTTCACGTCATGGGTCAGGCATGACAGGCAACTCTGAGTGAACCTCTTTCAGAAGGGCACCTCATGCAAGCAGTGGTCTCCCCAGAACTCTCCTTGATGCTGTCAGCAGCTCTACTGCAATATTCCCAGGGTGCTAGACACCCCATACTCTCTTTAGATCATCTGACCCCATATTTTCCTGGCTCAGCCTCTTGCCTATTCCTGTTTACTAACATCATCCACGTCACCCAGGTTGTCTATAACATGTCTGACATCCTCGCCTGCCTGGCGTTGTTCTGAAGAAGCCTCTGTTCCAGGAGCCACATGGACTCTCATCTAGGAAACTCTGGATTCTCCCCAGATCTCTGCCATTACCACAGTCTGTGCACACATGCTCACCCCAGTCACTTCTTGTCAATCAGCTCTGTTCCTGCCTGGGTTCCCTCTTCACCTGTCACAGAGCCTGAGAGAGATGGAATGAGCACATAACTTAATTAGAATTGAATGAAAATGTCAAGGTATTGGGGAGCAGGTACAGGGAAAAGGTTTCGCACTTGCCTCCAAACCTATAGAGTGTATGTCTCTGAATTTCAAAGTCTCATACTCACCTCACAACTAAACCAGGAAACACAGACTACACAGATAATCAGGCTCCCAAAGAAAATGTGTGTAAATAATGGAAACAAACAAAATATAGATTCCAGAAGCTCTGTCAATAATCGCTGGCTGGATTCCCACTTCACCATTTAACTATAAATCCATACTCACTAAGGATTGTATCACAGATCATAAATACCTGTTCATATCATGTCACCATGTTGAGAATTGCCCCAGAAAATCATTAACTGGCAAAGAAAGTTTGCAGTTTGGGAGATAGTGATAATGAAATGGTCCTCTCATTTCCTACTCATGGTTGAAAAAGCAGAAAGAAATCTCTAAATATATATATTTTAGCATGCAACCATAAATATCTACCACCCTTCCCAAAGACACATTGCACGAGCTAATTTATACCAGGCTGCTAACTTTTTGTTTCATGCTATATTGATGAGCTTGACAGTTTTTCGAAGAGTTTATAACTGCAGCAGTGTTGATCTTATTTAAAGAGAATATTAAATCAAATCCCTTGTCATTGGCATAAAATCTCCTATAGCATCAACAAAAGGCAGCAGTTTTCATTGATTCCCTCATACAAAAGACATATGAAGCAGACTGATGCTGCTCTGCCAAAAAAAAAAAATCACAATTAAAGCCCCATGAAAACTATTAGTCATTGTAAAGGTCATCATCGACTTTTAACAGCATCCTAAAGGGAAACAATATGCTTCAACATCAGGGGCAAAGAGAAGGAAATACCTCATTTCTAGGATGGGCATAGCAGAGAATACCAAGAAAGCTTAAATACTTGTTTCAAAAGGCAAACCTAATAAAATAGAATTTGCATCACTCAATTCACTGTCCACATCCATGATGAGGAAATTTCCAGGGAAACAGCTGATGAAAAATGCATGCACACAGCCAGATGTGCTCCTTCTTGCTGAATGAGCCAATACACGAAGTAGATTGCTATGTGGCAAGTGGTTTTCACTCCTTCAGACCACAGGAGGGGCCGTTTACTGTTCAGGAAGTAGGAAGGAGGGTGTGAGTTTTATTTGTGACAGAAATGAGCAGGCTCACTGCCCTCTCAGGCTCTCAGCTTCCTTACCTGTAAAAGGACTGGATCTAGTTTTTCTGAGTCCTCTCTGCAAGAGCAAACATATTTATTTATTCCTGAATGCTAACCCTGATTGTTGAAGTACCATCTCAGTTTCCTTAGTCCTAAAATGGGTGGGATGCTGTATTGAGAAGGATTCTGAATCAGCATCAGGAGCAGCAGCAGGAACGGTGCCATGGTGATTAGTAATGTGCTCCAAGGGTACCAGAAGGGGGACATGGCAACAGCTCAGCCAGCTCTTAGCTGTAAAATGTCAAAATTCTATAAAATCTACCCCAGGAACACTGTAGAGGGAGTCTAACTTACCATCAATTGACCCGTCCAAGAGAAAAATGCTATGTCCTCAACTTAGGCTCTCTACAAAGTTCAAGCCTCAACAGGGGTTGGGGATATGCTTAGAAGTAAAGTAAAAAAGTGACATGAAAATAACCAGGAAGCCAACCATTTAAATTCTATCTGTATACTCACACTTTGGGGCCTTGAGACCTCATAAAAATCTCCTATTCAGAAGGGAATATGCTGCTATTTTCATTGAATGTTTTACATTTATTTATTCAATAAGGAATTCCTAAGGACCTACTCAGTACAAAGTACTGTGTATACTGGTGTGAGGAAGCCATCCCACCAGGGAGGCTGCATGCATAGTGGTTTAGAGCTTGGGCCCTGGACTGAAAATATCAGGCTTCAAAACCCAGCTCTTTTATTTGCCTGCTGTGTGATGTTTGACTAGTTAATCAAACACGCTGAGCCATAGGACTATGCAAATTCTACATTAGGTAAACCTTGCAAAATGCTCATATACCACCTGTTTTAGCAACATTGTATCTCTGCTCAGGCCACTCTGCTAAGTTCCAGACCCACACAGACAACTTCATCCTCTTCATCCTCACTTAGACATTTCAAAGGCACTTCAAAGTCAACATATCAGAAGCCAATTTGTAATCTTCCCTTGCGCCTCACCACCACCAAAGTAAAAACAAATCAAAACCCACCTGGTCCTCTAAGCAATCTTTGTCTAAGTGAGTATCCCACCAACCACACATCTATTGGGCTGCACCATATGAAATTGCTGTTTCTGCAGATCATAAATGTCAGAGTGTTGGCAATTTCACAAGGTTTAATGCAATGATTCAATGCCAGAAATCTAGATGTCATCTCTGGCATCTTTGGCTCCTTCAGGCCACTCTGCCAAGCCCTGCCAACTGGTTCTACTCCCAGCTGAAAGTGGGTCTTTTCACTTCTATCTCCACCACTGCACTGATCCAAATCTGAATATGCCACCCTCCTTTTTGTCCAAAACTCTGTTCACAGTGTTTCCTTTGCCGGAACCATCTCCCCATCTGATTCTATCTCACATCTCAGCATAAACATCACTTCCTTAGCCAGGGCTGTCTTCATGGGAGTAAAACCTGCTCAGTTGCACAGGACCCCACACTTGATTGAATGTTCTGTTGTTGGCACCTTAAAATTCTTAATAATTTTGAAACAAGAGGCACCGCATTTTTATTTCGCACTGGGACCTGCAAGTTATGTAGCCAGTCCTACCCTCGGGGAAGCATTTCCCAACAGTTCAAATGCCTCTTCAGAATCCCTCATAGTGCCACGTGCCTGTCCCTTTGTGCTACCTGTTACAATCAACATTTTTACACCAATTTGAGTGACTGTGATGGTTTATCTTCCCTATTACACAGTAAGCTCCATGAATCCAGGGTCCATGTCTGATATTGTATTTCCTCTTCATCCCTACCACCTAGCACACAAAGGCCATCAGTAAAATTTGGCTGAATATGTGTTTTTATTATTTCATATTCATTACCATTATTAGTACCCTGAACCATTAAGGCTAAGAACTATCAGGGAAGATAGGGAAACTACGCAACGTGGCAATGGATAATTCTCACTGAATGCTACTGGAAAACAAAAACAAAAACAAACAAAATATAATAAAACAAAAAGAAACTTCCACCATTGGGAAGTGACTATGGAGCAAGGAAGGCTTGGGATGGGGAGTCAATACAAGCCATTCCTTGGAGGTTTGGCTGCACCCGATAAGCTGAGGTCAAGGGAAGGCGACTCCTCAAATAGAAGGAACAGCATAAACAAAAGCACAAACGGGAGGCTAAGAATAGGAACTAGTGGTGGGCAGAACACACCAGCACAGGGGCTTCACTGCAGAGCAGAGTCAGTCAAAACTGTGGAAAGTCTTAAACCCTGGCTAAGGAGTTCACTTTTTCCTAACGTAAGTGTAGAGGTGAGAAACACTGTTTTAAGAAATCAGAGCAGTTCCTTTTATGAAGCCTTAAAAAGTGTGAACATCATTACTCAAGTAATTGCATAAAGATGATTTTTTTTTCTAGCTATACACGGGGGAGGGGGGAGTTTGAGCACAGTGCAACACCTTCTTCTTTTTTGGAACCATATGTTAAAATGTGCCTAATAAAAATATGCTTTCATATTATATACAAATGCACGTTAAGCATGCTATACTTTTCAAAGTGCTTTCAAACACACTGCATATAAATGGCTCTCAGCCACCTTTGACGCACCCCTCGTCAATTGATCGAGTGTTTGGTCATCCCAGCTGACATCTTCCAGCTGGTACTACCCCAGAAAGACATTTCCCAGATGAAAGACACATATGTATTTCTCCAGAAGGCAGGAACATCTCATCTGCAGCCGCTGCATCAAAGACTGATACTGAAAAAGGAGGTGTTTATTTTACTCAGAGTTGCAGTTGTGACTGCTTAAATACACCAAGACAAAGGTGAATTTCTCTAAAAATAAAAAGAATTCCCTTTAACAAATGAATAATTCACATATGCCCACATATTGTGTGCCCGTGCAATAGGAACCTAATTGAGCAACAAAAAATGATCTTATTGTGTTTTACAATAGCATCCAAACGTTCAAAAACTGCACTTAACTCATTACTCAAAAGTATGCCCATTGCTCAAAATGGATAGCTATTTAATTTCAACTCGAAGACTGTAAGAAAAATGACATGCCTCTGTTTACACACTCACTATGTAGAATCAACACAAATAGAAGCATATTATATCTTCCATCTAAGGCAGATCAAAGACCACAGAACTATGAGGCCTTGGCAGTATTCTGCCCCATTCCCACAGTCTTTTATGTGAATTCTTGTCATTACATCAATTTAATCCACTGCCATTTTAGGCCACTGTTCATGAAGCTAAATGAAAAACACAATAGCTGGCCTTTAATGTGATGGCAAACCCTTTTCCAACCTGCCTCCTTTAAAGTAAAAGTTTGTCAAATGCACAAAATTCCCTTTACAGTTCATTTGAGATGTATAAACAATCCCAAAGACAAGAAAGAACAACAATAATAATTTTCCCTTTTAAAGAGCTGGGCTACTTTAGGGAAACATTGCATTTTTGATTCTCTGCTGGTCGCTGAGCGATGCATATATGTCACTCTGCCCCTCGCTCCCCAGACGCACCCAGAGGTGCCTAGGCCAAGCCCTGTCTGATTTGCTGTGCCTTTGCATCTCCTCAAAGGCCCTACCTCCCTGACGATCCTAGAGGGAAAATGCCACTTCCCTGCCCTGCACCTCATGCCCCTCCACACACAGACCCGGCCATATGCTTGCTCACTCCATCTCACATGCTCTCTCCCCTCACCGGGATTTAGAGAAGCAATGGCTACAGGACAGACCTTTAGCTAAAGTCACAATGAATCGAGAAGTGAGAACACCTTCTGCGCACTCTCCTACCTCAGGGATTCCAGAGCTCAAATAGGTAGGGAGGCCAGAGCAGTTTCAGAAACATCAAGTTACACATCAACCTAACCAGAACAATTCTTGCACTGCCCTAAAATCCACCAGGTGACACCTCCGCCAGCAGGATGTGTCCTCTGAGGGAGGGGAAAGGTAGGACACAGGAAGCAGAGGCATTTTTAAAGCCTGAGACAGAGAACAGGAAAAAGTGTGGGTCAAAGTATCCCAACATACATTCTTCCCTCTAATTTCCAATGTCTTAATAAATCGACTCTTGTTCAGACATGGGGACCTCCGGCACACAGCACAACCAGCATGGCCCATAACCACAGGTATCATTGTGCCTGTGATTTGTAAGGCATGGTCAGGGCTTCTAATTTGAACCACTTGTCAAGTCGAGGATGGAGAAAAAGGAACATCAACAGACAGGTGATCAACTTTACCCTGCTCAGTCACTCAGAATCTTCTGGAGGTGCTGTGTTGCATTAATAATACATTAATGTAATGAGAAGTCTTCATAGAGACATGTTTAGTAATTATTACAGACAGACTAGAAAAAAAATCCATAATCCTACCAGAATGTTCATACATCCTTCCATGTTTGCAGAGGAAATTCTCCCCTTACCCACAAGTAGTCTAGATCTAAATAAACATGAATGGTTAACAAATATGAACACACATGAACAAAATAAAGTATATGATATTTCTTGAGTTTTTAGGAGCACTGCTAAGTTTCATGGTTCATCTAATGTTCTAGACAAATAGCTGTGACACCCATCATAAATTATCAGTGTATCCTCAAAGATAATGGAGTAGTCTCAAAACTTCTGTATTAAAAAAATCCAATTATGAAAATACAAACTCCATTACAAAATCTCTGGTCTTGTGCATGGGTGGGCTTTCTCAAGTCAAATTATTTATGTTCTTGACTTAATACTTCTCTCTTTCTCTCACTCTCATTCTAAAACTCTGAACTCAAAAATATCACAGAGGTTCCTTAAGAACTGATGGTAGCAGAAGTTACACAAGGCCTCTTTGACTTCTGAGAAAATAACCTGTCTGGGTCAATCAATGACCTCAAAAGTCCCTCTTGTCACAATCTCAGCTATGAAATGCCTCAGAATCCTAACCCCTGTGCATAGATAGCCCCAGCCATCCACCAACATTCAAGTCCAATTCTACTCATGACTTTAGCTAGCCACCAGGCCAAATTTACTGCCAACTCAGATGCCTGGAAATGTCTACTCCTGCTTGATTCTGATGTTCAATTCACAGCCATCATTAAATGTCTCATTATAACCCATCTTCATTTTAAAGTTTCCTTTACTTCTGTATGAAGTAGGGGGTAATGCACCTTAGATAAACTGAGTATAGAAACCCCTTCTTTCTGGCCAGTGGAGGCCTAGCCAATGAATTCCTTCAGGGACCACTCAGATAAACAACTTTACACTCTCCAACCCTTACTTCAAGCCTCTAACTCATTAAGTCTCAGTATACTAGTAATAAATGGATCCCTGCTTCATTTTACAGATGAGAAAACTGAAGTCCACAGAAGACTCTTGGTCTCACAGAACACATCACTAAACCAGCACTGAAAGTAGATTCCTGGACTACTGAGACCTGAAGAACATTTGAGAACAGCATAAGTAAAGATACAGTAGAAGTAGGACAGAGTTGTTTCACACCAGAGCCGTTTCCTTAACACAGGCCTGGCCTTGGCCTCCTGTCAGCCTCCTGCTCTTCCCCAGTGTTCCTGTCTGGGGCTGGCCAGAATCTTCACCAAGTTCTCTCAGAACATGTTATTCACATGCAGGGACAACTCCTCTCGTGCACAGAGAAAATGGCATTCTCAACATTTAGTCTTAACCTAAGAAACCCAAACTGGCTGATACTAAGGACAAGATTTAAGCAATCCATCCTCCCTAGTTGTAATGTGGGCTTTGGCCTGTCCAGATTCCATAAAGTACCTACCCTACAAAACAACAAACCTACTGTGAGCCCCACCCAGAGCAAAGCCTGTGGCCCCAGCATTCATGAACAAGAGTACACACAGCCTGGGGCTTTGAACGTTAGGAGTCAAGAAGGGGGAGAGAAGGAATCCTTAGCTGGAGCTGGGAGGAAAATCGAACCCTTGAAAATTGCAAAGCAAAAAATGCCAAGAGAGATTCTTCACTGTCACAGCTGCTTACCAGAGAAATCTCTCCTCATTTGGGGATGACATCGGCAGACCTGATTTTTTTGTCACCAGTCACTCCGCACTTGCTTTAATTATGCAGCACACCAACAGAAATTTTCTTTCTGATCACATAAATCACATTGCTGTGACACCGGGCTCAATAGGCACCGCTAGAACAATGTGGTGAGAGCTATCGACTCCATCGCTCAAGTCCACAAGGTGTATCATTTAGCCAAGAGTGATAATTAGACGCAGAATATACTGAAAACTGTCAATAGGCATGTCAATAGGAGAACTCTTAGCATCTAACACCCAGTGAATCAATGGTGTTTTTCAGCTATAAAATCAAGAAAATGATAGCTTTCAAATGAATGGTGGAAAGGAAACAGGAGCCTCCTTGGGGAGGAATAAAACAGCTCAATTTTCCCTTACTGAGTGCCTCTCCAACTACCTCACTCAATGGAAAAGGTCACAGAACATTACAGCAAAATATCTCTGAAACACGATGTACAACAGCACTGGGACATGACATGCTGCCTGGGCACCCCACTCAGGCCTTGCTGTCTTTGACCTGACAGGAACAGTGAATGGGTCAGGAGATGGCACGTAGAACTGGAGGGGGAGGAAGACGGTGAATGAGCTGCAGGGGGAGAGGTATGCCCACACTCAAACAAAAATGATGAGACTGTGTACAGGGATGGGGGTAAGGGGGTCTGAGCTCAAGCACAGAGGGAGTGGGCACTTGGACTGGGGGCTGCTAAAAAGACATCCTCTTACCAACATTCAATTATACTTCACAATCAATGCAAATATTAACAGATGATACTTATATGCTGCTCTAAGTACTCTGCACATACTACCTCACTTAAGCCTCATAACATTTCTATACAATAGATAGAATTATTAGCCCCACTTTGCAGGTGTAGAAACTGAGGCACAGAGAGGTTAATTTGCATAAGGGCACACAGCTAGTGAGTAACAGAGTCAGAATTTGCATGCACTGAAGCTGTGCTCTTACACACCATGCATTCCTGCCTCTCACAATTGCCTAGCAGCACGCACGTACACCTGCCTTCTCCCTTTTAATGACAGAAGATGTTAGGTGAACCTGGGTGAAAGGTTGAATGGTACTATGTGTCCCTGGGCAAGTCTTGGGATTCTCTGGGCTTCTGTTTCTTCATATGTAGAAAGAGGGTCATAATCATAAGACACGACTCATGGAGTCTGTAACAATGCTAAGTGACCTTACGTACTCTCGCTCATTGCCTGAAAACTATACTGTCATCTGCATTTTACTGAGATATAAACTGAGTCTCAGAGAGATTTAGTAAAATGACTCTGTTAGAACCCAGTGGGTCTGACCCTCAGGCTGTTCTCTCCAGCACCACATTGAACTGAAGACTGTAAGGAGGCATTGTGTATAATGTGCCAGAAACAGTGGCTAGTACACTTTGTTAGTCCTCAGTAAATGATAGGAGGAGTAGGAGGGGGAAAGAGCAGGGGAACGAAGGAGAGAGGGAAACCCAGAAGGCAGAAGTAAAAGGAGCTGGAGAAAATATACACATTAATGTACACATCTGGACAAGACAGCAAGTAACTTCAGCCATTAATAAATCAAGAGAATATACATGAGTTGCTAATTCTTATTTCAATCTACTAATATATTTTTTAACTGATTACTCTTTAGGAGTTTTTAATATATTAAATTGGTGGAGTTTTTATCAAATACAGCAATACATCTAATTTCAAGTAACATTTATCAAACACTGTGTGCCAGGTTCTGAGTTTGGCTCTCTCATTTAATGTATGTTTAATCTGGTTTGTTCTTGGAGCTACAACTTTTTTAAAACATACCCTTTTAATGTGATAAAGGAACTCTACCAAAGACACTGTCTTCAGTAAAATAAACCAGTTGTCAGACCAAGGACAGAAGTGGCAGCCTTATAATTAACTAATCATTAATGGGCATTAGCTTGCTGACATTTGCAATGACTTACCCAGCAAGGTATATGGCCATATGCACACATAATCAAGTAGCTCAGCACACCCAGAGCTTCATGCTAGGGCTGACTTCTTTACTCATTTCCTTTCCCGTTATGTGTGTTTTTCTAAGTATCAGGAAAGCCTGCATGCTTTGATACCAGTCAGGGCAAGAAGGAGATCTGGGACACAACTGATTAAGTGGGTAATATCATACAGAGCATATGTATATAGAACGCTCTTCAAAAATAATTGTTTGGCCCAAATCATTATCATCATCTGTCACCAGTAGCAATAGCTCTCTAATTGGTCTTCTGTTCCTCCTCTTGTCCCCTAGAGTCTAGGACATAAGATAATTATGCTATCCCCCTATACAAACCATCAGTGCTTACTATCTTACCCAGAGAAAATGCCAAAGTACTCACTACAGCCTATGAGGACCCCCAAATGTAAATTTCACTCCAGCCCACAGGCTGGAGTTGCTCTTCCAGCTCATTAATTACACTCCTACTCAGGGCTTCGTATTTGCTGTTCCCTCTGTCTGTGGTGCTCTTCCATCAAATCCTCCCATGGGAGGCTTTTCCTCATTGTTGTAGTCTCAGTACAAATACTTCCCTCACCAAAGAATTCTTACCTACATGTTAACATATGCTAACACACACACACACACACACACACACACACACACACACACAACCTCGCTAGCTCTTCATTGCACTCAGTTGTCTTCATGACACTAATCACAAGCTGAAAGTTGTTTACTATCTGTTTATTTTCTGCTTTCTCCACCTATAAATAAAGCTTCAGGAGGTGGCAACTTTGTTTTATTCAGTTGCTGAACTACGGCACCTGAAACTACCTCATATACAATAGGCTTTCAATCTATAATTAATGACTGAATAAATGAGTGAATCCAGATGTACAAGAAAAAAATAAAGGTACAGATCAGTGATAAAATTAGTCACTAGTTGGGTCACTTAATTCTAAGCATATTCAAGTAGGACAGTTAGAGATTTCCTCCAATAAGCACTGAGATCATTCTGATTAAATGCCCATCAGCAGATAAGTGGGTTTAAAAACTATGGTATATATTTTTTCTTCTATTTCTTTTATTGTTGTTCAAGTACAGTTGTCTCCATTTTTTAATTGGATTGTTTGTGTTCCTGGTGTGGAATCATATGAGTTCTTTATGTATTTTGGAGATCAAACCCTTGCCCAAGGTATCACTGGCAAATATAGTTTCCCATATGGTTGGTTCCCTTTTCATGTTGCTGATGTTTTCTTTAGCTGTGCAGAAGGTTTTTATTTTGATGAAGTCCCATTTGTTTATTCTTTCCTTTATGTCCCTTGCTCTGGGGGACATTGTTGGTGAAAACACTGCTGCATGGAATATCTGAGATTTTCCTGCCTATGTTCTCCTCTAGGACTTTTATGGTATTGTGACTTATATTTAAGTCTTTTATTCATCTTGAGTTTATTTTTGTTTTTGGTGTAAGTTAGTGGTTGAGTTTCTCTTTAATTTTTTTTTTTTGCATGTAGCTCTCCAGATGTCCCAACACCATCTGTTGAAGAGGCTCTTTCTACTTCATTTTATGCTCCTCTCCCCTTTGTTGAATATTAATTGACCACAGAGATTTGGGTTTATTTATGGGCTCTCTATTCTGTTCCATTTATCTATGTGTCTGTTCTTATGCCAATACCAGACTGTTTTGATGACAGTGGACTTGTAATATAGTTTGATATCAGGTATTGTGATCCCTCCTACTCTGTTCTTCTTTCTCAAAACTGCTGAGGCTATTCATGGCCATGTATGGTTCCATATAAATTTCTGAAATGTTTGTTCTATATCAGTGATATATGTCATTGGTATTTTAATAGCAATTGTGTTGAATCTATAAATGACTTTGGGTAGTATGAACATTTTCATGATGTAAATTCTTCCAATACATGAAAATGGTACATGCTTAAATTTATTTGTGTCCTCCTTAATTTCTTTTTTCAATGTTGTGTAGTTTCCTGAGTATAGGTCTTTTACCTCTTTGGTTAGGTTTATTCCGAGGTACTTTATTTTTCTTGTTGCTATAGCAAATGGGACTTTTTTCCTAATTTCCATTTCCGATATTTTGTTGTTGGTGTACAAAAATGCCTTTGATTTCTGAATATTGACTTTGTAACCTGCTGCTTTGCCAAGTTCACTTATTAGGTTAAGTAGATTTTTGGTGGAGTTTATAGGGTTTTCTATGTACACTATAATGTCATCTGCAAACAATGACGCTTTTAGTTCCTCTTTTCCAATTTGGATGCCTTTTATTTATTTTTTTGTCTCATCACTGTGGCTAGAATACTATGTTAAATAGAAGTGGTAAAAACAGACATCCTTGTCTTGTTCCTGATCTTCATGGGAAAGCTTTTCATTTTTGCCCATTGAGTATGATGTTGGCTGTAGGTTTCTTATAAATGGCTTTTATTATATTGAGGTATGCACCCTCTATTCCCACTTTGCTAAGTGTTTTTTATCATAAATGGGTGCTGTACCTTATCAAATGTTTTTTCCACATCTATTGATAAGACCACCTGATTTTTATCTTTCCTTTTGTTTATGTGATATATTACATTTATTGATTTGCAAATATTGTACCATCCTTGCATCCCTGGGATGAATCCCACTTGAACATGGTGTGTGATCTTTTTAATGTATTGCTGGATGTGTTTGCCAATATTGTGTTGAGGATTTTAGCATCATTATTCATTAGTGATATTGGTCTGTAGTTTTTTTGTTATATTTTTTAATATATTTTATTGATTATGCTATTACAGTTGTCCTATTATCCCCCCTTCATTCCCCTCCACCCTGAACACACTCTCCCACCCACATTCCCCCCCTTTAGTTCATGTCCATGTGTCCTAAGTTCTTTAGCTTCTACATTTTCCCTACTATTCTTGCCCTCCCCCTGTCTATTTTCTACCTACCATCCATGCTACTTATTCTTCATACCTTTCCCCTCTCTCTCCTCCTCCCACTCCCCTGTTGCTAACCCTCCATGTGATCTTCATTTCTGTGGTTCCGTTCCTGTTCTAGTTGTTTGCTTAGTTTCTTCTTGTTTTTGTTTCAGGTGTGGTT
>CM052542.1:107533623-107560481 GCA_028533065.1 Trachops cirrhosus
GAGAAGGAACAATGGCACTTGCTCTGCTCTCTGTAGGACCTCAGTCCCTTCTGCCACTTTCCTGGAGCTAACTGGGCCCCCTCTGGCACCAAGTCTGGTGTGGGTGGGCCTGTGCACCCTGTGGGACCTTCCTTTTCAGTCAGTGCCCCAAACCTCTATTTCCCAGTGCTGGGACCCTGAGCTGCGTGCAGTGCCTTGCTTCACAATGGCCGCCTCCCTGGGTCTGCCAGTCACCACCCCCTGGCTGGGGCCAACCAGCCACCGTTGCTTGTGGGCCCAGGGTCTGCCTGCTGTGGACTTGCGCACTGCCTCGGTTGCGCACTGCTCCCTGCTCCGTGTCCCTCGCCTAGCCCAGCTCTGCCCCTCCTACCAGTCTGGATAAACGCATCCAATTTTAACTCCTTGGGTGTCTGACTTCCATACAGTTCAATTTTCTGTCAGTTCTGGTTGTTATTTTGTTTCTATATTGTTGTTGTCCCTATCTTGGTTGTGCAAGGAGGCACAGTGTGTCTACCTACGCCTCCATCTTGGCCGGAAGTCCTTTGTTATATCTTTATCTGGTTTGGGGATTATGATGACTCTGGTCTGATAACAAGAGTTTGGGAGTCCTCACTCTTCTAGGACTTTTGGGAATAGTCTGAGAAGGATAGGGATTTCTTATCCTTAAATGCTTTGTAAAATTCTCCTATGAAACCATCCAGTCCTGGGCTTTTCTGTGCTGAGAGTTTTCTGATTACTGCTTCAATTTCACTAGCTGTTATTGTCTGTTCAGGCTTTTTGTTTCTTCTTGCTTCAGTTTTGGAATATTATATTTTTCTAGAAATCTGTCCATTTCACCCAGGTTTTCAAATTTCTTTGCATACAGTTGTTCATAGTAATTTCTCAAATCCTTTGTATTTCTATAGTGTCAGTTTTAATCTCTCCTCTCTTGTTTCTGATTTTATTTATTTGGGTCCTCTCTCTTTTTCTTGATGAGTCAGGTTAAAGGCTTGTTGATTTTGTTTATTTTTTCAAAGAACCAGCTCTTGGATTTATCAATCCTTTGAATTGTTCTTTTAGTCTCTATGTCATTTATTTCTGCTCCAATCATGGTTATTTCCTTCCTTCTGCTCACCTCGGGATTTGTTTGTTGCTGTTCCTCCAGTTCTTCTAGACTTAGAATTAGGTTGTTTATTTGAAATGTTTCTAACTTTTTTAGGTAGGCACGAATTGCTATGAACTTCCCTCACAGGACTGCCTCTACTGTGTCCCAAAAGTTTGGGGCTGTTTTTTGTTCATTTTCATTTGTTTCTGGAAGTATTTTGATTTCTTCCTTGATCTCATTATTAACCCATTCATTGTTCAATAGCATGCTATTCAATCTCCATGAATTTGAATGTTTTTGAGTTTTTTCTTTGAGGTTAGTTTCTACTTTCAGGCCTTTGTGGTCTAATAAAATATATTTTGATATAATTTCAATTTTCTTGAATTTGTTGAGGCTTGTTTTGGGTCCTATCATGTGGTCTGTCTTTGAAAATGTTCCATGTGCATTTGAGAAGAATGTGTATTTTGCTTCTTTGGGATGAAAGGTTCTATATGTATCAGTTAAGTCTATTTGACCTTGGACATTGTTCAATGTCACAATATCCTTGCTTATAATTTTTTTGGAAGATCTATTCATTGTTGACAGTGGGGTGTTAAAATCCCCTAGTATAAGTTTTTTGCTGTCTGTATCTTTCTTGAAGTCCTCCAAGATTTTTCTTATATATTTGGGTGCTCCTATATTGGGTGCATGTGTTTTTATAACGTTTATGGTCTCCTCGTTGGATTTTTCCCTTATTATGAAGTGTCCTTCTGGGTCTCTTTTTATGGCCTTTGTTTTGGAGTCTATTTTGTCTGATATAAGTATTGCTATGCCAGCTTGTTTTTTTCCTGTCCATTTGCTTGGAATATTTTTTTCCAACCCTTCACTTTCAGTCTGTGTAGGTCTTCTGAGGTGAGTCTCTTGTAGGCAGCATATGTGTGGCTCATGCTTTCTTATCCTTTCGGCTATTCTATATCTTTTGATTGGAGCATTTAATCCATTTACATTTAAGGTTATTATTGATAGGTACTTATTCATTGCAATTTACGTACCTGTGTTCCTTTCTCTCTCTCTCTCTCTCTCTCTTCCTTCCTTTCCTTAAAGCAGTCCCTTTAGCATCTCTTGAAAAGCTGGTTTGGTGGAGGTGTATTCTTTTAGACTTCTTTTGTCTGGGAAGCTCTTTATTTTGCCTTCTATCTTGATTGAGAGCCTTGCTTGGTAAAGTAGCCTTGGTTGCAAACCTCTGGTTCTCATTACATGGAATATTTCTTGCCATTCCCTTCTGGCTTGTAGTGTTTCTGTTGAGAAATCAGCTGCTAGCCTTATCAGAGCTCCCTTGTATGTTAATTCTTATTTCACCCTTTCCGCCTGTAAGATTCTCTGTCTTTAAAATTTGGCATTTTAATTATGATGTGTTTTGGAGTAGGCCTTTTTTTTCACCTTGATTGGAACCTTCTGTGCTTCCTGAACTTGGGTGGTTTTTCCTCTCTCCAGGTTAGGGAAGTTTTCTGTCACTGTTTTTTCAAACAGGTTTTCTATCCCTTGGTCCTTTTCTTATCCTTCTGGTATTCCTATGACTCAAATGTTGTTACATTTCAGGTTGTCCTGCAGTTCCCTTAAACTGTCTTCATATTTTCTGATTCTTTTTTCATGCATGTGCTCTACCTGGGTATTTCTTTCTATCTTATCTACCAGCTCTATAATTTGGTCCTCTGCTTCAACCAGCTTGCTTATAATTAATTCCTTCTAGTTATTTTTTATTTCAGATATTATATTCTTAATTTCTTCCTGGTTCTTATAGTTTCTTTTCCTTTTTAATACTGTTGTAGTTCCCACTCAGTTCCTCATATTTGTCAGTGAGTTCCTTGAGCAACCTTATAACCATTCTTTTGAATTCATATCTGATAATTTGCTTGCCTCCATTTCACTTAGCTCTTTTACTGGAGAATCTTCCATTCCTTTCAATTGTGTGTTTTTCTTTGTCTCCCCATTTTAGGTGACTCTTTCTGTATGTTTCTGTGATTCCAGATGCTCTGTTTTGCCAGCTGTCTTCATAGGGTGAACTTCTGTGGTAGGTGTTCTATGGGACTCAGTGGTGTGTTCTCTTTGATCTTCTTGTCTGGATACTCTAGGATTGCTCTTTCTTCCATTTGTGTGGGCTCTCTTATTATACTTGGATTTTACCTGTTGGTGGCTCCAGTGTTGATGAGTTATCTCCTCCAGGAGGTTTATTGATATTCACAATTCCCACCTTGTCTTATATGCTGTTGTACAGGTATTGGTTAACAAAGCAGTATTACCAGGCAACAGAACCTACACCAGCAAAAAGAACTCCCCTACCACATCAGCAGTCTCAACTGCAATTGAACTAAGATTAATAAAGGTGAAGAGAGGTTGCAGGTATTATAAGATATGACAAAGGGAAATGAGATGACCAAAAAAGGGGAAAATGTTGTTGTGTAATTAGAGGGTAGAGAATTGATAAAAGTTGGGATAGAACCAAGGCAAAAAAAAAAAAAGGGAGAGAGCAAAATTTACAACGTAAGTACAACACAAAATGGTGATGGGGACAATAGGGTAAGAAAAGGAAAGAGTATACTATGAGGTAAATTTTACTTTGAAGTAAAATTGAAAACGTACTGGACCAATGAGAGCAAAATTGCAGAAAAACCACAGCAGTGTTGGTAGCAACAACAGTTGAATGTAGTTTAATAAAGGTAGAATGGGAATAGAATATTATACAAAAGCAAAAAGTGAGTATGAGATGTCCACAGTAAAGAAAAATGATTTTGAGAGGATGGGGGAAGCAAATTAATAAGGTTAAGGAGTAAAGCCCTCATTGAGAGAGGGAGAAAAAGAAAAAAAGGAGAGAGAAAACAATGAAATAAAATTTCGTACTCAACTGATCGGGGAGGGGAGGCAAAATGGAGTAAGACAGCAGGAGAGCGTGCTACGGGATTTAACGTACAAACAAGTAGTGAACAAATAGGAGATCCTTTGAAGAAGTACAGCAATAATCATTATATTTCACTCAACTAGCCACCATTTATGAAAGGTGAAAAAGAAATAAGATTCTTATTAGAAGGGAAAAAGAATGTGAGCTGACTTAAAAAGAATGCTTATGCGAAGTTAGATGGAGAAGAAATAGTGAGAGTAAGGGATAGAAACTTGGCATAGTATGAGAGAAAATAAAGTTAACCACAACAGTAATAAAGCTCAGGAAGATGGCAAAATGGATTAAGACCAGGGAAGGGTGGTGTGTGGGATTTGGATTAACAATTGTATGATAAGAAATATATAATCTGAATGAAAAGAATAAAAAGTAAAAGACCAAGGTAGTGTGTTATTTGGAATACAAGTGAAATGAAAGGAGAAAAATTAAAATGCAATATGAAAGGGAGAATAAAAACAAATCAAACCATAAAAACAAAAAAAGAAAAACTAAAGAAACACAAAGACGAGAAATTTAAAAAAGCATGCAAGTTATGAAGGTGAGCAAAGTGAAATTTGTCTCAGCTGTTGGTGTTCATCTTCTGACTTCTTACTGGATTTGTCTCTGGTTTCTCAGTGCTCCAAGTCTTATTGTCCTACTCTTGGGGGTGGAGGACATAAAAAAGGTTTCTACTGATTTTAAACCTGCCAATCTGATTTTGCAGGCATTCCGGGATCTTGCAGGCAGAGGGTGGCTGGGCTCTGGGGTTTTTTTTCCCTTTCTTGTGATGGGGGCTCAGTCCAGGCTCCACAGGTGCACAGTTTCCAGCCCATGACCTTAGAACACTTGCAGACCACACTGTCCACTCTGGGCATTTGTGCCAGGATGGTGCTGATAATCCACCTCATTTTGCAAACCTTTGATCTGTCCCTGAAGTACACTGAGTGGGAGCAAATTACACCCCTTCCTCCATCTTTAACCACGAGTTCCCTGCAGGGCGGCTTAGTTTGCCTATTGAATGAAGTCTTTCTGGGAGCTGCTGCCTCTCTGAGCCCCTGCTGCCCACCTGTGATCAATCCATGAGGCACCCTCAGTAGGAGTAAATCACACCCCCACTTCTTCCTTTTTGCTGGCCGGGCAACTGCATGCAAGGTTTCTGCACCAAAACTATGGTACATTTACACAAAGGAATACTATGCAGCACAAAAAAGAAGGGATTGCTACCTTTTGCGACAGCACAAATGGAACCGGAGAGTATTATGTTAAGTGAAATAAACCAGCCAGTGAAAGACAAATACCCTATGATCTCAGTTATTATAAGAGGAATCTAATGAACAAAATAAACTAATGAGCAAAATAAAACCACAGACATAGAATCACGGAATAGACTGACAGCTGTAAGAGGGGAGGAGGGTGGTGGGGACTATATGAAAGAAGGAGAAGGTCTAGTCAAATAACGTTATGAAGGACCCATGGACATGGACAATGGTGTGAGGATTGACTATGGAAGTGGGGGTGGGGTAGGCGGAGAAGGGTAAAGGGGGATACATTGGACAACTGAAATAATATAAACAATAAAATATTTAAAAATAAATAAAATAAAAGCCATTATCACAAAAAATAGAGATAAATTGAGGCGGGGATGCAGCTGAAGAGCCACATTCACTGGAAGGGGTTTATATAATCAAAATATCTTAAATCACCAAAAATAGAAGAGTGAAGAGAACATCAGAAGTACCTCCTTATTGCTAGCCCTATTTCCAGACTTACAGAAGAAAATAAGAAAGCTATTTATGGAAGTTCCTGGTCTGGTAATAATGAAGTGACTTGTATCAGCGGAACTATTGCACATATAAATATTATAAACTGGAGAAAATACAAGCAACAACTAATTAAAAGCCCTGAAAAGCTACCAAAGCAAGCAGGAATAGATGAAATTCAATGGCCTTTTCTAAAAATGTGAGCCATATTAGGTGATATCTATGTTTAAATGGATTTTCCTTTGAGGCTACTTTGCTGTCTGCACTGCACACAGGAGCTAGAACACAAGAAGAAAGCTGTAGTCTCACTGGTAAGAAAAGGAAAGAGAAAGAAAAGAAAAGAAAAGAAAAGAAAAAAGAAAGAAAGAAAGAAAGAAAAGAGAGAGAGAAAGAGTGAAAAAGAAAGAGAGAGAGAGCGAAAGAGAGAGAGAGAGAGAGAGAGAGAAAGAAAGAAAGAAAGAAAGAAAGAAAGAAAGAAAGAAAGAAAGAAAGAAAGAAAGAAAGAAAGAGAGAGAAAGAGAGAAAGAAAGAAAGAAAAGAAAAGAAAATCCAGAAGGCAGGGTAATCGAAGTGGGTGGAAATTATGAAGGGAAATCCAAGAGCAAAGGAATGACAGGTAGGAACTCTGTATACACCTCTCACAAATACTTAGCTTACTCCTGAACCATGGGTACACAGCGAAGTCCCAGTAGCCTGGCAGAAACAATAGGTAAAAGGCTGAAAAAGTGCCAGGTGTTTCATAAGCTGTCCATCATAGGGGAGTCAAAGTTTGGAATTTTAATTCTGACAAGGTAAATACCTTGAGCTTTATATCAAAATCCCTAAAGCAAGACATCTTAAAAGTAAAGAATATACCTGAGGATGATGAATTGGCACTAAGACCAGTAGCAAAATTGAAACAGAGCTGCACTGAGAAAATATAGAAACAAGCCTCCCCAAGTTCAAGGTTATCAGACAGCAATTTAGCTGCAAAAATCAACCTAGATCAGCCCTGGCCAGGTGGCTCTGTTGGTTGAGCATTGTCCATACACTAAATGAAGTGAGTTCAATCCCCAGTCAGGGCACATGCCTGGGTTGCAGGTTTAGTCCCTGGTTGGGGAGCATGAGGCAACGAATCAACATTTCTCTCTCACATAGATTTTTTTTTTCTCTCTCTCCCTCCCTTCTTCTCTCTCTCTAAAATCAATGAGCATGATCTTAGATGAGGATTAAAACAAAAAGAAAAAAATCAACCTAGAACAAAAGTCAACACTTTTCAGAGGAAGGTAACAGAAGTCAGCTCTGCAATATATTAACACAATATCTTCTATACAAAAAAATACTAGACATGTAAAAATGTGACTCATAGTCAAAAGTGAAATCAGCCAAGAGAAACAGACCCTGAGATAATCCATATATTTGAATAAGCAAACAAGGACTTTAAAGAAGCTATTACACTTAGCATAATGCTGCCAGTCAGAGAAAGACATATACTATATGATTTCACTAATATGTGAAACCTAATGAATAAAAGGAATTAACAAGCAAAATAGAGACAGACTCCAGGCTCATAGATAGGGAACAGGCTGACCGCTGGGAGGGGGTTTGGGGGGCCAGACTAAGCAAAAAATGGGGAAAAAAGAGAAAAAACTCATGGGCAACATACAACAGTGAGGAGAGTGAGGGGAGGTGGAGGAGGGTATCAGAGAGATAAATGGTGATAGACAGAGACTTGGCTCAGGGCAGTGACACAGAATACAGTGTACAGATGATGTGTTGTGGGACTGTGCACCTGAAGCCTATACAATTTTATTAACTGGTGTCATTCCAATAAATTCAATAAAAAGGAAGAAATAAGTTTTCATGAATATTTTCAAGGAATCCAAAGAACATCATAATAAGTAAACTTATGTGGGGAATTTCAACATAAAATTTTTAAACTACAAAGAAATAGTCATATGAAATTCTATAATAAAAGTAAAGTATCTAAAATGAAAACAAATCATTGAAAAGTGTTAATAGCAGATGAAAACATTGGAGGAAGAAAAAGGAGCATTCAACTTGAATAGATATCAGTAATATTTAAAGATCAATATGAAGAAGAGAGAGGGAAAAAACAATCAAAACAAGTGAGTAGAGCCTCAGTCAAATGTGGGACAATGTCAAAGGGTCTAATATATGTGTAACTGGAGGCCTAGAAAGTGAAAAAAGTGAATGAATCAAAAACAGTATTAGAACAAACAATGGACAAAAATTCCCCAAATTTGGGTAAATCAATAACATACTAATCAAAAAGACTACATAAACTCAAAACTGGATAAAAACAAAGATAACCATAGTAGGGCTCTGACAGCAAAAGATAAAAAGAAAATCTTAAATGTATCCAGAGGACAAAGACACTTTAAATTCAAGAGACCACAAAACAATTTATAGCTTGTCATTAGAAACAATGGAAATCAAAAGTACAATTGAAAAGTATCTTTAAAACACTGACTGAAAAAAATAAACCACCAATCCAGAATTTCACATGCAACAAAAATGTTCTTCAAAAGTGAAGACAAAATAAAGATTTTTACATGTAAATGAACACTGAGACAATTCACCAGCAGCTGACCATCACTACTAAATTTTGCTTAATAAAGTGTTACCAGATGAAAACTTGTATCTACAGAGAAAATGAAAAATACCTAGAGTAATAAATATTTATATAAAATTTCTCTTTTTTCTTAATTTCTTTAAATATATGATGACAGCTTAATACAAAAATAATAATGTGTCACAAGGTTTATTACATAGGTGCAAAAATGAGTAACAAAATAGCACCAAACAAAAGCATAAGGCAAATAGAATGGAGTTAAATGTTTGCAAAGTGTTTACATTTATGTGAAGTTATACAATGCTAACTCTCAGTAGGCTGTGAAAAATTAAGTTAAATTGGGGGTGCAGATTTTAATCTCTAGGAAAAATGTTAAAAGGTTATGGTACAAGAGAAATTAAAATATGATTAAAAAGCATCCTATTTATCTAAAAGAAAACACAAAAAAAGAACAAAAAAATAAAAGCAGATGGGAAAATAGAAAACACCTTACAAAATGGTAGACTTAAGCCAAAGCTTATCAATAATTATGAGATGCAAATGGTTAAACACTATGATGATTAAAAGAAAAATATCACTAAACTGAATAAAACATCACTGCTCAACTGCTATCTACAGAAATGCATTTATAAATACACAAAAGGTTTAAAAGTGAAATAACGGAAAAATGTATGTACACTCTGGAAAATATAAGTATAAAAATTGGTATAATTATACTAATACCAGACAAAATAAACTTTAAGATACAGAGAACTATTCGAGATTTAAAGAGGGATATTACATAATTATTAAAGGGTCAGATCATCAGGAAGACATATAAGTCATAAATGTTTGTACACTTAAATATAAAACTTAAAAATGAATGATGTAAAACCTAGACATATCCAAAAGGAGAAACTGACAAATCCACAATCATTGTTAGAAAATTAATATGAATCCCTAAATAACTGATAGAACCACATAACAAAATCCAGTAAAAATATAAATTTAAACACGCCACTGAACAAATTACTCTAATTAATATTTATAGAACACTACACCAGATAATTGCAGAATACACATTGTTTTCAAGTACACAAGGTATATTCATAAGAAAAACTATAAGTTATGCTATAAAATGTCCCAATAGATATCCAAGTATTGAAATAAAGAGTATATTCTCTGAAAACAGAATTAAGTTAAAATTCAAGAAAATCTAAGGTATCTAGAAATTCTGTAATAAATGAAAATTAAAATAATTCAGTTCTATAAATTCATGGATCAAAAAATTACAAGAATAAGAAAATATTTTGTATGATATATTAATAAAACATAACAGCATAATCTACTGGATGCAGCTAAGTGATGCATGAGAGAATTATTTATAGCTTTAAATACTTATATTAGAAAATTAGAAAAGTTTAAAACCATAATCTAATTTTCCACATTAGAAAAAATACCAAAGCATATAAAAAGATCAGGAACCAAGGAAATAAAAAAGGACTAACAATAGAGAAAATTGACAAAGCTAATAGCCAATTCTTTTAAAATATTAATGAAGTTGACAAACCCCAGAGGAAATCTTTATGACCTTGAGTTAGGCAAAGATTTCTTAAATATGACACAAAAAGTATTATCCATAAGAGCAAAAGAATTGATATAGTGGTCTTCAGCAATATTTTAAAATGTTGCACTTTAAAATGTACCATTAGAAAAAAAGCACAAGACACAGACTAGGAAACAATATTTGCAAATTACATACCTGATATAGGAATTTTATCCACAAAATATAAAATATACATATAATTCAATAATAAAAAGACACATAACCCAATTTTTAAATGGTCAAAAGATCTGCATAGATATTTCCCAGAGAAGATATATAATTGGGCAATAAACACATAAAAACTGACATTCTCAGTTATTAGGGAAATTCAAATTAAAACCACAAAGAGATATACCACCACACTCACTAGAGTGACTAAAAAAATAAACAATCACAAATGTTGGGAGAATGTGGAAAGATTGGAACCCTCATACACTGATGACAGGAATGTAAACCGGTGCAGTCAGTTTAGATGTCAGTCTGGCAGTTTCTTAAAATGTTAAACATAACTGTACCAAACAACCCAGCAACTCCACTCCTAGGTATCAACCCAAGTGAAATGAAACATGCATTAACACAAAGACTTGTATATAAACATTTATAACATTTATAGCATTACTCATAATGGCCCCAAACTGAAAACATCCCATAGGTCCATCAACTGATAAAACTAAATGGTCTACAGCCGTGCAGTGGAACACTATTCAGCAATAAAAAGGAACAGTACTGAGATATGTCATGCACTGATGAATCTCAAAGACATTATGCTAAATAAAAAAGGCCAGAAAAAAAGCACATATCTTATAATTCCATTTGTCTGAAATGTCCATAAAAAGCAAATTAATGGAAACAGAAGTTAGTTTATTGGTAATTCAGAGCAGAAGGTAGAAACAGGGAGTAACTGCAATCAGCAGAAGGGAGGTTAAGGAGGTAATGCAATGTTCTAATGTCAGATCATGGTGAAGGAATGTTAGTAATTCAGTATTACTAAAATTTACCAAAACTGTGCATTTAAAATGGCTGATTTCTATGGAATACAAATTGTAGCTCAATAAAGCTTTTTATTTATTTTTTAATATATTTTATTGATTATGCTATTACAGTTGTCCTATTATCCCCCCTTCATTCCCCTCCACCCTGAACACACTCTCCCATCCACATTCCCCCCGCTTAGTTCATGTCCATGTGTCCTAAGTTCTTTAGCTTCTACATTTCCCCTACTATTCTTGCCCTCCCCCTGTCTATTTTCTACCTACTATCCATGCTACTTATTCTTCATACCTTTCCCCTCTCTCTCCTCCTCCCACTCCCCTGTTGCTAACCCTCCATGTGTTCTCCATTTCTGTGGTTCTGTTCCTGTTCTAGTTGTTTGCTTAGTTTCTTCTTGTTTTTGTTTCAGGTGTGGTTGTTAATAATTGTGAGTTTGCTGTCATTTTACTACACATGCTTTTTATCTTCTTTTTCTTAGATAAGTCTCTTTAACATTTCATACAATAAGGGTTTGGTGATGATGAACTCCTTTAACTTGACCTTATCTGAGAAGCACTTTATCTGTCCTTCCATTCTAAATGAAAGCTTTGCTGGATAGAGCATCAATAAAGCTGCTTTTAAAAAAATTGATACACACCTAGGCAAGAGACTGAACAAGAAAAAAAAGAGAGAAGGTCAAGTCAGAAATGGAAAGAGCAATCCCTAAGGAGTCTACAGACATTCAAAAGTATAATAATGAAATAATGCAAATAACTTTATGTTCATAAATTCAAAAATTTAGATGAACCAAACAAATTCCTTGAAAATGCAGCTTAATGAAACTGACACAAAAAGAAACAGAAAATCTCTATAGCCTTATATTTATTAAAGAAGTTAAACTTATAATGATATGCAAAAGCTTCTGAAAAAAGATATCAACAGGACCTATGGATTTCACTGGTAATTCTATAAAAAAAAATTTAAGGTAAAAACAATACTAAAATTACACAATCTCTTTCAGAAAATAAAGAAGGAAAAACACTACCCAACTCATTTTGAGGTCAGTTAAGACACACGAATCTGACTGAAACCAAAAAATGAAATTACAGGCCAATTTACATCATGAATATAGACTAAACATCCTTTAACAAAATATTAGCAAACTGAATTCAGAAATATGTATAAAAAGGATAAGACATCATGACCACACAATGCTTATCCCAGGAAAGCATGATGAGTTTAACATTTAAATATCAACAAATTACACTCACCATATTAACAGGAAAAAAAGGGAGAAAACCCATATAATCATTTCAATAGAAGCAGAAAAAGTATTAGACAAAATGCACACCCATTCATGATAAGCTAAGAATAGAAGGGAATTTATTCAATCTGATAGAGGGCAACTCTCTACTCAACATAACATATAATGATAAAATATTGAATACTTTCTTTCAAAAGTTGGGAATAAGTCAAGAATGTCTATTCTACTTCTACTCATCATTGTAATGAAGGCCCTAATCAGGGCAATAAACAGAGACATAAAATTGGAAGGAAGTAAATTGTTTTTATTCTTAGACAACAAGAGTGTTCACACAGTTTCCAACCAAATTTAGAAATCAAAACCTAGCCCTGGCTGGTGTGGCTCAGCGGATTGAGCACAGGCTGTGAACCAAAGGGTCACCGATTTGATTCCCAGTCAGGGCACATGCCTGGGTTCACCAGGTCCCCAGTAGAAGGCATGTGAGAGGCAACCACACATTGATGTTTCTCTCCCTCTCTTTCTCCTTCCCTCCCCTTCCCTCTAAAAGTAAATAAATAAAATCTTTAAAAAAAAGAAATCAAAACCTAAAAATACTAAGTGACTTTAGCAAGGTTACTGGATACAAAGTTAATACATAAAAAAATCAATTATATTTCTTTTTTTGTTTTATATTTATATATATTAGAAGCAAAGAACTGGAAAACAAATATTTTTACAATTCCATTTATAATGGCATCAAAAACAATAATGAAACAATTAATAAAATATTTGTAATACCTTTACATTAAAAACTATATAACAAATGAATACATGGAAAGATGCAATATTTTTATGCATTGGAAGATTTCATATTGTTAAGATGTCATTTTTCCACAAATTGATCTACAGACTCAGTGCAATTTATAGCATAACCTCACTAACATTTTTTTGTAGAAACTAACAAGTTGATTCTCAAATTTATATAGAAAAGCAAAAGATGCCAAAAAGGCAAAGACTCTTAAAAAGGAATGCAAATTGGAGGACACATACTCCCTGATTCGAAGGCTTACTATAAACTACAGTAATCAAAACAGTGTGGCATTGGCATAATAATAGAAAAACAGACCAATGAAACATAACAGATAACCCTGAACTAGACCCACACATTTATGGCCAGTTGATTTTTTTTAAAGATTTCATTTATTTATTTTTAGAGAAGGGAAGGGAGGGAGAAAGAGGGAGAGAAACATCAATGTATGGTTACCTCTCGTGCACCCACTACTGGGGCCCTGGCCTGCAACCCAGGTATGTGTCCTAGACTGGAAATTGAACTGGTGACCCTTTGGTTTACAGATTGGGGCTCACCAGCCAGGGCTGGCCAATTGATTTTTGACAGAAGTTTCTAAGATAACTGAATGGAGAAAGTATAACTAAAAAGAATAAAGAAAGCTGGGCCAACCACATAAGCATATGGACAACAATAAATCTCAATCCTTAACTCACAGATGTGGAAATTAATTTACCAAGGATCAAAGACTTAAGCATAAAAGCCAAAATTTTAAAGCTCCTAAAAGAAAACATTGAATATCTCACAACCTCAAGAGAAGCAAAGATTTCTTAGAACACAGAAAATACCAATCTTCTTCTTCCACCCCTCGCAAAAAGATTAATTCATATTTATCAATACAAAACCTTCTCCACATCAAAAGGCACTGTTAGGGAAGTGAAGGAGTAACCCAAAGACTGGAAGAAATATTTTAAATAAATAGAAATATTTTAAATATAGCTACAGATATGGATATCTGACAAAGTACATGTAACCAGAATATATATTCTCCTATAAATCAGTAACTAAAGAAACTCAATTATTAAATGGGAAAATAATAATCCATTCACAAAATGGTAAATGAATGGCCAGCAAACTCATGAAAAGAAAATCAGCATCATTAGTCATCAGGAAAATAAAGATTTAAGCCATAATGAGATGGTCTATTAAAATAAATAAAACCAAAAAGACTGCCATCACCAAATATTGGTAAGGATGCAGAATAACTGGAAATCTCAAACACTGTTGATAGAAGTATAGAGGGTATAATCATACTGGAAAACAGTTTTGACAGTTTCCATAAATTTAAACCCATGTCATCCACATCACCTAGCAATTGCACTCCCACGTATCTACCCAGAAGATAAAACCAAGAGTGACACAAAGACTGTCACATGAATGCTCATAGTAGCTTTAGTCATAATAATCAAAACTACTAATAACCATCAACAAGAAAACAGATAACAAATTATTATTTATTCATATAATGGAATAAAGTACTGATACATACAACATAGGTAACTTTCAGAAACGCTTCACTGGTGGGGGGGAACAGACACATAAGAGTACATACTACATGATTCCATTTATATGAAGTCCACAAATAGCACAGTGGTTTCCTACAGAGGATGTGGGGATTATCTGTAAAGCAGCAAAAGGGAAATGTTTGAGATGATGGAAATGCCCTATATCTTGATTAGGCTTACACAGCACATACATTTATTAAAATCATTGAATAGTACACATAAGTTCCATTCATTTCACTTCATGTAAATTTTTCCTTGATATAAAAAATAAACACTGAAATAAAATAAAATTCACTTAGAAAAGAAGATTTTTAAAAAGCCAATTGGGTAGAGTATCAGTTAGGATCAGCTCAATTATGCTATGGTAACAAAGAGCCCCCAAGTCTTAGGGCCTTAAGTAGTCAACCTGCTGGCCAAATATAGTCTGTTGCCTATCTTATAAATAAAGCTTTACCAAAACACAATTATGCCTATTTGTTCATTTATTTTCTATGTATAACAGTTAAGTAGTTTTGAGAGAGACTATATGACCTAAAAACTAAAAGCGTAAGATAATTTCTATCGGGCCTTTTATAAACAAAGTTTGCTTTTTGACCTCTGACTTGAAAACATAAAGGTTTATTTCTCTCATGTTCCACATTAATTAGGAGTCAGCTGGGAGCTCTGCTTCATGTCATCCTCAGTGCAGCACCTGGCTCATGGAGCAGACTACCTGGAATGATGCTGGCCACGGTGACAAGGGAAATGAGTAAGTTCTGGAGGATCTTACACCAGCAATTAAATGATCTGGCTCCAAAGCACCACATCACTTTTCCTTACAACTCCTGGGCCAGAAGTATTCCCCTGACCCTATTCACACAAGGGGACCAGAAAATACAATCCCACTATTTGTTTATACACGGGCCTGAAAGTGAAGAACTGGGATATTTGCCAAACAGCACTAACGACCACCACAATTAAACTGAGAACCAATCAGTCCAGGTGTTTATTTCCAACAAACATGCATAACCCTGCTGAAACATTGTCCTACTAGGTAGAAGTTCTAATCATAAAATTTCCAAAAGTTGCCCCTCACCCTTTCCTTTGGCTCCCATGTCACTGGAGAGAGCAACCCAGCACTGCTTTCCGTACTCGTGGACCTAGTTTGCAAATCTGACTAACCATCACCTTCACATTTAATTTCCATAATAGGGGTTTGAGTCCTCAAGAACAAGTCAAGACTCCGTGACCCAGCCTCTGCCAAACCTCTGAGACCTTGCAGCCTCATCTCTCTCTGCCACTGGTTCAATTTTGTCATGCTGGATAGAGCTTATAATGACCCAGGCATATCATACTGTTTCTGGACTCCATCCACTCTTTTGATCCTGTGGTTTCCACTGTGTGGAATACCCTCTCCTGTCATTCTCATCCTTGAAGACTCAGCACAGTCATTATCTTGTCCACAGAACTTTCCATGACCACCAGAGAAGACTTTGCTGCTATTGCATCAGACCCAAACTACCCACAGTGCTACTACTGCCCCAGACCCAAAGTAGATAATCAGAGTACTGAGCCCATGGGATAAAAGGACAACTAACTTACTTAGTACTCACCAGGTGCCAAGTACTTTTCTAAGAACATTTCATATATTATTTCATGTAGTCCTCATAACAACCTACAGATAAGTACTAGTATCATCCCTATTTTAAAGTTAAGGACACTGAGGCATAGTTAATTAATTTGTGCAAGGTCCCACAGGTGATAAGTGACAGAGCTGAGATATTGCCAATAGGTTGCAAGGCAAATTCTTAACCATTCTGCTACCCTGCATTTCAACACTGGGAGCAGACAGGTCTATCTCCTTTGAGAGTGAAAGCAGTTTAGCAGCAAAAATCAACATCTCATTCCTTTCTGTACCCCAAGTGCCTGGATCATAGGTATTTAGGTAATAGTAGTTACTTACATCAGGATCTGTTCATATGAAATGAGACCCTGGATTCCCCAAAGCTTTCTGCTAAATCAAATCCTCTTGACTAGTGGCATTTAAGAAGTGGACAGATACTTACCACATATACTTTTTTCTGGATCCCAGCCCTTTTTCCAGGGCTGCTGGCCTACTTGGAAATGGAGAGACAGGAACAGTCCAAATTACAGATCATTAGAAAATTAGCTACTCTAAGTTGGGACAAATATCTAGCTAATCATTCAAGAACTTTTACAGAATCCTGACTGTTGGGAAATATAAAAATTTGACTTCTGTGTTCAGAAAACAGCACAAAGCTTTCCTAAAAGTTTTTCCTTCCTCATATAATCATGCTTTAAATTGTTAATTGCTATAATTATGGAAGATGGCATTGTTGTGCTTGTAATTTTTCCTATCCCCCTTGGTGTTTATTGATGATAAATGGCTTTATTAAAAAATAATGATAATTACCTTGTTTGGTTGTATATCAATATGATATACATGATATGAAACCATCAATATGGTTTCAGTGTTTATTTATTACCAATTATGGAATTTTATGAATTGCCAAAATCTAGTTCTTTTATTGGTTTATATTCTCTTGGTGGTATAAAAGGGGAGAGGAATTGACAATAATTTCATTCCTTCATTCCCTGACACTGCCCCACTACAATCTGCCCCAACTCTGTTAAGAAAGCAGTGTAGTACACTATTCACATGTGGCCACCGGAGGCTATAATTTTTACTGCTACACAATTCTAACAATTAACTGCGTACCCAAAAATTCTCAACCACAAGCCAGTACCTCCCCAAAACATAGAAAATAAAAGGCTCTTCCCCAACCACGTGCTTCACAGAATTAGCACCTATAGCTCAAAATGAAGGCACTTCTTGTGGAACAGAGGTTTAAGATCTACTAAATTAACTACAAGAAGATCATATGGTCAAATAGCCAGTCTCAGTGTTCCCCAGAAGAAAATTCCATTTGCTTTACTAAACACCCACAACAACCATCACAGCCAAAGCCACCTTCCACACAGAAGATTTCATAGCTCTTGGATAGTTCCCTTCCAAAAGATATTCCTCTTGAACCCCTTTTGAGTTCTCTCTGGTGACTCTCAGCCCTCAAAAGGCTAAAAAGACTATACATCTCTTTATTTACCAGTGGCCCTCAACCGGGGTACAGCCTAGCTCATAGTCTCTACAAAACATAAACTGATTCAAATCAATGACCCAAATGTAAGCTGTCCATGCTCCTTTGCAAACAGTGCATTTGGCAATGGTTTCATAAGGAAGTGAAATCCTTCTTCTTAGCATCAAGAAGAGGAACAGTGTGAGCTCTTAGTACTTGATGTGTAAGTCAGACTACATCAGGAGGGAGAGGAGTGCAAAGAAAAGAACATCACAATTGGAATCAGATCATATCTATCCAAACTTAGTCCATGTTCTTGGCCTCTTTCCACCTCTCGACCTGCAAAAATGATTTCAGCAACACCTGCAACTCAGAATTGTCACAAGGATTTAATGAGTTAAACATCTGGCACATACTTACTATTTAATATATGCTGTTAGCTGTTTTCCTTTCTTCTAGTTAGTAGTTCTCAAGTGAGGCAATTTTGCTCCCCAAGAAGTAGTGCTATCTGAAGAAATGTGTAGTGATCACAACTTGGGAGGGTTATGCTACTGGCACCTCCTAGATAGAGACCCAGTAACTGCTAAACATCCTATAATTCACAGGCTGGCCCCACAACAAGAATTATACAGCCCCAAATGTTAATAGTGCCAAGACTGAGAAGTCTTGTTCTATACAAGTGTGAAATAATTATTTCATTATGGTTGTTTATTTTCCATATAGCCTATTTCTTTAAATGAGCAAAGACTTACTGAGGACCTACCATGTACAAAGCTCTACTCTAGGCACATCCTTAACCATCTTGTGTATTTGGTTACTTGCTGACATTTCCCAAAGCAACTCCCATCCTCAAATACTGTCCAACCCTATCAACATCAAGCTTTGACTTCTCCTTTCTTCTCGATGCTGTTTCTCAGTGGTCCTGAAGTCAGGCATGCTGTGTGTCAGAGCAAAGACCTGTATTAATCAACCATTCCAAATATAGCAACAGCAGTTTGAAAATCAAAGAATGGGCCTTGGGGACATCAATATTTGCATGTTCATAATAAATACTTAACTACACATCTGTGCAATGTTCAATATAGTTGGGGAAGAAAAAGAACATTTATGTTGGTTTTTGTCAACTTCCACAAATCAAGCACCTGATGTGCTAAAGAAATGTAAAACCAAATAGTTATAAAGATGATTTTTAAATATGTCTATAATATGCATTTGTTAATTAGAGACATGCTTGATTTACCCTGAAGTTTCTCTAAGCATCAATTAGCCTATACCTGCCCCTTGTGTTAGTGGAACAATTTTTTAATCTGTGCATTAACATCCATCTCTTTTCTATCTCATACTCACCTCTACACCTCATATTGACCCTGGCTTCAACATTCAAGACTCAGTTTCATATTTTTATTCTTCTCTGTGTATGTACGAGTGCACCTATCTGTGTGCAGAAGAGAGGCTTACACAGATACATACACAGATTGTAGGGTTACAATCGGCAAGGCTCTAGTGTAAGTGCTTTGTGGTCACACTCTCATTTCATTGTCACAAACCACTACAGATACAGATGATATCCCCTTATTTTTCAGGAGAAATAATGAAGGGTTATATAGGTTAAGTAACTGGTCCAAAGTCACACAGCCAAAAATTATCAGAATGAGTGTACACAACTTGTACAAAATCCATGTACTTCACCACTACACTATTAGGAAGAAACAGATCTCCACCTGGTGAGTTCTTTTTGTAAAGAGGTAAGCAGTGGTCATACCCTTAGAAGACAGAACATAAGACCATGGAGCATGGGTTGGAATAACAAAATATGGGATCCATTCAAATCCACCTCAAAGAATTGCTCATTCATAAATGCTAGCTTGTATGCAGAAATTTGTATGTAAAAAGATATATACTACCATATAATTAAAAAAGGTGAAAAGAATAAATGACCTAAATGGGGGAAGTGGATCCATGCTGTGGAATAGAGGGATTCCATACAAAGTAGGAGGACTATGGCAAAGAGGGCTTTGCTTACCCAATATCCATCCCCCTTCCTCCTTAGTAACAATACTCTGATTTTATTCTGGGTGGCAATGTACCCAGCTTAAAGACTGAATTCCTAAGCCTGCTTTGCAGCCAGGGATAGTTGTATGCTAATAAATCTAGTAAATTTTTCACAACCAGCTTATTCTTACCAATTTTTATGGTACAAATTTTCCAACTATGGCCAACTTCAAGATACCAAGAGGCTCACAAAAACTTCTGAGAATGTAACAATTGCCTCTTGCAACCAAGGAAGAGCCAGATCCAGCACATAAGCAATAAGGTGTAAAGAAAGTTGTCCTTCCTTAAAAGTGCAATAGACAGTAAACATGGGAACATTTTCTTTTCTTTTCTCCTTCCTCCTTCCTGCTTGGAGTTCACATGACATGACTGGAACTCAGCAGCTACTCTGAGCCATGAAACAACATGAAAAAATGATGGTGGTGCAGAAAGACCAAAGTCACAGACAGAAAGAAGTCTTGTCTCTGTTGACCTCATGAAGCCTACCTCTGGGCTCCTCTATCAGGAAAAAATAAAACTCCTATTTTAAGCCACTGTTGCTTTGGTTTTCTGTTACATGCTTCTCAACTAATACAGACTTGGTTTTCACATCTCTATTAGTTATATCTTTTAGAATAAAAATGTTTCATTTTAATGAAAATTTTCAAGTAAGAAAGGCAAAAAAAGCTTAAGAGTTAAGTGGTTGGACCCTTATAAGTATTTCCAAGTTGCCAATTCTTATGACAGATCACAGGGTGGCAGTAAGGTAGACCAGGACAAATCACAGACCTGGCACACAAATTGACAATGTGGACAAGTCCTGAAAACTAAAGGGATAAACTGGAATCCAACCAAGTTCACAAACTGCCAAAAAGATTTCTGGCCAAAAAAGATTCAAAGGCCTCCCGAGGTAAGCCTTGGGTGAAACACACAACAGGTGATGGGAGAAGCACAGGATGTGCTGCCAGGCTGTTGTCTCCAATCCAGGAAAACTCCCAGGAAGGCTGCCCGCAGAGAGGAAAAGCAGCAAGACTTTATTTCCTGGCTCACAGCAGGGGGCTCTTAAGGTGTCCCAGTTAAGGGAACCCTAGAGACTATAAAAAGGAAACAGAAGACAGAACATCAGACCACGGAGCATGGGACAGAGTAAGGAAATATGGGATCCACTCAAGTTTCTGGTCCCAAATGGGGGACTGCAAACAACAATCTGGTAGCTAGGAAAGTCCTAGGGGAAGGAGCAGACAGATCTAATGTGGTCTGCAGGGCTCACATTCCAAAGAGGGTCACAAAAATTATATTGAGAGTAACACTCTGCAAAATCAATCACTTAGTGATTCTCCTGCTTTGTCTTACACAAAATAACTGCCAAGTCTATTTAGGATGCATCTTTGGAGACCATGTCAAGTCACTATGCCCCACATGCTCCCTGTGTGCCCAAGAGAAGGGTGTGTGCTATGGAAAAGGCACTAAGCATAGGCCTCTATTCTTGAAGATGCTGCAATCTAAAAGAAAAATGAGTTGTGCAGAGATAGAAATACCTGGAGAACCTCTATCTACATTTAAGCATCAGATGTGTATTCAAACCTTAGTGGTTAAGAATTCATAGCAGGAAAGGCAAAGAGGAATACAAAAGCCATATAGAGAATACAGGTCTTCGGCTGGGCCCTAAAGTGTAAATATCATTTGAGCCAGAAAAAAATTAGAAAGAATATATCCCATACTGGAAAATGGCAAACAATGGGTTCTAAACAAATATATTTCCAATAATCAAAGTAGTAAAGAAAAGGGAAGTGGGGAGGAGAAAATGATGATACTGGGTACTCACAGGCAATAATGTTGAGAAAAATGTGGAAAATTGTTCATTCTTGTATTCATAAATTCAACAAATATTAAGTGCCTGACCACTTATTCTAGGGCCTCAAATATCAAACTTGAATACCTGGAGGCTAAGTAGGCTCCTCCTACTCATTGGCATTAATGAAATTCCACATTTTTCACACTGTCAAAAATGGGAAGATGTTATGAGGAGAAACAGCCCAGATATTTCTAGGCCTCAGCAGTTCATAACTGAAAAAAGGTAACAACCAACCCAGGAGTAATGAGCATGCCCCAGGGGATAAGATACTCCTTTCCCAGCATTGTACTCTCAGTGAAGTCAAGGCCCCTCTGTGCCCATCATTGTCCCAAGTCTCCCAATGTCTAGAGTGCCTTGAATATCGTGTGTACCCTGTAAATATTTACTCATGGATCCTGCTTCTTGTTTGCAAAAGCCCAAGCAGGAGTAGAGCCAGCGTTGGTCAGTTGTCCCAGGTGTCAGGGAATCAAAACTTAAAGCTAAGTGCATGACATGCGTCCCCTGGGAGGTGGCGGCAGATTTTTTTGCAGTGGTTGATGAAATGGAGGGCAGGGGTCAGAGATGCTTACAGCGAGAAACATGTAATGGATATTGGTATTTAAAACAGAAAGTAGCCCCGGCTATAAGTTAATGTTTCATATCCAATAAAGAAGGCTAAATATCTATAGTTTTGATAGATTGCTATAAATGAAACATTAGAGGGGCTCTTAAACACCTTGCTTCAGACCTTCATTACATGAAATTATTCTTGAGCAGAATCTCATACCCAGCATGGTTGGATCCCATTAAGTAGCCAGTTAGATAACGTAGGCTATGCTTTCTCTACTAAGAACAAGATCAGGAAGGAGTCTAACTGGACAATTTCACCACTTCTGCAGCCCAGGAGCATTGCAAGCCAGAGCAGCAGAGAATGTTTTCTAGAAATTCTCACTGTAGCCATCACGCCCTGCAGGAGATATAGGATAATTTCACAGTGTCTTCCAAAAAGCAATGCAATGACCATGCTGCGTATTTAACGTGCTTAACATAGTATTAATAATCAAAGGGTTGAGACTGAAGAGACTGCAAATCTCCATCCATGGAGCAGCTTAGAGTGGGAGACCTTTGCTTTCTAGACTCCTCTGAGAACTTCCACAGACTCACCAAGTTGGTAAAGATTTCTCTGAAACTGTCTTGTAGTGACTTCTCATTATACAAAAGGAGACCAGAAGATCAAAATGGGATACAGAGGATGGGAAGAAGACACAAAGCCCAAATACCACTAATTGTGTCAGCCAAAAACAAGCCTGAGGGAAAAAACACAAACCTCCAAGAACAGAGAGAACTCAAATGTCCAAAGAACAGAGGTCCTCCTCTGGCAACCCCTGCTCATCTATACAGGAGCATGCCTTACATGTTACCAAGGCTCCTGTATGTTCTCACCATGTGCCCACTAGCAGAGACTGATGTGGACTTTATCCTTATAGGAGGCACATGGAGTACCTGGAAAAGCAGTGTTTTTTAACCTTTGCATTCAATATAGTAAGTAAAGACTATTTACCAGAAGACCCTACAAACCTGTTTCATGGCATGTTAGATAAATAATCTGTGTTGTTTTTAAATTAAGCCAGAAGAAATTCTCTTCAGTGTTACTTTTGGTCATAAGACCATCTCAATCAGATTTTGTTCCTGCAGTGAGGACAGGGTGGAGGTGGAGTGACTGCCAGTCACTCACTCCAATAATACTTGCTGTCCAGCTACAAATATGGATGTTTCTAGAATCATCTTAGTTCTGAATTCCTCCAACAGAGAAGTTCCCCAAAATGAAGAAAGTATTTCACTCCAGTATACCCTCACCATGGATTCTATATCTAAGTATGTTTCTTCCTTTGATACTTTTGACCCACTTGAACTGCAGCAATATCTAACTTTCTCAACTAATCACTCACCCACAGTAATCACAGTTAACCTGTGTATGCCACATATGTTTTCACAGGCTTTGCTTTTGATATATTAACTCAATCATCCTAACAACACTGTGAGATCAGTATTATTACTATCCCATTTTACAGGTGAGGAAACTGAGGCTGAGGGAGATAATGTACTGTCTTGCCTGTAGTTACACAGCAGTTAAGTGGAAAACCTGATACATGAATCCAGCGATTTGGTTCCTTCAGCCCTGCTCTTAATCCCAACAGTATATTGCATAGGTTTTACTTGTTAGTTCTAAAGTTAAATAACATGAACCCAGACATATAATCCAAAGAGTAATAGTAAGAAAAAAACCCTAAGTGCTCTTGGCTACATTTCTTTCCCATTGCTGCCACCTCACTCTCAAAGCTCCCAGTATTCAGCAATTAGCCATTTCTTCTTCCCCCTAAAACATGTTTTTGATATAAAAATGGCCATAAGAAATCTCAGCAAACACAGATTTATTTTTATCATGTCACTGTGCCCTTGATATTGACATCTCAGCTCTTAGCCAGGTTTATAGGTTTTGGGTGTTTTGCTTAACTGGAAGAAAAGCAAGAGATTAACATTTACTGAGCACTTGCTCGCTACAGGCCAGGTAATAACCTATGTGCTTTCACCCACAAAGTTGCCTTTAATACCAAAAGCAATCCTAGCAAAAGTAATTAATGAAATCTTATTTTTAAAGACAAAAAAATAAATAAACAAAACCCAGATTCAGAAGGTTAAGTAGCAAGGTCAAGGAGACTCACCTAGAACTGATGGCATGTGGATTTAAGCCAAAACCTGATCTAAAGCTGAGGCTATTTCTGAGACAGCATGCTTGGTAGTAGAGGCCCTATCCCTTAAAACCAGAATCCACTCTTAGATTTTTTTTTCCTCTGAGCAGTGAGTCTTTACAGATTTACTGGTTGTTAAATGCTACTGACTCTAGCTAATACCCAAATTAACTAGATTCCTTTCGGAGGTTGTAAAATGTGCTACACACTCAACTTCTGAATTTAGCATGCAAGATGATGACCACAGCAGGAAAATGGTGCAACTTTCTTGTTAGAACAATGATGCCTAAAAGCCTATTTTTAATTTCTACCTTCTTTTATGAGACTACGTGAATGAGGACACACCTAGGATACCGCATATTAATTTCAACAGAGCTAATACCCAAAATGTCCCACCAATTTACTCTTCACTGACAATTGTAAAAGAAAATGATTTATGCAGATCAATCATCTCGCTCATCAAGTCCTACCCTGACAGCCAGCCTTCATCATTGCTATTTAAAAGGCACTGCTGACAGAAAAGACCGACTCTTTGATTAAGGGCCCTGTCTGGCTAACCTTTTATTTGAAGAATGATTGCCGCTGAGTGACAAATACTTTTCCATTCATTTCAAGGCAAAGATATTGACATTCAAATTCTCGATGGCTACACTGAGCAGATGCCACTGTTGGCAAGAGGCTTAAGAGCAACAGCAGGTACGCCGTGGCTCTGGGGGCATGGGGAAAAGTCTAAAACTAAAACACACGTGCAGGCACTGGGTAAAGGTTCTCAACAAGTGAAAGCTACGGGTCTCTGGGCCAGATCCTCTTTCCTCCATAGTTATCAAAGAACATCTGGTTGTAGTTGTGCCCCTGTTCTCTTAAAAGTGCCCTTGTGTTACCTTGACCCAACTTGGAACTGCACAGGCAGCAAAGACTAAGAGTAAAAATGAGGTCGGGAGCATGCAGTATCCACCCATAGGAGGAAACATCTTTTCCCTCTCCACCCTGAATCTCATGATCCCAGCAGACCTCACACTGAAAGTATTGGCCTCCTTTGGCTGCATAGGACTGGAAGTGACTAAACACAAAGTGGAAAAAGCATCTGAAAAATCACCTACAAAAAAACCCAGTAACATTTAATCCTCTATGCTAAGGACAAAGAGGTAGGGATTGACAGAAACAGAGTAACCATGAGAGATAGAAATTGAGTTTTGTTTTTTTTTTTAAAGAAAGGCAATTTTTTCTAATCCATTTCAGTAAATGCTACCTTGGTCAGTACTACACATATATAATGTCACCATATCCTCACAGCTGGATTATTTTGGTTATGTTCATTTCTTAAATGCAAAATATTACCTTAGAGAGAATCAGGAAAATTATGGACTAATGAAGTCTATTTGTGACAAGATCCAGCCCAAAGCCTCAAGATTACCGTACCATAAGATGCACCTAGGTTTTAGAGGAGGAAAATAGAAAAATTTTGAAGCAAAAAATGTGGTAAAATATTTAATAACATAAATAACATAATATTTCACCAATGTAAATGTAAACAGAATTCAACAACAGCATTAACAACCGTTATTCCTCCCAAATTTGGTAGGGGGAAAGTGCGTCTTATAGTCTGAAAAATACGGATAATCATTTCCAGGAATGAAATGAAAATACCTTAGCAGGTCATCAGTGATTCCTTTTAAATCTTGCTGACATACAATTTGTAGGTTTCAAGTGCTCACAAGGGACAGGGTATCCCAAAAACTGTAGCTCTGATGTTTGACAAACTCCCACCATGGGAGAGGTGGGGGACAACCAAGACACAGACAGAACTGTTTTCTTACACCAGGCCTAACAGGTGATCCAAGCAGCAGAGTAGAGGAAGGTAGCAGGGCTCAGAGAGAGAGAGAAAGAGGGAGAGAGAGAGAGAGAAAAAAAAAAACCTGGGCTTGAATCCAACCCAATATTTGTTGCTTATTAGCTGAGGGATACGAAGAAAGCTACTTCCTTTCTCTAGTCCTGTTACCCCATCTGCAGAATGTCTACCTTACACAACAACTTGTGAACATGAAACAATATACATTAAATAAAGCAACTTTCCTTTACCTAAACCCCTTCTTCTTCCCTTCCTTTCCTCTTCTCTTTGTTCACTTGTTTGTACAAGAGAGTAATTCATGAGAGGTATGGAAAAAACACAAGATTTACAGTTCCACAGCCAACCTGTGACACCTAGTGCAGACACTTACTACCTGTGCAACTACACAGTCTTTGGAAGAGTTACATGCTGAACCTCAATTTCCTCACCTTTTCTTTTTTTTAAATATATTTTATTGATTATGCTATTACAGTTGTCCTATTATCCCCCCTTATTCCCCTCCACCCTGAACACCCTCTCCTACCCACATTCCCCCCCTTTACTTCAGTCCATGTGTCATAAGTTCTTTGCTTCTACATTTCCCATACTATTCTTGCCCTCCCCCTATTTTCCATCTACCTTCATTGCTACTTATTCTTTGTATCTTTCCCCCACTCTCCTCCTCCCACTCCCCTGTTGCTAACACTCCATGTGATCTCCATTTCTGTGGTTCTGTTCCTGTTCTAGTTGTTTGCTTAGTTTCTTCTTGTTTTTGTTTCAGGTGTGGTTGTTAATAATTGTGAGTTTGCTGTCATTTTACTACACATGTTTTTTATCTTCTTTTTCTTAGATAAGTCTCTTT
>CM052542.1:107560981-107585988 GCA_028533065.1 Trachops cirrhosus
TTCTTCTGTTTGAGCCATCTTTTTGCTGTTTTTTTTTTGTTTTGTTTTGTTTTGTTTTTTGGTCTTGTCGAGCTCCTGTAGTGAGGGGCGGGGCCTTAGAAGTTCACCAGGGTGGTGCACCCCAGTCTCTGGGTTGTGATGCTGTATGTGGGGGCGGGGTCTGAAAAGGAACAATGGCACTTGCTCTGCTCTCTGTAGGACCCCAGACCCTTCCGCCGCTTTCCGTAAGCCAGCTGGGCCCCTCTGGCACCAAGTCTGGTGTGGGTGGGCCTGTGCACCCTGTGGGACCTTCCTCTTCAGTCAGTGACCCAAAGCTCTATTTACCAGTGGTGGGACCCTGAGTTGGTCGCAGTGCCTTGCTTCACAATGGCCGCCTCGCTGGGTCTGCTGGTCACCACCCCCTGGCAGGGGCCCACCAGCCACTGCTGCTTGTGCACCCAGGGTGTGCCTGTTGCGGGCTTGCACACCACCCCGGTGCTCAGCTCTCCGCTCCGTGTCCCTCGCCTGGCTGCCCGACTCCGCCCCTCCTACCAGTCTGGATGAAAGTGTCTATTTTTAAATCCTTGGGTGTCCAACTTCCATACACTTCAATTTTCTGTCAGTTCTGGTTGTTATTTTGTTTCTATATTGTTGTTGTCCCTATCTTGGTTGTGCGAGGAGGCACAGTGCGTCTACCTATGCCTCCATCTTGGCCGGAAGTCAATTTCCTCACCTTTAAATGAAAACAGTCCTAATAGCCCTACATCTGTCACCATATTACAATGATAAAAAAGACAATGTTAAAGTACTTTATGAGTTTTAAATCAATACAGAAATGTTTTCTGTAGTTACTATTTTTCTCAGAAAATTGGATACTCCAACCCATTTTTATTGTTTTCTTATTTTTTCTCCCATCTATGTTTCTCATGGTGAATAATAAATCAATAACCAGTTAATTAATCAGTAATCATCTCCATTCCTTAGAACTATTAGTAGTGGCCTCTACAGCTGTCTAGAAGAAGTACCAGGTAGAAGTGACATTTCTTCCATAACAAAAATTTATTGGAGGTTATTATGAGACAGGCACTGGGACAAGGAGGTGAATGAAAAATGCAAAATTGAGTCACATGGAGCAAACAGACAAATAAATGATTTTAATATTGCTGCACCATATAAGTTAAGTACAAAGGATGCTAAGGGTGCCAGTGAGGGAGTGTGTGACCACCTGGGGAAGTGAGAAAAGATTTCACCACATGTAGTAGACCTGGGTCTTCAAGGGTGACTAAGTCCTCACCAGGCAGGAAAGGAAGAAAGAGGTCCTGTGGAGAAAAATGCAAGGGCAAAGGCATGGAGGTCCAGGAGAGATCACATGCTCTGGCAAGGACAAGAGCAAGTTCAAGGCATCCTATAGATTTAAGACTTACTCCTTTAGGCAAAGGGAAGTTTGTATGTGAAACTGCTGTGATATGGTCCATGGTTTAGAAACATCCTCCTAATGAAAGGCAGGACAAACAGTCACTCAGCACCACTCTGCTAGAAACGGAAGACACAAAAATGAAAGATTATTCTGACATTTCCTCTGGGAGGGGAGCTTGGTAGTCTTACTTGCTTTCAAGCAATATCTAAGGAGCTGCCCAACTGGGGGTGCTGGGTGCCCCCACCCCTCCGGTACCAGCACCAGCACCTGTGGTTTGGTCTTTGGCCTTGGAACCTGCCCTTCATACCCAATGTACGGGTGTGGATTTCTATTATTCTGCTTGACCCTACTGTTCTGTTTCTATGGACACTGGGGCAACTATGGATCACCACTCATGGGCTGACAGCTCTGTCCTCTGGTTTTTTACCATCCTTCCCTGATACTAGCCTACTGCTGCTCTGCTTTGACCTGCAGCAATCCCATGAATAGCCCAACAGCTCCTGAAACCATCTCTAATAGTGGAAAAGTCCCTATTCCAAGCCTCTGCCCCTTGCTCCCTGTATGCCCTCCCAGTGAAAGCAGGACAAAGGTAATGCTATATGTTTACCAAATCTTGTTTCACTCTCCTGTTCCTGCACATACAGAAAGACAATTGACAACAATTAGTTTGGATTCTGATGCAAGGAAATAAATGATGCAAAAGGAAAACAAAACCCTTCCAGGCCTGGCCTTTAAAAACATCCTAGTGCAGACTTTCTGTATGAGTTTCCTAGCTACTCTAACAATTACCACAAACTTGGTGGCTTAGAACAACAGAATTTATTCACCCATTTTGAAGGATAGCAGAAATCCAAAATCAAGGTGTCAGAAGGTCCACAATCCCTCCAAAAACTCTAGGGGAGAATCCTCCCCTGCCTCTTCCAGTCTGGTGATTCTTGGCATTCCTTGGCTTGTGGCCGCATCACTTCAAACTCTCCCTGTCTTTATATGACCCTTCTTCCCTATGTGTGTCTGTGTCCAAATACCCCTCTTTTCTCTGGTAAAGACACAAGTGTCTGGATTTAAATCTCAGTCTAAATTGGCTCAATTTAAGATCCATCTCAAGATCCTTAAGTAATTGTATCTGTGAAGAGCCTATTTCCAAATATGGTCACATTCTGAGGTTCCACATAAGGCATGAGTTTGGGGGATTGGAGGTCACTATTCAACCCATTATACCTCCTAGGCATCCTTGTAGGCCTCATGACCAGGTGGTACATCATCAGATGTCAGAGCCAAATTTCTGAGTGACCATGTGAAGCAGAGTTCCCCCAACAGTGACCCTCATTAGATGCACAAATGAGCATAAAACAAACCTTCATGGTGTTAAGCCACTAAGATTTCAGGGTTAATACAACAGCAGAACCCAGCCTGTGTGGCTACCACTCTAAGCCTCATGCCCTTGCTCTTCAACCCAAACACTGTTTATGGACCCAGGGCTAACACACAGTGTTTTCATTTGGGTTCATTTTTTTTACTCAAAAGTTTTTTTAGGTTGCTCTTGCTAAATGTTCCAGGAATTTCTCCCAGAGCTTGGATTGGCCTGGATGTGACTGTTTGAAAGGTTTCTTATTTTCCCTGAGTAATGTCATTAGGCTTTTGCTGATAACATCACTGTTTTCTCTACTGATCTCACGGGAGAATGCAGTGGCCAGTGAGAGATATCTCTTGCTTTCACTGGGACAGGAGAGAGGGAGGAAGGGGTTGAATGTGGATATTTTCCTGTTAAATTCATCCAAAAGTGTACCAAGAAAAATAGTAGCTAATGTCCCTTTCTTACAGAAGTAGAGAGAGCACCAGATTTTAAAGTCATGCCAACTTGCATTGAAATTTCCCAGCTCTGCAAACTCAATAGCTATGATATGTTGAAGGTTACTTCTTATCACACAGCCCTACTTCTCTTACCTTTCTTAAAAAGGGAGTAAACACCACCTTTTCTACAGGGTGGCTGTGAGAATTAAATGATAACTGGATATGTGTTTAGTTGAGTGCTCTTATCATAGCAGTTATTGCATGTATGGGAACTTTCTTTGTTCCTCTTACCAGGCCAATTTATTCCCACTGTATCATCCACCTTCTGGGGCAAGGTGACAGCTGAATTGATGTGAAACCATGATCTGTAGCATTGTTCTCAATGACCTTCAAGCATTTTCTGCCTTTTCTCTAGTTCATCCTTTTAGATACCACTAGTCCAGGGGTGTCAAACTCATTTTCACTGGGGGCCACATCAGCCTCGTGGTTGCCTTCGAAGGGCTGAAATAATCTTAGGACTATATAAATGTAACTACTTCTTAACTGTTAAGGAGTTGAAATTACATTTGGCCCTTTAAAGGCAACCACAAGGTTGATGTGGCCCCCATTGAAAATGAGTTTGACACCCCTGCGCTAGTCTATTCCTTGGAAATGGCTTACAAGTTAGTGAATAAACTGACTGATCTCTCTAACTAGTTTAGTTTTGTTCTTAAATACTTCATGAGAGCCTATTTTGATCCTCCAGTTAGACTAAAAGCTCTCTGAAGGCAGTAACTATTTCTGATCTTATTTCTGTAAATCCAACATCAGTGAGCGCAATGCCGAACTGATCATGGGTACCTACCCCATACACACTGACCAACTGCAGAGAAAATGGGATGGAAAGTTCCCATGACTAAGACAGGATTTGGCCTCCAATAATATGAATGTTCACTAATGAACAGGCAAGTACCGAAGTTATCTGGTTTACTCACAGAGCAGAGGGAAGGTAGCAGAAGTTGAGCCACTTAAGAAACAGAACAAAAAGAAGCAGGATTCATCTGCACTCTGCAATTTGGTGGGTCCCTCCATAAAAAAATCAGCTAATGGTCTGTTTGTCACCCCTTTTGAGGTAGATCAGTAAAATGTATTCTCACAGTTGTTTGATAGGGTTATAATAAAATACATGTTATACAATGTACAACATATGTTATATAATATATGAGGTTTGTCCAGAAGGTATCCAGCCATGTAATATGAAAAATAGAGACATTTATTGAGGAAGATACAATAAACATTGCACACAGGATAATGACACCTCAATCCCCTTCAAAGTGGGCACCTTGAGACCTTACACAGTTCTCCCAATTGCCATCAGCTGTCCTATCATATCATCCTGAATCTCATCAACAGTCTGAAATCCCTTCCCTTTCAAAGGTGATTTTAGTTTTGGGAAAAGCCAGAAGTCACAGGGCACCAAATCTGGTCTGTAGGGGGCTCAGTCACCTGGGTGATCTGATGTTTTACCAAAAATCTCTGCATGAAATATGATGCATGAGCAGGCATATTGTTGTGATGAAGCTGCACATCACCGGTTGCCCATAGCTGCAACTTTCTGAATCATCTGAATACTTTCACAGAGGAATGTTGAAGTTTAATGCAAAATTTGAGGCAGATTCGCTGCTCTACTGGCTCAGTAATTTTGAATACAACAGCCACATAGTACACACGTTCATTCAACAGCATCTACCACCCCCACTGACTAATACAGTGAAGTGGTCATTATTCACACATGTGCATTCCAGTCCATGCTCCTTGGCTGCCAGGTTACATTGATAACACACAAACCATTCTTGTTATATTAACAATGGGTGGATTTTTTTCTGGACAGATCTCATATGTGTTATATATCAATTTGCAATATATATTTATAGTACCGGCTTTGTATCAGGAACTGTTTAAATGTTTCACTTACATATTAATTCATTCAGTCTTCACAATTCCAAAACATAGATGCCATTATTATCATCATCTTACAATTGGGAAACAAATCTAGAGAGGTTAATTTGCCCAAAATCATAACTCTAGTATATAGGCAAAGCCTGGAGTCAGATTCTGGCAGTGTGGTTCCAGAGTCCATACCCTTAGCCACCAGAAAACACTGCCTCTCAAGAGAGAGAGGGCAAGGGTTGGGGGAAGTGATCCCCCAGTCAAAATAGTATCTGGAAGAGGGGCTTACATATTAAACAGATTCTAAAGAGACAGCCTTTCAACAGAAGAAACTAGCTGTAGGAACAGGATCTGGCAGCCACAGATGCAAGGGGACAGCCCTCTATGAGAGAAGAGCTGGTGCTAACCCACCTTAATAGTAATAGAAACCAGATGGAAGCAATCCCCTACATGAATACCTTTAGTCTGAGATAGGACTAACCCTACAGTTAAGGCCTGAATAGCAGCATCAGGAACACACAGCTCTAACAGATTAAAGACAGGGTATAGAAGGGGCCGGGAGCAGTTCCAGGAGGCCTTGATGGGTCTGCTTTGAGCATCACATTTTTAATGCACAAACTGCTAGAGTCAAGAGACAACCAGCTTTCCCACCAGCCCTGCAAAGCTCGGCAACCCATACCCCACACTCATTTATTATTACTGTATAAATCATTTCAGTTTCCTGCAGCTTTCACCCTCCTCCACCATAAACAGAGTCAACCAGGGCTCCCTGCTTGAGGTAGTCATCTAAAGCTGGGAGGGCAAAAGCATTCTCTCCCAGGCTTCTCAGCCCTCATGGGCAATGTCCCCTCCTCCTTAAGCATATCGCAATGAGCACTATCTGACGCTTGATTCTTTCATCTCTGCAGCTTTGAAAACCTCAAACATTATATCAGCTCTACAACAAAGAGCAGGGACTTCAGGGGTTGACAGCACTGCCATAATTAAAGACGACCATCAATAAGCTGCCATGTTAAACAATGCCACGTTATAGCTATTCCAAAGCCAACTGTTTACCTTTCAGACACTTCTATGGAAAGGTTTAAACAGGTGCAGTTTGAATCATTTCATAGATATGCAAACAGGAGATACAAACTTTTCTTCTCTCTAAGACAGAGTATAATGTACAGCATGCTATTACCTCACTAACAGTACACAATTGATTTACTCAAGGGAAATAAGTAACCAATAAGAATATGAATCCAAAAATATCACTGAAAATATTACAGGGACATTGCCAAAAATGAAATGGGAAACAATACAAAATTTTCCATTTTAAGTTCCTTCTAGCCCATGGACCTCAGTTTCTCCCTTTGTAAAATAAGGAGGTTGCATTTCAAGCTTATGTTGACATGCAGAGCCCCTCCCCAGTACAAATCCAGGGTACAGAACAGGAAAACTCATGAGTGTTTCAGGGGTGAATCATGGTCCCATTTGCACCACTATACCCCCAGAATTCTTCTATGACTTTGAGAACAACTGGACCACATCATCTCTGTGAGTTCTTTCCAGGACCAAAATTTTGTGATTCTGAAGAAAAAAAAATAAGAAAGGGAAAGAGAAGAGAATAGGAGGAAGAAGAGGAGGAAGAGAAAAAATAACAAACAACAACAAAACCACTCTTTTATCCACAATAGTTTTCTCAGCATTTAAATAATACTGTTCAGCATCTAAATAATACTGAATAAATGAAGTCCTGAGTTAGTGACTAATGAAGGAAGTTATCAGTATTTTCTCTGCTTCTCCCTGAGTTTTGGGTAGGGCCAACTATATCAATAGCAAATAGAAAGAGGCAATACTAAAACGATTTGAGGTCTCTGATGCACACTGAACTCTTCAGCTGTGTACTCACAGCTGGCTCTGTGTCCCATTCCCAGACAGGTCTGAGGTGAGCAGAAGGAATGAGCTCCCCACACTTTTCTTCTCCCTTGGACTCTTATGCCAGCTTCCCAAGGCATGCAGCTGTCATGTTCCCACTTCAGCCTGTGTGCTGGAGACCTTTGGAGTTCTCTGCAGCTCCTGAAAAGTTAGTCTATTCAAAGACAGACAGGAACTCTGCCCTGGGAGATGCATAAGAATTGAGGTGAGAGCAAGAGGACTGTTCTGTAGAGCCACTCAGAGATACCTTTGGAGCCACTGAAGCAGAAACCTCTCAGGGGGATTTGGCAAGTTTACCCAAGTTCAAGAGCTGCTTATCACCTCATGTGTACAACTCATATGCGGTGGGGGAACCCCTCAGCATGAATCACAGTGGCTATGCTTAAGGCCCCACATGTCAGATCATGACTCATTATGGTGACCACTAAGGAATTTTCTGATACCTGAGGACACAACACTGTGAGAGTAAGTGTGAAGAATTGTGGCTCATTTCTTTGCAGACTGAATATCTTAGAATTTATAATAACAAAAAAATCTCCAGTGCTTATATTGGACAGACCAAAAGAACTGCAAAGGCTGAATCTAACCTCTTTCCATAAAAATGATATGGAGAATTTTTAACTGATCTAATCTCCTTGCTAGACCCTCCCAGTAGGAACCCCACAAAATCTCCAAAGAGGAAGAGAAAACCATAAAGTGTCTCACTTCTATGAAGCAGGAGGTGATGTCTGGTGATGTCCAACTGACTAGGGCAGAGCCAAATGAAGGTAAATAAAACCATAGTTCCTGCCTGAGGCTGGGCCACCTGACCCTCCCCCCACCCAACTCCAACCTCCAATGACATCACTCTTGAGAGCTCTGTTCTCCTCTAGCCTGGAGAGCTCCATTTTGAAACAATAACTCTTTATGGAGAGCTTTCATCTCAGCTTAAGTTCTGAAAAATCAAAGATTAATATGTCTGAGATGGAGAAAGCATCCCTCAAGAATGTGGGAAAACTGCCTTGGGTGGTTTGTTTTTAGTGGTAATATCTTCTTTAACTTGTCAAATAGTCTTGCTGCTTTTAGAATGAAACCAGATATTTTAAAAAGAAAAAAAGTGTTTGAGATAAGCTACTGATTACTGGTTTATTTTTTGAGTTGAGAAACCACATGGTTTTCCAAGCATGGTTACGCTATGGTAATATACTTTGTCATAAATTTACTATATCCTTCTGCTTGTCTATAAAACAGTCTGCTCCTCATCTTTCCAAACTTGGCCTGGATACAAAACTTTTAACTTAAAATATGTAACAATATGTCATAGCTACCAGAAGATTCATGACAGCTATTTCTAAGATACATAATATTATTAATTGTTTTTGAATGTAATTGAACTGTTATGAATCTAAAAAGTATAAAAATGACATTCAGCCATCAACAGTTTTTGAAACATTATATACACAAAGAGAAAAATATTAACAAGTCCAACAGTACTCAATTTCAAAATTATATCCTTTGAAGCCAAAATTACACTAAGAGAAACAGAAAAAGAAGTATGAGCTTAAAAATAAAATTATAATATTTGAAAATACTAAGCTTACCTTCAGATAAAAATTAAGTGTGAGCTAAATTATTTTTAATGTTTGCAGAACTGTCAAACAATATGCAGGTACCTTAAACTATTTAAAAGGTTACGGCTGGAGCATGTGGAGAAAATCTGCAAGATATAGACAATGATGAGCAGCAGAACAAACAAATTTACTTCAATTTACTTTGATTCACCTAGAATTTACTGAGACATACTATGAGTTTGTACTGAACTACCTATCATGGAAGATAACAGAGAAGATGCAGTCTAAGCTTTAGAGGAGCTTACAAACGTACTTACTTTTATAATTTTAAAATAATGATTAAATACCCAAATGAAATCTCTCGTAAGTAATATGTGAGGTTAGAGCAGAAAGAACTCAATGTGAGCCAGGTTAGTTGAGAAGTCTCCCCATAAGAGCTAGAATTTTTCCTGGATCTTGAAAACTGAGTCATATTTTAAAAGATACAAAGAAGGCCAGAGGTTATTTACAGTTAGAAAGGCAGCTTAAATAATGATCTAAAAGCTGAGACAAATATAACCTGGTCAGGGAATGGTGAACTGAAAGGAAAGGCCAAGGCAAAGGCCTGGACCTCAGGTTACCTACAACACAAGGACACAAAAAACATTTTTCTAACTCTTTTTCCCCAATAGTTTCCCCTGGCCTGCTTCATCAGAGTCCCACCTGACCTGGAACGCTGAGGCTCCCAGTGTACCTCCCTTGCCTAGCTTGCCACACTGGACACAAACAGAAAGAACCCCACCAGGTTTATTATCACATGAGTCAGGAACTTCCGTCTCCTAGCTCCAAAGATTGTGCTCATTTTTTTTGAAAATTTTTTTTGTTCAATTACAGCTGTCCCCACTTTCCCCCCATTACTCTCCCCTACCCAACACCACCCACCTCCCACATTCAATCCTCCCTTCCATTGTCTTTGTCATTGGGTCCTCTATACATGTTCCTTGGCTTGATTCTTCCTTTTCTTTCCTTTATTATCCCCTTCCCCCCTCTTCTCTGGTCACTGTCAGTTTGTTCTTTATTTTCATGTCTCTGGTTCTATTTTACTCACTTGTGTATTTTGTTGATTAGGTTCTACTTATAGGTAAGATAATATGGTATTTGTCTTTCACTGTCTGGATTATTTCACTTAGCATAATACTCTCCAGTTCCATCCATGCTGTTATGAAGGGTAAGAATTCCTTCTTTCTTTCTGCTGCAGTATTCCATTGAGTAAATATACCACAGTTTTTTGATCCAGTTGGAACTGCCTTTTGACCTGGCAATTCCACTGCTGGGATTGTACCCTAAGAATCCCAAAACACCAATTCAGAAGAACCTATGCAACCCAATATTCATAGCAGCACGTTACAATAGCCAAGTGTTGGAAGCAACCAGAGTGCCCATCAGTGAATGAGTGAATCAAAAAACTATGGTACATTTACACAATGGAATACTACACAGCAGAGAGAAAGAAGGAGTTCCTGCCCTTCATGACAGCATGAATGGAACTGGAGAGCATTATGCTAAGTGAAATAAGCCAGGCAGTGAAAGACAAATACCATATGATCTCACCTACAAGTGGGACCTAATCAACCAAAATGAGCAAGCAAAATATAACCAGAGACACTGAAATAAAGAACAAACTGACAGTAGCCACAGGGGAGGTGGGAGAGAATAATGGGGAGGAAATGGGGCAGGGTGATCAAGGAACATGTATGAAGGACCCATGGACAGAGCCAAAGGGAAGTAGGATAAAAAGTGGGAGGTGGCGATGGCTAGAGTAGGGGGGAATCGTGGCGGGGGGGAAGGAGACAACTGTACTTGAACAACAATTAAAAAAGAAAAAATCAGTAAAAACATTAATTAATTAATTAAAATTGAATAACAAGGAGTTAGTTTCTCAGTCATACTAGTCACATTTCAAATCCTCAGTAAGTACATGCCACTAGTGCCTATTACCATATAAGATGACACAGATATAGAATATCTCCCATCACTGCAGAACATTCTGTAGGACTGTGCTCATTTTAAGAAAGGATCAAATTGGTCAGAACTGGAAACAGCCACTCCCTCTTGAAGACATTAAAAACCTTTCTACTGTAGCATCCCTATACCATCCTGAGATCAGTGGCTCTCATCCTGGGGTGATTTTTGTCCCCTAATATCTGGAGACATTTTTGTTTTGTCACACACACACAGGAGAATGTGTTACTGGCATCTAGTGGGTAGAGGCCACAGATGCTGCTAAACATCCTACAAAGCACAGGACAGCCCCCACAACAAAGAATTTTCCAGCCCAATATGTCAATAGTGTCACAACTGAGATGAAATGAATATAAACATTTACAATATTTTCTGAACACATGTATTTTAACAAGGCAGAGACCTTGCCTTGTTCTTTTCTTTTTTTGTAAACTTGACTCAGTCTCACTGACTTTCAGAAGACTCAGCCCAAATTCCAAGGTGCTTTCCAGGGCAAAGTTGCCTGATCCATGCAGCTCTAACCAATCCACACCCCTTGTTTCCATCCCAAAAGAAGAATGCACTGAGGAAAGAGGGCAATTAGCAATAAAACATGTCCTCTGTTTGGGCAAATGATACACTCATACCTAAACCAAGCTAGAAACGAGAGGACAGTGAAAGCCAATGCATTTTGTACTTTTGTGCCTTTCCACAGCTAGACACACTTCATGCATTTTAATTTTAATTGAGGAGAGACAATATCCAAACATTTTCTATTTCAGTATGGTTTGAGTTAACATAGGGGAACAAAACTCATTATAACTTGGAAAGATTCATTAATAAATTGACCGTTTATAATACTGGTTCCCACTCAAACATGCCTTCTTCCAAGAAGCATTGAACCATGATGATTTTATTAACAGTTTAAGCCTGTCTGGTGGTCAAATGTTATATAAGCTCCCATTGCAAATCAGCTGCAAAGTAAAATGGAAACTTCAACAAAAGGTATGGGGTTTCGTGAATTCAACTCCAGTGATGTGGGAAAAATGCTCAAATTATACTCAAAATCACTGATTTTGTATCCTTACACCAATTGAAAAAGAGAAAATGAGAATAACACAGTAGAAATTTTATGAAACTGAGGACTTCCAGCAAAAATGGAGGAATAGGTAGATATACTTTGCCTCCTTGCACAACCAAAATAACAACAACAAATTTAAAAACAAAAAATAACCAGAACTACCAGAAAATCAAATTGTATGGAAGTCCAGCAACCAAGGAGTTAAAGTAGAAACATTCATCCAGACCAGCCAGAGGGACAGACATGGGCAGCCAGGGTGGAAAGGATGAGAGCCAACACAGTCACTGGAGGACTGGGGCAAGTGAGGCAGCAGCTGGAGCAATGGGTGGTCCCACATTTGTGTGCAGATAAACCAGGAGGAACAACTCAGCAGCAAGACAGACTGTACAACCCAGGGTGTCACTGTGGGGAAAAGAAAGCCTCAAAACCTTTGACTGAAAAAACATGCGGGGGCTGAGGTGTCAGGAGAAACTCCCAGCCTTACAGAAGAGTTCGTTGGACAGACCCACAGGTTCCTAGAACATGCACAAACCCACCCACCCGGAAATCAGCACCACAAGGGACCAATTTGCATGTGGGTAGTGTAGGAAGTGACTGAAAGTCATCAGAGAGCTGAGCAAGCAGCATTGTTTCCTTTTGGACCCCTCCCACACACACAGTGCCATAATGCAGTGATGTGGGTTGCCCTGCCCTGGTGAATACCTAAGGCTCTGCTCCTTATTACATAACAGGTGCACTGAGACAAGAAAACATGGCCCAAATGAAAGAACAGATCAAAGCTCCAGAAAAAAATACAACTAAGTGATGAAGAGATGGCCAACCTATCAGATGCACAGTTCAAAAGACTGGTAATCAAGATGATCACACAAATGGTTGAGTATGGCCACAAAATAAGAGGAAAAAGTGATGGCTGTGAAAAGTGAAATAAAGGAAAATGTACAGGGAACCAACAGTGAATGGAAAGAAACCAGGACTCAAATAAATGGTTTGGAGCAGAAGGAAGAAATAAACATTCAAGCAGAACAGAATGAAGAAACAAGAATTCAAAAAAAATGAGGAGAGGCTTAGGTACCTCTGGGACAACTTCCTCTGGAGTAACTTTAAATGTTCCAACAACCAAATCGTAGGGGTGCCAGAAGGAAAAGAGGAAGACCAAGAAATTGAAAACTTATGTGAAAACATAATGAAGGAGAACTTCTATAATCTGGCAAAGGAAATGGACTTCCAGGAAGTCCAAGAAGCTCAGAGTCCCAAAAAAGCTGGACCCAAGGATACACACACCAAGGCATATCACACTTACATTACCCAAGATTAAACAGAGAGGATCTTAAAAGGAGCAAGAGTAAAGGAGACAGTTACCTACAAAGGAGTTCCCATCAGACTGCCAGCTGATTTCTCAAAAGAGACCTTACAGGCAAGAAGGGGCTGGAAAGAAGTATTCCAAGTCATGAAAGGCAAGGGCCTACATCCAAGATTGCTCTATCCAGCAAAGCTTTCATTCAGAATGGAAGGGCAGGTAAAGTGCTTCTCAGATAAGGTCAAGTTAAAGGAGTTCATCATCACCAAGCCCTTATTATATGAAATGTTAAAGGGACTTACCTACGAAAAAGAAGATGATGAAAAACACAAACAGTAAAATGACAACAAACTCACAACTATCAATAACCGAACCTAGAAAATTAAAAACAAAAACAAACTAAGCAAACAACTAGAACAGGAACAGACTCACAGAAAGAGAGATCACATGGAGAGTTATCAGCAGGGACGGGGAGGGAGGAGAATGGGGGAAAAGAAAAAGGGAGTAAGAAGCATAAATGGTAGGTACAAAATAGACAGGGGGAGGTTAAGCATAGTATGGGAAATGGAGAAGTCAAAGAACTCACATGTATGACTCATGGACATGAACTAATGGGGGAGATGCTGGTGGAAGGGGTGGGTACAGGGTAGAGGGAAATAAAGGGGATAAAGAATGGAACAACTATAATAACATAATCAATAAAATATATTTTTAAAAATTGAATTAAAAAGAAACTTTATGAAACTACGTTAAATATCAAAGGTTTAAAAAAGTCTCTAAAACTGTGCAAAAAAATTTAAAACTCATTATTGTAAAATATGGTCAAATGTAAAATAAAGGAAAAATGGTGCCAGAATATAATTTTGCCAGAAAAATTATGGGAAAAATTAAATTAACAATTAAATTTTTTGTTCAAAGAATTTGAGTATAATAGCAATTACAACTAAAAGTGGTTTTGATGCAAAATATATACATAATTTTGAGTTTCAGCTTTCAAAATTAAATCTCAAATATCCCCCCCATATTTATGATTGCATTTTGCTTTCCATTCAAGTTGATTCACCTTAGATGATCCTTTGCCTTCATATAATGGGTCTCCTTCTGCAGATCCTGCCAACCTGAAGCAATAGCAGAATGCCAAGATGGACTAAATCCCTAATCCCTTTCAAGTCCCACCTAGTTGCCAAACTAGTCATTCCTATACCTGGTGATACTTCATGAAAGTGCCCAACAGTTTCCCCCACCTTTGTTTGACAACCACAACTGACTTGCAAAGAGTGTAGAGTAGAAGGTATCAAGAAAATCTGAATGCAGAGGCAGAAGGCCCTCCAAAATCCATACCCATATCCCATTGCTCCTAGAAAAAAATTACAACTCCCAACCAGAGCCTACCAGATCTGAATAATCTGGCCTCACCCTGCCTCTTTGACTTCATCTTAAACCTCTTTACACCACTTTTAACCATTTTTAACTAACCAACCACATGGATCTCTCTTGGCCTCAAACTTGTCAAGCCATTTTCATATCTTATGGCCTTTGCCCATGGTGTATCCTGTGTCTGAAAAGTTCTTCTCCAGTTCTTTCCATTCTGATCCACAAGTCTCAGCATAAATGTTCCCTCTTGAGATGACTTTTCTTACCAGCCTATTTAAAGTACCCTCAGTACTCTACATGTACTTAGACAATGTTGAAAAGCTATTGAATAGATGGAAGGATGGATGGGTGGGTGGGTGAATGGACAGATGGATAGGTGGATGGACGGGTGGATTTCATTTGCGTGGGAAGGTCAGTCAATATCTTCTGTCAAAAGCCATTATTCCCTAAGGCCATTTACCAGGCAATTGATTCTCTCCCTTGGATCATTTGAAATTGAATCAGTGAATACAGACCTAGGCAGGAAAGACTCTAATTAAGGTCACTGCACCATCCGCCAGAGATGGTTCCTTACCATCCATTTTCTCATACTAGGTGTCATCTTGCTTCTAGTCCCTCCAGTGGCAGGGCTTCTCTTATGTCCCCAACAAACACCTCCACACATTCCACCCACTGTGAAATTTGTCCTGATTTTCTCAGCCTACATTCCTCTTAACTTCACTCCATTACTCACAGCTACCTCCCTCTGGACTATAGCAAAGGACAAATCTGTGGAACTCACTTCCTCTTCCTAACTTCCCACAGCTTCCCAATTCCATGCCCTATTCCTTGATGAAATAGCATGGCATGAGACCCATGCAAAAAGGATTTACACAAATGTTCTCAAGAACTCGGTCACCACAGCCTCACCTTACCCACTCATCCCTCTTATCCATCATTCATTTGCCTTTTCCTCCCTCCTACAGCCTTTCCCAGGGCCAGTCTTTTCCCATTATACAATTCTTTCAAAATATAATCCTGTGCTTGAAAATAAACAGCAAGTTTCTGGAAGGCTACACCAGATGTTGTTAGTGACAGTGGCTTCTGGAGAATGGAGAGTTGTAGGGGAGAAGACTCAGTTTTGGGACAGTTTTTGTGCTATTTGCCTTTTTAACCATGTGTATAAAACTATTTTTAAATTGTGATAAAACATACATAAAAAGTTACCACCTTAACCACTTTTAAGTATACATTTCAGTGGCATTAAGTGCATTCATATTCTTGTATAATCACCATCACCATAGATACAAATCTTTCCATTGAAATTTTTTAAATTAAATTTTAAAAGTGCAGTTCTAGATCAAGTAGCCATACAAGACAAAGGCTAGAACAAGAACAACTGCTATGCCTGGCATGAGCAATTAAAAACAATTACCAATATCACTTAGCCATTTTACATATAAAATATATTTTAAAATAAGGCTCTACCCCACCCCTCAAACACACACACACTTATAATAATGATGTACCAAAATAAGTATGTACATTTCCAGTCAAAAAGAGAAAAGAGACATGTTTACAGAACAGAATTATGACTATCACAGCAGTCTGTGAAAAAAATTATTAGCTCTATTACTATAAAAGTAGTTTGAATACGAGTCTTCCAGCTGTTAAATCTGACTATCAGAACACTGCCAATTTTCTTGGCCACATAGTCTTTTTGTGCAGTGGGGAACTTGTTGCAATTAAGGGATTTTCTTACTTCCTAATAATTCTCAGATTTGGAAGATGTTTCATGTAAGTAACAATCCAAACAGTGGTATCTACTCAGCTCCCCTTACACAATTTTATAACTTGCTAGAAGTGGCAAAGACTGCCACAGATAAGGGTGGTAATTTTGTGTGTCTCTAGTAGCTGTACTCAAAGTCAAATTTCCCCAATCTGACAGCATGAAGGCTGAAGCAAACTTCTGATTACAATTTCTGAAATCAGAATTCCCTCAAATCCCACATGCCTCATAGGACATGCACACTTTGTCCATCCCTGATGGTTTCCAGCTTCCATTAAGTCTGACTTCTCTTTGGAGTAAGTGTTCTTTCAACACTGATATCTCAGTTCTAAATTGTAGGCACTGGCTGATTCGAAAAAGGCTAGATATCTGAAAAAGAGGATGTCTGAGAGACCTCTCTCAGTTATGTTTAATAAGTTTTTAAAAGACTCCCTACATACTTTTTGTTTATAACTCACAATGATCCCTACATATTTGTCTCCTCTTCCATTCCCTTCCCATCTCTCTCTCTCTCTCTCTCTCTCTCTCACACACACACACTCACGCACACACATTGTACTATAACACAGTTGCTGTTTACATTAAAGAACCCAAAAAAGCCACCTGTCTAACAGAGTCTGACAGAACAGTAGTCTTTTCTAGGTTAAGTAAGGTTAATCTAATATAACAGAAGCTGGAAATACAAAGATTGTAAGAAAACATTATGAACAAGTATATGCCAACAAACTGGACAACTGGGACAAAATGGATAAATTCTTAGAAACACACAATCTTCCAAAACTAAATCAGGAAGAACCAGAGAATCTGAATAGACAGTTTATACCAAGTGAAAGTGAAGCAGTAATCAAAAAAATGCCAAACAAACAAAAGCTCTGTACCAGATGGCTTCACAGGTGAATTTTACCAAACATTCTGAAAAGAACTAACACCTATTCTTCTCAAACTATTTCATAAAATTCAAGAGGAGGGAAGGCTCCCCAACTCATGTTATGGGGCCAGCATTATCCTAATTCCAAAACCAGATAAAGGCACTACAAAAAAATTTATAGGCCAATATCTCTGATAAACATAGACACTAAAGTCCTCAACGAAATATTTGCGAACTGAATACAACAATGCATCAAAAAGATCATGCACCATAATTAAGTAGGATTTATTCCAGATATGCAAGGTTGGAATAACATCTGTAAAACAATAAATGTGATACATCAAAAAACATGATCAAGGATAAAAATCACATGCTCATATCAATACATACAGAAAAAGCATTTGATAAAATCCAGCGCCCATTTATGATAAAAACTTTCAGCAAAGTGGGAACAGAGGAAACATACCTAACATAATAAAGGCCATATATGACAAACCCACTGCCAGCATTTTACTAAACAGGCAAAAATTACAAGCATTCCCCTTAACACTGAGAATAAGACAGGAATGTCTGCTTTTACCTCTTATTCAACATATTACTGAAAATCCTAGCCACAGTAATCAGACAAGAAGAAGAAATAAAAGGCATCCAAACTGGAAAGGAAGAAGTAAAACTGTCATTATTAGCAGATGACATGATACTGTACATAGAGAACCCCAAAGATTCCACCAAGAAACTACTAGAACTGCTAAATAATTCAGCAAAGTACCAGGATACCAAATTAATATCCAAAATCAGTTCCATTTTTGCATGCCAATAATGAATTAACAGAAAAGGAAATTAAGAAAACAATCCAATTCACAATTGCTACAAAAAGAATACCAGGAATAAACCTAACCAAGGATGTAAAAGACCTGTACTTGGAAAATTGTAAGACACTGAAGGAAGAAACTGAAGAAGATGCAAATAAATGGAAGTACATACCATGTTCGTGGATAGGAAGAATTAACATCCTTAAAATGTCCACATTACCCAAAGCAATCTATAGATTCAATGCAATTCCTAACAAGATTCCCATAATGTATTTCACAGAATATTTGAAAAATTTATATGGAACAACAAAAGGTCCCATTTAGCAACAGAAATCCTGAGAAAGAACAAAGTTGAAGGAATCATGCTACCTAATATCAAACTATACTACAAGACCATTGTAATCAAAACAGTCTGGTACTGGCATAAAAGCAGACATATAGATCAATGGAACAAAATAGAGAGCCCAGAAATAAACCCATACCTTCATAGTCAATTAATATTCCACAGAGGAAGCAAACAAAACATACAGAACATACAACAGGCTAAAGATAGTTTATTCAATAAATGGTGTTGGGAAAATTGGACAGATACACACAGGAAAATGAAACTAGACCACCTCCTTACACCACACACAAGAATAAATTTTAAATGGATCAATGATTTAAATGTTATACCAGAAACCATAAAAATAGTAAAAAAAAAAAAACATAGACAGCAAACTCTCAGACATTGCTCACACCAATATTTTACTGGATATATCTCCCTAGGCAAGGGAAACCAATAATAAATAAATAAATAGGACTACACCAAACTAAAAAGTTTTGCACGGCAAAGGAAACTATCAACAAAATAAAAAAATAACCCACAGAATGGAGAACATATTTGCTGATACATCTGGTAAGGGTTTACTATCAAAAAATTGTAAAGAAATTACAAAACTCAACACCAAGAAAATAAACAATGCAATTAAAAAATTGGCAAAGGACCTGAATAGACACTTCTCCAAAGAGGACATACAGATGTCCAACAGACATATGAGAAGATGCTCAATGTCACTAATCATCAGAGAATGCAAATTAAAACCATAATGAGATATCACCTCACAGCTGTCAGAATGGCTTTCATCAATAAATCAACAAACAACAAGTGCTGGTGAGGATGTGGTGAAAAGGGAGCACCTCTACACTACTGGTGGGAGTGTAGACTGGTTCAACCACTGTGGAAAGCAGAGTGGAGATACCTCAAAAAGTTAAAAATGGATTGGCTTTCCATCCCAGTGATCTCATTTCTTGGAATATATCTGTAGGGACCCAAAACACTAATTTGAAAGGACATAAGCACATTTATGTTCATTGCAGCATTATTTACAATCACCAAGATATGGTAGCAGCCCAAGGGTCCAGCAGTAGGTAAGTGGATAAAACAACTATGGGACATTTACACAATGGAATACTACCCAGCTGTAAAAAGTAAAATTTTACCCTTTGAGGCAGCATAGATGGACCTGTAGAACATTATGCTAAGTGAAAAACACCAGGCAGAGAAAGACAAATACCATATGATTTCACTCACATGTGGAATCTAATGAACAAACTGAGCTAACAAGGAAAACAGACAGACTCATAGATGGAGAGCAGTGTGAGAGCTGTGGAGGGAGAGGAGTGGGTAGAGGGATTTAGCAAAAAGGAAAAAGGACTCATGGACATGGACAACAGTGTGGTGATTGCTGGGGGGAGGGGAGTATAAGGGGACTAAATGGTAAGGGAAAAAATACAGTAAAGATTAAATAAAAAAAGAATTACTGGACTAGGATCTGGGATATTTACATCCAGATCTCAACTTAAGTATTTACTAGCTGGATTTCTTAAGTGAGTTACAACCTGATAGTTCCCTTACCTATAAAATGGGATGATTATTATCCAGCCAGTATATGAGTTTCTTGTGGGAAAAAATAAATATAATGCACAGTAGAGAGAGTACTAAGGGTATTTGTACAATAATTTTCCCCTATCAGTCCTTTAAATTTCCACTTATAACATATATCAATGGGGGAGAATGGGCTGCTCAATACTGACGTCACCCAGCTTCTGGGGGTGGTAAGATGCTGGCCCAGGGGGTCAGTGCAAGCCATAATAGATTCCTTTTGCTGCCGTAACAAACTACTGCCAACATGATGGCTTAAAACAATGAAATTTATTCTTCCACGGTTCTGAGGTCAAAAGTCTCAAATCAGTATCACTGAGTCAAAATCAAGATGTCAGCTGGGCCACACTCCCTCCAGAGGCACTGGGAGAGTATCTGTGACTTGCCTCGTCCAACTCCTGATAACTGCAGGCACTCTTTGGCTACACTGGTAGCCACATCACTCCAGTATCTAGGGTCAGCATCTTCACATCTGCTCAGACTTCACTCACCTTCTCCTCTGTGTGGGTCCAATCTCCCTCTGCCTCCCTCATGAGGTTGCCTATGACTACATTTAGTACTTTCCCTGATAATCAAGGACAGTTTCCCCATTTCAAGGATCTGAACTTAATCACATCTGCAAAGACAATGTCAGTCAAGGGGACATTTACAGGTTCCAGGGATTAGGGCCTGCCATCTTGGAAAGGGGGACATCTTAAAATCTACCTAAAATATCAAAGACACAAAGGACAAACAGATCAGGAAAAGAAGCTAATCAACAACTTTTTAAAACTTCAAATTACCCCTTGAAGCAGATATCACATTAAGATTTTGGCCTAATTTTCATGGGGTTATGAATGGATGATGTCCATCTTTCTGGCTACACAAAACAGAGTCATTAAGTGAAAATGAATTTAGTTTAAGGAGAAAACAAAGCAGAAAGGTGAGCGTACCAGAGTACCCTAGCAGGTACTGAGGGCAATGAACAAGGCAGTAGGAAGGTATCTGACTCCCAGGGAGGACCTTAGAAGGAAGAAGCAGAAAAGCATCCCTCTCATTTCCTACCTTAGCAGAGAGCTGTCCTTACATACAGGCCACAGGGAAATGAAAAACCCTGTCTATCAAATGTCAATCTGGGAGTTCATTCATTCACTCCTCAACAAATGTTATTGAGCATATACTATGTACCAGGCATTGCCCACACCACTGGAGATAGACCCACACACCATACAAGTAAAAAAGCTTCCTCTAGGGAGACCCACACCCTCATGAGAGTCAAGTGAACTCAGTGCTGCAGCTGCCTATGGAGGACCTACTATGTGTCAGATATTTTGGTGAACATGACAAAAACCTATTGCTGCACCAAACTCCCTTTGCAAAAGTAGGCTGGTGATATTTCCAAAAAAGTGGTCTGTATCCTACGAGGTGGACACTCAACCCTCCAGATAATCTATCCTGCAGAAAGTCAGTGCTGCAGCCAGGAGCACTTAGACAAGCCCCACCCTGGGGTGAGGGGCATTTTTCAGGATACAGTGTAGTACCTGGAGCCACCATTCCATACTGCCTTCTTACCTTTTCGACCTCACATGAGGGATTCTGAGAGCTCCTCCTGTCTATCTGATTACATACTCCATGCTTCCACAGGAGGGTTGCATGATTAAGTGGCATTCAATCTTCTCTCTGGGTGATGTCAGGCTCAACGGCATCACCACACAGAGTGGGCACCCAGTGGCTGGTGAAGAATGCGGATGCAGGGGCTGAAGAGGGGAAGGGAAGGAGGCTCCTTTTCATTCTGCACGTGAGCTTCTCTGGGTCCCATAAATTCCTCTGCCCTGTATATTTCACTCAGCTGTCTAAATGAGGTTTGCTCATATAGCCACCACTGTGCACAATCGATCATGCCCTTCTGCACAGAATGTTAATTGCATGCCGCTCCAAAAAATAAAGAAGAAGCATACTGCAGAAGCCTTAGAAAAAAATCAAAACCACTTTTTTAGAATTTACAATACTTTTTAAATTGCCATTGAAGTAAATAGTCACAAACCCAGGCATGATCCAGCTGCAATCCAGGTGCCTTTTTCAAGGCCAGGGAGAGAAATATTAAGAAACCTCTGTGCTTCCATCAATTGTTCCATACAACACTTCCAGAGTCACCTGCTGAGTTGCCTGAATAAAGAAGCTCTGAGCATTTCCAATAACTAGTGTCCTCAGTTAACTCCACACAAAAGAGGCTATTCAAATTAACCTGGCCTGCAAATCTCTATTTGTATCTGTCAGGAATTGACTCATCTCAGAGGTTGGAATGGAAAAGAAAAAATAGCTAACAAAGAGTCTTCTCCTTCTCCCCTTTATTATACCCAAAAGCAATAAAAAACATGAGGCTGATTATTACCAAAGAAAAATTAAGTAGATGAGTGACAGCTGAAAAGTCTCTATCAAGTCACCATCAAAGTGCCCGGGACCCAATAGTCATGTCTGTTTCAGGTAACCTCATTTTTTTTTATTTTACAGAGGTCACATTATTAAGGCACAGACCATGAGATCACGAGATCATGTGCTTATAGAGAATAGAGATGCTTTGAACACACACACACACACAGCTCTTTTCAGGGAGGGCAAAGAGCTGACTCCGCAGCCAGATGCTTCAAGGATCCCATTGTTTCCTAAAGGATTGGATGGACACTGTGACAACCACATTGCCTTCCACCACCAATTTTGGGAACACATGAAAAATACAGTATGCTGCTTTGCTGGTATGTGGTCCGAGATGACTCATAAATCTTCCTTTATCTCCTTCGTGGTGTTAGCAGAAAAGGATGAGTTGCTTTTTTCCATCTCATTCTCCCGTCTATCTGTCTGTTAGCCATGCCCTTGAGCAAAGATTACTGATGCCCTGCCTTTGATATATGACACATCGCCCACAGCAGCTTTTCATCAAGTGAATTAACCTGGAAAAATGCAAACCCACCTGCCAGTTGCTTCCAAACTTTGCACAATTCCTTTGTGTACTTCCTCTCTAACATGCATCAGACAGGAAGGTAGCAAGGGCAAGCTAAAGAAATATGAAAAATTAAGAGAATCTAAACTGGGGGCACAGTGAAGTAACTCACTCGCTGGAATAGGCTGCTTTTGCATGAAGACTTTCAGAGTAAGTTTAAATGAGAAACCCCAGCTCAGCCACAGTTTAGAATGCTTTGCACCTGAGCTGGAAAATGACGTTTTCCCCCAGTCATTTACCCTGTGTGGCTGGAATAGTGACAAGAGCCTTGGCAGCTCTTGATGACATGGTTACAGAAACTATTTGTTGATTTCCAATCAATAATTTAGACGGGTTGAGCAGGAGCCTGGAGCAGGCAGGAGCAGGCAGATGGGAGAAAAAGAGAGAGAAAGTGAGAGGTTAAGACAGGAGAGAAAACTGAAGAGGAGAAGGGACAAGCAAGCATGAAAAGAATCTATAATCTTCTGCCAGCCCCTCCCACAAATGGAGCTCTATGCAACCAGATTCATTGACAAGTCCTGAAGCCTCCTAATTATTATGAAAGAGTAAACAAAATCAGCACAATTGATACCTTGAAGGAAGTCTTAATCATGTCCAAACCACAGGTACTTTGGAAAACTTCAGCTGGCACTCCTGCATTGTTCAGTTAGAGAGAGCTGAGGTTCAGAAAGAGCCCCTGACCCATCCAAGGTCATGCAGCTAAGCAAGGTGGGAATAAAGCTGAAAATCCAGTTTTCCAACTCCAGGGTTTATTCCAATACAATACACTACCACCTAACCACATGGAGATCCCACCCCGCCAAGCCCACCCCCCTGTCTCCCAAAAAAACAAAAATGTTCAGACGGACTTGAAATTGGATATAACGCATTGCATGGGGGAATAAGAAAGATTTCTAAGCTGGAACAAAAGCTCGATTCTGTGTCTCTTGTTTACCCAAGTAGTAAAGCTTTTCCTCATTCTCATCCTTGATTCCGATAATAAAGCAGTTATTCTTTTCAAGGTGACACCCACTGTGTATGACCACTCGAAGGCTTGTGATGAGAGAGATCTTGCTGTGATATATTCTTTAAAAAAACTAAAACCCAAAGAACCCAAACAACCCAAACTATCAATCATAATTTTTGTCCATACTCTAATTTTAAGGGAAAGTTAAAAGGTTTGGGTTTGAGTACATCATTAAAAATCTGTCTTTGGGTATTCCTGGGCTCAGTACACAGGCAGTACAATCTTCTACACCTACATATATATCTGGCCAACAGGAACAGGTTTTCTGAAATGGCTCTGAAATCTTTCATTGTCAAGGAAAGATTAAATTTTATTATCCACTCCACTTCCTAAGGAAACAAAGAACATTACTGGATTTTGCAAAGACTTTTCACAAATAAAACATGAAATGAAAGTGGTGTCTTGTAGGCACTGGTTAGTCAGAAAATGAAATTATCCAAGACACCCTGTTTCCTGAGCATTTGAAAATAGAAAACAAAATATATGCACACCCATTGACTGATTAAAATAAAACAGACCTTGGTTTCCTCAGGGAGTCAGTTTCTTTCCTGATAGGGAGAAAAAGAACTTCCCCTCTCCCCCCCAAAATGGTGCCTCCCTGGCAAAGACAGTGGTAGAGAGTGGGTGAACCAATTGTGATGGAACTTCTGATAAATCTGATTGCAGTTGAGACCATACATAGTCATCAATAAAATAGTAATAAATAACATTTATTGAGGGTTTACTATGTGCCAGGTATTCTAAAAACCTTACCTGCATTGTATTATTAATGTCCTCAATAATCTTATAAGGCACCTACTCTTATTAACTCCATTTTATAGATAGAGAAACTGTGGCTCAGAGGAGCTAAGTGCTTTGTCCAAGCACTGCAGCTTGTTAGTGGGAGAGCCAAGATTCAAACCTGGGTGATCTGTCTCCAAAGGCCATAATATATTACAAGGTGAATGTGCCCCACATTTCTGTGTCAACACCTTGCCCAAGTGCCTGGCACTGCACATCTTCATTTATAGGAAGAAGAAAGCATGGTTTTGCACCCACCCAATGTCAAAAAATAACAATGCATAAGCCCTCATGCTGTGACTGTCCCCTACTCACCTACTGCTCTCTGGGAGATAAAACCTTGAAATTCTTCAAAAGGGTATACCAAAACCATAGGGAATTTTTTGTCTTTTTTAGGTCACATTTTTCCCCACATACCTTCTCAGATATTCTTCCATATTGTTATTGTGATAAAACATATACATTATAAAATTTAGTATTATAAGCATTTTTTTAATTTTTTTTTAATTTTTTATTTTAGTTTATTCAGTACAGTTTCTATCCTTTATTCCCATTCC
>CM052542.1:107586488-107618047 GCA_028533065.1 Trachops cirrhosus
GCTACAAGTTGCGATCTCCTATTTTCATTTATGACATGATAATGTTGGCTCTTTGCTCTGTTCCTACCTAAAATGACTCGGATATTTTTCCTGGTTGTGGGAGAATAGAATCTGCTGCATCCTACCACGCCGCCATCTTGGACTCCGTATTATAACCATTTTTAAATGCACAGTTCAGTGACATTAAATAGATTCACATTGTTACAGAACTGTCACCATTATCCATTCTCTAAAATTTTGATCATCTCAAACAGAAACTCTGTCCCCAATTAAACAATATCTCACCATTCCTCCTCCCCCCATTCACGCTTACTGCCATTCTGCTTTCTGTCTCTGTGAATTTGACTATTCTACGCAACTCATATAAATGGAAAGCACACATTTGTCCTTTTATATCTTTCACTTTGTATAATGTGCACAAGGTTCATCTGTGTTGTAACAAGTATCAGGATTTCATTACTTTTTAAGGCTGAATAATATTCCATTGTAAGTACATACCACATTTTGTTTACCCATTCATCTGCTGATGGACATTGGGGTTGTTTCTACAATACCTTTTGGCTATTGTGAATAGTGCTGCTATGCACATGGGTGTATAATACCTGTTCACGTCCCTGTTTTCAATTCTTTTGAGTATATATTTAGAAGGGGAATTGCTAAATCATATGGCAATTCTATGTTTAATATTTTGAGGAACCCTCCTTCAATTTCCAAAAACTGTTTGAGCATTTCTAAGTAGATGGTGAGTTCCATGCAGACAAGAGCCCTATCTTCAGGTACCATTAGATCCTAGAGCCTAGAATAATAAAATTTTTCACTGAGTGCTCAATGGATACCTTTATAAATACAAATTCTAGTTCTCTCGGGTGAGGGGAAGTATGGCACATATTTATGGAACCCCTCCTACCCACACTGCCCATAGTATGACTCAAGTCTACACAACTTTCCCAACTCCTGATTTTATATATTCTCTCACAAACACAGACCCAAACACACATATGTCTTGATGCCAAAAAGCATCAAAATAATCCAAAGGTACACATCAAAAGGGTAGAAAAATTCAGTAAAGCATCAGCTATTCCACTAATGAATCTGAAGTCTTTATCCATCACCCTCATCCTTCTATATTCGCCCCATCACTAGTGAGCAGAGAGAAAATCAGAAACAATTCCTTTAAACTTTGCCCTTGCTGAGTTTTCTATTATAAAATATGGGGACAGGGGCAGGAGAGGATGGTGGTGGTGATGAAAGCCTTTGCTTCCACCACTATTCGAATATCAATACCTCTTTTAGTTCATTAATTCATCAAGAGGGTATTTTTCAACACATTAAATTCAATTTCAAAAAAAAGAATGAGCTGACACAGTCAAATACACATGACCAAAATCCATAGTGGGCTTCTCCAGCTGCCCTTTCCAGCCGCTCTCAATCCCATCCTGGGAGTCCAGGCAGCCATTACTCGGCTAATTGGCAGGCCTGAGTTAGGGAGGACAAAATCTAGCCAGTCGTCTGGGCTTTTCATTACTTAAGTGCATTCTGACTTGAACTATATTAATGGGCCTCCAAATTTTAACTATTGATGGCTTTCAGTAGGAATTTGCATTTCTGTGCTCCTGGGGCCCACAAATCACTAAATTCTCACCTGTGGCGAAGACAGCCACGAGGGGGAATTGGTTTCAAAGACAGACAGCAGCGATAATATATGCACTGCACCTTCCTATGAGCAAATACTCATAATTGTCTTTCCCCCCTTTTTCTATATTAAATTTTCAACTCTTTACTACATCTTTTAATGAAAGCAGTGACTAAAAAATATAAACATGGATACATAATTCCCAATGAATTGGTCTAAGTGTAACTTGTAAAAACTGGATTAATGGTACAAAGCATGTACTTTATAAAAATAGCCTGTAGAAAAAAGCATTAAGCAATTACAACTGCAGCTCTGAAGGTTCCAATATTATAGGGTAATATTTCCTTAATGTTAGACTTCATTAACCCTAAGATAATCTCTCATAAATTTTGCTGATTTTTAAGGAGAAAAAATAAATTATGTTTATTAAACTACTGAATATGTTTATGAAAACAAGACATAATCTAGTGCCATAAACTTCTTGTCTTTATCTGAATGATCAAGGAGCTCATAAATAAAATATCACATAACAAAGTGAGTGTTAAAATTCATTACTGTAATAGCTATGTTCATGATCTATTTCATTAACACTCCTCCTCTCCTTGGATAAATGGGCTTCTTAGCCTACGAGAGGAAAGCCATTTACAAGACAAAATACTAAGCCGCTTTTTCTCATTTTCCCTTATCTCTTCTATTCCTAACTTTCTAAATTAATTCTTCCCTTAAATCTTATTGTTCCTTCCAGTGTAACTCAAAGCACATTACAGAGAATGGAGAGAAATAGAAGCAAAGAAATGGGTCTACAGAGTATAAGTTAATTAGGGATCTAAGTGACTGGTGATGAGATTTGATGACATGGAGCCCCAAAGTGAATTTAGAAGCTTATCTTCTTAAAATATTTGAGAATAAAATACAAATAATAGAGCTGCAAGAAATATTCAGTATATCAAGCAATCTACAGAAGCTTAATAATAAACTCCATTTCCTGCTTAACTATATATTGCAGCAGCACTGACTTTTCCACATACAGGATTTTCTAACCTTTATTATCTTCAGTGATTTTGCAGGTAATTTTATATGTATAGATGTGTGTATATATACAAGTACTTGGAGAGAAAGGTGAGTGCTTTCCTATGAGTTACCAAAAATAGATGTTTATATATGGGATTCTAAACCCACAGGTAAAATGTACGAACCCGCATAACCAAGTGGACTTCCTAGCTAAGGAAAATAACAACAGAGCAACGATGGTGCTGTGTCCTACCTTAGCAATTCGTTTAATCTTAATTCAACAAAGTCCTAGGATGCAGCATCCTCTACCCAGATAATAACCAGAGGATGCTGTTTATGATAATGGCAGAAATTAAAACAGGAGTTTACTACTGCTGAGCTGAAAGAAGGCAAAAATCCCCACATGAATATTAAACAGTGTAAATAAAAAGGAATCCACTTGTTTTTATTCCAAATTACATACCACTTTATCTGCCACTGAGTGTAAAGATCACATTCACAAAATTCTACACGGATGTGCCCTGGCTGGTGTGGCTCAGTGGATTGAGTGCTGGCCTGAAAATCAAAGGATCACTGGTTCAATGACCAGTCTAGGGCACATGCCTGGGATGCAGGCCAGGTCCCTGGCAGGGAGTATTAGAGTGGCAACCACACATTATGTTTCTCTCCCTCTCTTTCTCCCTCCCTGCCCCTCTCTAAAAATAAATAAAAATTTTTAAAAAAATTCTACATGCATGTAGATAATAAAAGTAATAATTAAACTCAATAAGCATTTAAAGAGTGCTTTCCTTTATGAGGCATGTGGTACAGATGAAGATGGGTTCAATAGCCTAAAGAAGCTTCCATTCAGTAGACAGAGGCTGGTAGTTGGCTCATCACCATATGCGATACAGTGGTCAATATTGCACTGAAATGATAACACAGTTAAGGGAGTGAACAATGCTGACCAACCTCTAACCAAGGCTATATTGATGAGATGACATTGAGCTGGGTCTTCAAGAACAGGAAATAATTTGATTGTCTGAGAAGATCACAACTGGAAAGAATTCCATGGGAAAGGTTCCTCACAGTAGGCAGGAAACTGGACATGAAAACTTAGTTTCTGACTAAGCACTATGAGGGTCCCTGAGTCACTACAAGGGGCAAAGCTTCCCTGCATCCCAAATGTTAGTTGGATTTTATGTGATTGAGAAATAAACTTCTAGTGTACAAAGCCCCAGAAATTTGGTAATAGCAGTTAATCTATTGTGCCTAATACAGCACACAAATATGTCTCCTAAATCATCCCTAATTCTCACCTGCTATTCAAGAGATGCTGGGAGATACCACATTTGGGAACAAGCAGCACTCCTGACACTCTCACACTATTTTTCCTAAATTATGAAGTGTGGGTCTGACAGTAACTCTGGTTCACATCCGGGCTCAATAAGAAAATTCTCTTTGAAAAGAGATCCACAAACTTAGGTCTGAGTAAAGTGCTCTGTTTTAAGTAAAAAGCTGATGATTACCAAGCACTTACCATGTCTGAAGCACTGCTCTCAGTACTTTACATGCCACATTAACTTGTTTAATCCTCAAAATAGCTCTATTAACACCTCCATTGTACAAAACAGAAGCAAAAGAGGTTAAGTGACTTGCCCAAGGTCACATAGCTAATAAGCAGTAAGGCTGGGATATAAATGCAAGTATACTGACTTCAGAAAAATGACATGTGGCAGAGATTACTATATGCTCACCAAAACCCATTTCCTCTACCTCCTGACCATACTGCTACACTGTATTTCCAAGCCTCCCTGTAGTTAGGTATTACCATATGACTGAGTTCTAGCTAATGTAACGTGAAAAGTGGCATACACAATCTACCAGCCTGGCCCATAAAAACCTCCCATATGGTCCTCCACATTCTCTCCCTTCCCCTGCGTGCTGGCTGAGTGAAAAGCACCCAGTAGAGAATTCTGAGGTCCCCAGGAATGGGGCAGGGGAGTTAGAAGGAGAGGGAGATGGAGTAGAAAGTGTCTGGGTCCCTGAGTCACTGTGTGGAGCAGAACTTCCCTCCATCCCAAATGCTAGTTGGATTTTATGTGATTGAGAAATAGACTTCTATTGTGTAAAGGCCCAGAAATGTGGTTATAGCAGTTAGACTACTCTAATACATGGCACAAATCTACTTGCAGAATCATCCCTCTGGCCTCACCCCCTAAATGACTAAGAAAGTAGTTTCAGAGTCACTGCCAAGAATATTGCAGTCTAGCAAAGTGATGAATGGTGTAAAATAAGTTGAACCAGAGTTGAAATCTAGTCCCTCCAATTTACTAACTGTGTGACCTTGGGCAAGTTATTGAACATTTCTGTGCTTTGGAGTCCTAGATATAATGTCTACCTCATAGGATTGTTGTGAGAATTAAGAAAAAATGTACATAAAAAACTTATAACAGTGAAGTCCACATAGAAAGCAGCCATAATAATATCCTGATTATTATTAAGTCTTTCACAAAATGAACACCTGTATCAATTAGGATCGTGTTCAGCTGCATAAAATAAAAAAAAATACTAAGTTATCAATGGCCTAAACGAGATAGAAGTTTATTTCTCTGGTACATAAAAGAAACCCAAAGGTAGGCAGTCCAGGGCTGGTATAGGGACTCCAAGAAGTCATCAGGAACACAGGTTACTTCCAACTCTATGCTCTGCCATCCTAGCATGTAGTCCTAGTCCTCACTGTCCAGTTACATCCAGCTCCACACAGCAGAATGGGAGGAAGCAAAAAAGATAAAACCACCCCATGTCTTTGAAGAAGACTTTTAGAAAGTCCCATGTAACACTTTTATTTAACCACCTGGCCACATCTAGCTCCTACCTGCAAGGGAGGAGGAGGTAACAGCATACACAGTTAGAAACCAAGAATTTTGTAAGTAAAAGGATGAAGACCATGTCTGTGGGAAGCAACCAGAAGTCTCTGCCCTGGCAAAAGAAGCAGTAAAAGAAAGCAAGCTACTCTCCCTCATCCAAAGCTCTGATAAACTTTGAGGAGAAATTCCTTTAAAAAAGCAAACACCCGGTATATACCACTGTTTCTACTTCTGCCTCTCTACAATCCATTCTCCATACACCAGCCATAGTGATATGGTAAAAATGTAAGCCATACCCCAGTTAAAACCTCTGAAGGCTTCCCACTGCAAACCGAGTTAAGGAGTGTGGATATTATCTGTAGCATAAGTCCCACCTGATCTGGCCCAGTGTACCTCTCTTGACCCCACTGCACACCATAGCTCTCTGCTCTGCACAGCAAAGCCTGCATGGCTTTCACTGTTGCTTCTGTTGAACCCTGAGCATTCCAGCTTGTGCCGGCTTAGAGCCTTTGCACACTCTCTTTTCTTGGCCTGACTCTCACCTCTCCCTGATCTTCCCTTGACTGGCTCCTTCTTGTCACTCTGATCTCAGCCTTACACACCATCTTATCAGAGCTTTTCCTGACCCCTCCCCTTGCCCTGTCACACCCTACTTTACAAACAGCACATCATCCTACCTTAAGTGCCAGCATACCACACACCACTATCTGATATTTTTCTTGTTTATATATTTGTTTCTCTCCTTATTAAAATGCATGTTCCCATTACAGGGCTGTCCATCTAATTTGCTGTTCAAAAAACTCCTCCAGCCCCACCCACTGCAACTCTTGATCCTCATCTAAGTAGACATTCATTCACTAAACAAACATTTACTAAACACCTGCTCTGTGACAGGTGCAACGACATGGTGATGTGATATTGCCCCAACCAAAGCCCATTTTTACTACATAAGCTACATCAACAGTGACACTTCTGCTCCAATGACGTTCATTTAATTAAAAGGGTTTTCTTTTCTGACACTCTGAGCACAATACAATGATGTCCAAGGAGTCTAGTAAAGTGACATACTGAATCTGTGTTAACAGATGAAAGGAGGAAGTCGAGCCCAAAGTGAACAGAAGCCAGAGGTTTTAAAAAATTGTCCATGAGTTCAGGAACACATATTTGCACTGGATACAATCTGCTATTTTTTTATCTTTATTTTTTGTCCTTAAATGATCTGTGGATTTTTTCTTTTTTTATTGTTGTTCAATTACAGTTGTTCCCAATATCCCCCCATTATGTTCCTCCACCCTACCCACCCCCATCTGTATGTGGGAGTATGTGCCCTTTACATACATGCCCACAGATGTTCTCTGTAGGAAGTCCAAAGAGGACAACTCCAAGAAAAGTCACCAGCAACAGTCTGTGGCTCCCAGAGACTCTGGGTGATCTGATTATGTGGTCAGAATATGTAGAAGACACAGAGAAGCAGTGGTGAGAGACAGAAGGAGAGAGAAGGGTGGTGGAGAAAAAAAGTTCATGCTAGCTTAAGGAGAGGAAACAGGAGAAAAGGGAGAAAAAAGGGAAAACAAATCAAAGAAAGAGCAGTTATTAAAAATGCTGAGTTGAAAATGTTTCAGATGGCCTCTGACATCTAATAAGTCATCTGTCTTTCTCAATACAGAAAAGTCATTACTTACTAGTGAACTAATACCAGCAACTGTGACAAGTAAAAACAACAAAGCCCATAAAAATATAAAAGTTCACCTCTTGCAGTTAAACGAAAAAAAGAATGTATTCACTTTTTTAGATGAAAAACATTTGAAGTGACTGAATTTATTGTAATGCAACTTGTATTATATGTTGGGAAAATGAAAAGGAAAAAAATAGCCACTGCTCAGCCTGTCTTCAACTTTCCTTGGGAAAAAAGAATACATTTTTTGAGAGCATGAACTCTTCATAGAAACCAGTCATAAATATCAACATGGCACCCTCGCTACAGACCATCAATTCTCATAACAGAAGCATGAATTAATAGCACCCTCTGCCCTGCCCACCAGGACCCCTATATAACCAGTTCCTGAAAGGGTATAACCTAGGCCTAAAGTGCAGCATGAGGAATTCAGGTCAGATAAAGGAAGAACCTGAGAGCCTTCTGGCTAACCAGAGGCATGGCAGGGGTTTTCCTCCCTGGGAGTAGTTGAAAGCAATGTGTGCATAAGCACACCAGGCAAAATGACAGCACAAGGATGTCATCAAGGGCAAAGGGAGCTTTGCCTTCCCATAGTCATAAACGTCATCACCATTCTAGGATTCATCTCTGACTCCTCTCTTTCCTTCATTCCCGTAGCCAATCCACCCACCAACAAGCACTGATATTATATTAAAAATACAGCTGGATCTCTACTGCCTTACATCTTACTGCCCACTCTCTAGCTGACACCACCCCATCTATCACAGAGGCTGCTGCGACTACACCGTAATGGGACCCCCAGCATCTATTCTTGCCTGCCAAATTTCCAACCAGAAGCCAGTGTGGCTTTGAAAAACACAGATTGGATTCTATAATCCCACTGCTTAAAACCTGTCATTGACTTCATTGGTTTCCCATCACACTTATAAGCAATTCTAAACTCCTCACTAGGCTCAACCATCTCTACAATTGGCCCTGGCCTCCATCTCCTCTATCAGCATTCTGCTCCTTGTTCCTGGCCAGCTCTCCAGTCTCCTTTTTCTCTCTTGAATTTGCCTGGGGTTCTTTTCTCCTGCTCTTCCTTCTGCCTGGAAACACCTCTCCTGAGCTTCTCACAGCTGTTTTCCTCACCATTCGGCTTTATGCTCAAGAGTTGCCTTTTTGAAGAGACCTTTCCTGGCCACAGTATCAAAATCAGGCCTCTTCCTCACAAGTAACTCTCTGTCCTATCACTCTGCTTTACTGGGACCATAGGAAATTGTCTCATTTACAAAAATTTTTATTAAACATCTGTCTTTCCCAACTATAATATAAGTTCCTCAAGTGTAATATCTCCATTGGCCTTGTCTGCTGGTGTATTCTCAGCACTTTCAACTAGCCCAGCAGGTGCCTGGCATACAGAAGGTATTGAATCAATATCTGTAGAATGAATGGATAAGTGACATGAAAGAATTATAAAAATAAACAGGCCCCTGGAGATTGTCCAACTCACAACTGCACGCACTTCACGTATGAAGGAAGAGATAGACAAAGAAAATAAAGCCACCCATCGTCAGTCACAGTTTACACACAGCAGAGTACCCTTATCCTATGCTGCCTGTCCCTTTTCCTGCTGCCCAGTCTGAAAGTCTGAATCACATACAATCTCCGACCACTCCTAACAGGCAAAGAACAACTCAAAACTTGAGGAAGAACACTACACTACTAGGAGAATCACAGAACTGAGGTGAAGGCAGATAAATGGTAGCTAAAAGTGGCTCTTCATCATACAGTTCCAACTGGAATTGGTTTCAGAATTGTGGGATCCAAGGCAAACCATAGGAGCAACAAGTTCTTAACCAAAAGAAAATCAAAAGAAAAGCAACACATTGTTTTAACACAGGAATTCTCTAACATGATCCTGGATTATCAACCCTAACGAAAGAGTTACAGAGAGCTCTGAGAACCAGACAAAGACAAGGGCTCTGGTCCTCGCTGTGCTTCTGACTCTGGTATAGTTGCTTAACCTCCCTGGACCTCATCTGGATTAAGTCAGGCTGGTTCCCAAACTTCTGTCATTAGTATATACTTTCATGACTTTACTATTCAGAGATAACATATGTACTATTCACTGTATATTTTAACCTCAAAAATTTATTTTTAGAATAAATCTATCTTCAAAATGAAAGTCAATATCATTTTGCAAAGATATACTGTATTTTGCCATGTATAATGGACATTTTTTCCCAAATTTTTGAGGGAAAAATACGGATATGTATTATACATAGGTAGTATTAATTCTGTATCTGTATAAATGTTTTAAATTATTTTATTTATGCTTATGCATTAAAGTATAACACTAGAAGGTGATAAAGAGATCCATATACAAAATTATACCCTGAGATATGATAATCGGTTTTGTTTCTAAATATAAATAAATAAATAATTGAATTAAAACAAGATTTTTTTCCATGAAAGTTTGAGTCAAAAATATGGGTGCACATTATACATGGCAAAATATGGTACCTAAAACATAAAAACAAAATCCTATCATTAAACTCTAGTTAACTACTCTTTACTGAAGGTTCTGAGCCTCAGACCTAATTTGTTTTAGAAAAAAGAATTTATCAAGGGTCAAAGATATCAGCACCAAAGTGGTGCTCTTTCCTAGGTATCATTCAAAGGGTCAGAGAATTGAAAAGGGACTTCATGCTGGCCCATACCTTGTCTTCGGGCCATCTCAAACCATCTTGCATGCTTCTAGATGCATATTCCACTTTGAAAAACACTAATTTGAGCACATGATCTTGAAGATCTCCAGTTATGACTACCTCTCCATGACTGAAGGTCACTGTGTATGATTTCTTAAGAGTAACAGAGAAACAAAGATCATTGTGGGGGATAGGAAGGGGCTAATAGTTATGACAATGACCACAGTAATAACAGCAACTAATATTTACGTGATGGGTAAAGAGTCATGCTAAGTAACTTAATCTTCACATCTTTTCTTTGAGGAGAAGAGAGGGAGACAGAGAGGTAGAGAAACATATATCTGAGAGAGAAATGTTGCTTGGCTGCCTCTGGCACGCTCCCCCACTGCAGACTGAGCCTGCAAGCCAGGCATGTGCCCTGACTAGGAATGGGACAGGCAATCCTTCACTTTGCAGAATGACACCCAGCCAGCTGAGCCATGCAGGTCAGGGTGCTATTTGACTTTTTAAATGGCATTCATTTTTTACTTTGGGGAAAAAAGTATTTAATGTAAAAATTTTAATTTTAGTAGCAATTCAGTATAGTGGGTTAAACACTAGATTGGAACCTGAACACCTGTGAACCTGGGAAAGCTGCCTAAATTCTTGGGGCTTCATAATCTTCTTAAGTAAAACAGAAGGTTAGAGTCTGAAGTTTCCTCTACAGCCAGTATTTTAGGACTCTACAGCCATGAAATATCTGGGGGGAGTCTCAGATCATTTTAATGAGGAATACCCCTTCTAAGATCACTCAAATGGCAAAAATTCCCAGTCTAACACATAGAAAGGCAGACCGAGCCTAGTGATCCCACAGCAACTCAAGCATTCCCAGTGCATCTCTTCACTTGTGTAATTGCTTCTTGTCTTGTCCCTATCACATTTCAAAAGTTATGATTTTATGGATATTATTCTTTTCATGTTAACCAAGTGCCTTTCTTGGAGTTTTTTGTTGAGTGTTGTTAATGTAGACACAAAATTTATTTTACTAACACCAAATTAAATCTCTTAGCAGCTGCATTTTATTTTAGAAGATAGGAATTATATTGAACACTTTTTTATTGAACTGTCATTTTTATCTTAACTGTAGCTTAACCTCATAATCTAATTATTTTTTCTAAACCTACTGTACAGCTAATGAAAGATATGAAAAATTAAATTACATAATAAAGCATATAGCAAGTGTACTATCATGAGACTCTCAGATTGAAAAATGAGCATGAACTAATTTATACTGTTGAAAAGCTATGTTTTTAACTCATATTTTAAAAAACATTAAATAAAAAAACTCTTTAAGTGGAGAAATAAATCAAGCTATTCTAATTCCTGTGTATACCTTTACAACCAAGGTTAAATCCTCATAGTGTTATACCAGCTTTTCAACTGTGATGGAAAAAATCAACCCTACAAGACCTACTGGTTAGCTACCTGTCAAAGGGATGTGTAAAAGAACTACTCCCTCTTCCCACAGCCCTCATTTTCAAAGCATTTAGTTTTCAACTCTAATATAATACATGTTCCTTTTCTTCCATATTTTTTCTCAGGGTATATTCTGAATACTTCCATGCTCCATACGGGCCATGTCAAATATAAGTCCCCCAAAGCATAGCATTGGTCCCTCCAAAACACCTATACAGGTAAATATTTTGAAAATGATTGTTATGATAATGAAATAAAATGAATTCATAGTAGTAATAATCCTTTTGGACTGTTTGAAATCCATTAAGCAATACCTTAGCTCTAGAATCATCAACACCTCCAGCAAACATCCGTAAGAGCCTTTGCCTATAGAGACACCTTGCTGCAGGCCAACAGAAGCCCCAGGAGTGCCTGCCTGTGCCTCCCCAATTTGTACACAGATTTTTCCAGAGCCCTGAACTCAAAAGCTCTGAATTTAGTAAAGATAGCAGATAATCCCCTCTTCATAGCAATTTGGACCGAGAAAATGTAAGTAATTTTACAATTTATCCCTTAGGTGCAGTGAACACAGACCACCAGATTAGGTTCAGGGAGGTTCAGGGGGTTGGGATTTTGCATTTTGGTTTATTTAAATCAAACACCTTCCCCAGTCTGAAATTAAATCACTTATTTAATAACCTCTCCACTAACCCTCGTGGAGAACCTACTCTGTGTAAAACACCGCATGACTTCAGGTCCAATGAAAGGCACAGAAAGCATTAAATAAACACATCCCTGCTCCCAAGAGAAAAATTGTCAATCTAGCTGAGGAGACCTCAGTATAAAAAGACATCAAATACAGTAACTCTACAGTGGAGAAACCTGGCAAACAACTACCTTAAATAAGTGATGGATGTTAACAAAACCAGTTAGAAGCCAAGTTGATATCATGAACCCTTGAGGTAATGTGATAATACCTCTTATTGATAATTTTCCCAAAAACCCATAACCCCAATATAATCATGAGAAAACAAATCAAACCCAAGTTGAGAGACATTCTACAAAATTCCTAACCAGCACAATTCAAAACTGTCAAGGTCATGAAAAACACAGAAAGGCTAAATGACCACACCAGAGGAGACTAAGATGACTTGAGAACTAAATGCTATGTGGTACCAGAGACCCTGGATTGGATGCTGGAACAGAAAAAGAACATTAATGGAAAAACCAAGGGAATCCAAGTTAAGTCTCAAGTTTTAGTTAATAATGTTCTACTGTTATTTTCTTAAATATGACAAATGTACTATGGTGATGTGGAATAACAGCAGCGGGGACTAGAACGGGATTAGGAGTGTAGAGGAGCTCTCTGTACTGTCTTTGCAGATTTTCTGTAACTCTAAACTCCAGTTGAGTTTCTCTCTCTTGCTCTCACTCTCTCCCCACCCCTTCTCACCCCTCTCTCTATGTAGATATATATGAAGAGAAAGATAAGTGAAGAAGGGAGGAGGAGGGAGAGAGAGCAGAAAGACTAATAGAGTGAATAAAAACTGTCAACAGTGGTACAGTTTTTATAAAAGACTACATTTAGGTTGAATATTATGAAACTGCCAATATTTGACTTTTTGACCTATGAACCAGCATTCTCACATGATTCAACCTAACAAATTGCTGCAGGCTGGGAAGACTCCATGATGAAATGGAGCTTGTTATACCAGATATGAAAGGAACAGGAAGTAGCAAGAAAGGACACACTCCAGGAGAAGTGAACAGCGTGAGCAGAGGGGCACATGTACAATGTGCTCAGAGACAGGAGAGAAATCCACCTGTGCATGCAGGCAGGGAAGTGACAGAAGATGCTGACAAAGGAAGGACATTGAGCAGGGCTCTGAATTTTAGTATGTAACAATGCCTGGCCTCCAGTGACCAGGAATGTCCTCTGAAAAGGACTGCGGCCACTAGTGGCAGTGGCACATGAGACAGTCCTACTGCATTGATGGCCTCATTTTCTAGCCCAGAGAAAAATTCTAGCACAATGGAAAGATTGCTGAACTGGAAATTGGAGATTAAGTCCTAATTCTGGCTCTACCACTAATGGGGTGAGAAACCCTAAACAAGTCCCTGATTCTGTCTCAGTCACAGATTCCCACCCCACCAAGGAGGGGAGTGGATGAGTTGCTCTCTAAGGCCTCTTCCAGCTCTAAAAGGCTAACTCAAACATGAAGTGAAATATGTTTCCTGGCACTTGGAAGCAACATGTGGTTCACTCAAGTAAAGAAAATGATGCAAGGCCCATGAAAGCAAAAACACAGAGAATAAAAGGGCTGTTTTTTGAATACACAAGAGTCTATTCTTTTATGATACATGTCTAGACCCCTCTAAATATTTAAACAACAATACTGTACCAGTATGAAAACTCTCTAAATCAGGCTCTGTGGTTAAGGAGGATATATGAACAGATGTGATCTTATTAAGGCCCTAATGTAACTCCCAAACAATTTGTCATATCTGACGGGTATTGTTAAATTATGTCCACCTGCCAGAGGCAACCAGAGAAATTACCAACTGCCTTTACTCTACTTCTCCTCAAAACTCCCTAAAATGCTCCTGTGGATGTGTCCAGGATATGTATTTTTTAAAGCACTAACCTAATTGTCACCAGCACATAACAGCCAATGTCTCACAATTCCTTTTCATGTATATTTTATTATGGGCCCAACTGTTTCAACACCCTAGTGGTTCAACTTTAATGTAGCTCAGGAAACCCCCTAAGTAATATCACAAAATGCTTAACATCTGTGAAACTTGGACTCCAAAATGTTCCAATTTTTTCTTTGGTTTGGGAGGGGCATACAGGGTTGGGGGGCATGCCGGCCAGGGTTTTCATTAACAATTGTGCTCAAGCTCACAGTTTTTCTTTATTGCCTCACAGGCAGGAAGAACATTTCAGGTTTACCTTACTAAATGCTCAGAATTATTTGAAATGAGTGCCATACTTGCTTACAATCAATTTAAAATGACCCATACCCATTCTTCTCTCTAAATGTTTGCCTGATCTTTCCTTCTCGCATTACCTTATTTTAATTAAGTTAAACAATGAAAAGAGAAAGTATAAATGAAGTGTGAAGCATGTGGTGTATGTCCCAAGATATTTCAAAACTTCTCAGAGCTCTTTGGTTTCCAGTGATGTTTGAAATATTCTTTATCCCACTAAGAAAAGGATGAAAAATTGATCTCCTCCAAACTTCAAATACTGTATATTTCCACAACTGCAGACTGCGGGAAGGGCAGGCAGGCTTAGGAGTTACCAGACCAAACAGCAAGCAGTTCTCAGAGGGCCCACAGCTCATCCCAGGCAACTCTATGGGCAGAGTGTGTACATAGAGCCATTAGGAGAATAAACACCAGCCCCACTTCTGAGAGAAATCAAATCAAATCTCAGAAAAACTGAACATGGCGTCAAACCTCAGTAATTCAGATTAACCAGGAGGAAGGTCAGGTTGGATCACACAAGGCCTTGATAGTATAGTTTTGTGTTTATGTGTGTGTTTTTTCAAAATGCAACTGCATTCATTTCAAGGTTTCCCCCAGCTCATTCTGCCAGCTCCCCTTGGCAGTCACCTCCAGCTGCCTGTCTCCCTTGTGCATGAGCCAGGGCACTGCTCGCTAGTCTCCATGCAGACCATAAATGTCCCATCTGTATGCTGTTCCCTTCTGCCTAATGCCCCATCACCCATTGCCTACTTGGTAAACTCCTTCTTAGCTTTCACGACCCCACTTCAAAGGTCACCCCGCCAACATAGTGAAGAGCACAGATCCCACAGCACACTGTGCATACCTATAACATAGGAGAGTTGTTCTCACCCTGGCCGAGTGGTGTTCAAGTCACCCAGAGAAGTTTTCATTAAAACCCCATTCCTCACACCCCTTCTCTGGGGTACTGCCTGAACATGGGTATTATTTGAAAGCTGCCCGAGTGATTTAATGTGTGGTCCAGGTTGCAAACCTTGGTACAGAACTTATCACACTGTTTAGAATGATTTACTTGCTCCCCATGAACAGTGGGCCCTCAACAAAGGCTTGTTGTAGGCAGGGAGAGAGAGCATGAGTCTTTCAACAGGCTTCTCTAAGAATAAGGAACTTCATGTAATTCCAAAGCCTTTGCCACCATGTGGCTTTCCATCGGCGTGTAACTCCCGTCCACTTCCACAAGGGGTAACACACCCATTCAAAAGCAGGGGAGGACCCACTACTCGAGCTCAACTTAATTTTCCATTATTTCCTGACACAGTAGGCTCTTTGCCACTTGTGGGCCCTTTCCCATTCCTCTCAGTCAGGTCTAACTCTATGCCTGGTTTAAGGTCTGCTAACCATTTCCTCTCTCGAAGCTTTCTCCTACCCCACCTCCCAGGGATTCACTTTCCCACTTAATGTAACTTAATGTAACTCAACTCCACGTAATGTAACACCTGTTCTGAAGTGCCTTCAGTGGTTAATGAACTTATGGTATGGGTATGGACAGCTTCGCGGTGGAGAGCCTGAGCAACACGTATCTTACAGAGATTTTCACCTCCTGCCCATAATGCGGAGCTGGACGTACAATAGGCACTCCACATGTATTTGTTATAGGACCCATCCAGAGCTGGCCCTCTTCTTTCCAGGCCAGGTTGTGGGACTAAGAATAGTGCTGCTCTAAAACATCCACACCAAATATGCCTGTAGTAGATGGAATTCTAAGATGACCTCCATGACCTTATGACCTTTGCCTAGTGGTGCCACTTCCATGATTGTTACATGGCAAAAGGATTTTTCAGATATAGCTAAGGTTACCAATCAGTTGTCTTAAAGATACAGAAAATTATCTGGGTAAGCCTAATATAATCACATGAGTTCTTTTTCAAAAGCAGAGATTTTCTCTGACCGGTAGCAAAAGAAGTCATACAGATTTGAAATGTAAGGAGTAGTCAGCACAAGAAAGATGTCCAATTGTTTGCTTGAAGATGGACGGGAGCATGACGAAAGAGTCTGACAGCATCTTTCTAGAAGCTCGGAGTGAACCCTAGTAAAAAGCCGGCAACAAAATGGAGACCTCAGTCCTGCAAAGGTAAAAACTGAATTCTGACAAAACCCTGAAGGAGCTTAGAGGTGGATTCTTCTTAGAGCCTCTAGATGAAATGTGTAACTGAATGCAGGTCCAGCTGCCCACTGCCACAAAAGCCAATACTCAAAAGGCAGGTGCTGATGTAAAGGATAGTGGTTTATTTGCAGACACTGACCATCTGGAAGACAGGGACCTCTTGTCTCAAAACCGATCTCCTGGAAGATGGGAGACCCGTCTCAAAGCCCATCTCCACCTCTCAGTGGAGGCAGAGGTTTTTATAATGAGGGAGAGGGGAAGAGAACAAAGATATCAAGGGAGGGGGTTGAAATGTGCAGATGAGCACAGTCCATTCTGATAAGGCGAGTGATACTCGACTGTGTATCATCTTGGTTTAGTGATCCTGGCTTCACATCATCCTCACTTCATGCCATCCTGGTTCCATGGTTGAAGGTCTGCAAATCTCCCAGAGCTGGGATGCCTGCAGGTTGGAATCTGTATCTTTTGAAGTTAGTTCCTATGATTCTTATACAAATATGTTCTTCATGTACAAGCCACATATTAGTCAGAATCAGCACATACAGAAACAATGTTAGAAGAATGGTGGGATGGGTTACAATTTCCCCCCATTACAATTTTCCACTGTTACAAATGCATATCACCTAACACCTTGATTTCAGCCTTATAAAGACCCTAAGTGGAGACTCTGGACAAACCAGCCCAGATTTCCCAAGTTACAGATAAGAAATGGGCACTCTTACAAGCCAATAAGTGTGTGGTAATTTGTTACAGAGAAATCCCCAACCTCCTTCCTCAAACTAGTCAAACAAGAGAAGCCCCTCTCACAAATTAAGAAACATATAAATGTATGTTTCTTATATAAACATATAAACGAATAAATGTTTATCCTGATTAATATATATTCCACATACATAAATCAGATGCTTCTGAAAGGGTTATGAGTACTAGAAGAGCAATTTTCAACCAGTGATCTACAGGAATTTTTAAAACATTTAGTACCTGACCATTTAGTCAGGGGCACTGACCTCTTTTTCCCTTAGACTGTCAGACAAAAAAAAATGACAACAGCCAACACAACAGCAGCTGGCTGGTGTAAATGAATCAATTTATGCCCATTTTTTGGCTGATTGTCAAAAATATATATTTTGGTGTGTCACAGAATTTTAGTAATTTGTTTATGTGTGTCATGAGTGAGAAAGGTTGAAAATCGTTGTACTAGACCAGTGCAAGGTACTCTCACTATGCCTCCTGAAATCCACACATGCATTCTTTTGTTCCATTGAGAAAGGAGGCAAAATATCATAAAGGCTCCCATATTAAGTGCTATTAATAAGAGTCATTTATGAATTATGAGAAATTGAATAACAGATCATGTCAGCTGTGTCAAATGCTATTTACTGAGCACAGTCTGTCACTGACCAATGGAAGTTCGGATTCTTAGCTACAATTCTGAGCCTGATATCTGGAAGAATGCAAAACCAAGCACAAGATGAATACTCCATCTCTTTCTATGCAGGGTTACGGGCACCTGAATGATCATGCCAATATCTTGGGAGGCCAGTGATCTGCTGCTTCTTAGTTCCCACCTTTCCTGCTAACAGGCAACAGGCAGGTGGTTACAGATGGGGTCTTAGAGGAGCATTCCCTCTATCCACTCTCTTGGGGTTTCCCAAAATTCACACATCATGAAGTACCCCTGAAAGGTCATGTGAAGTCATCCTCAACCACTTTCCCTAGAGCTAGGGGAGGATGAGGAGCCCTGACTGCCAAGCCCCACCAACCTCCCACACTGAGGGGTGATGCCACCGGCACATACATGCTTCCCCAGCAGCCCCTCCTGAAGTCGCCTGCCAGGCCATGGCCCCTCAGCCACAGGCTCCTGTTCATCTGCGTCAGCATTTGTCACAACCCCACACTTCCATCATCCACAGGGGAAATTGATGTCAATGGCATGGCAAAGGAATGTAACTACAGCCTAGTCTAAAAGCACGCATTTATTTTATTTTATTTCAGAAATGTATGCATTATGTATGGCTGTACATAAATGTTTTTATAGAGCCTCTTAAATGATTTACCATGAGCTATGTGTTGATCATCATCTCTGCTTATTTAAGAGAGCCTTGTTTACCCCCATAGTAGTTAGTACATTGGGCCATGTTTCAACTAACAGTGACACCAGTAAACAAAAGTTACTGATCTACCTCATGAGTTATAAAACTTGTAACATGCTGTAAACAGCTCTGTCATTTTATTTAGCATATTGCATTGTGTGAGCTGCCTTATTTATCTAGTGGTAAATCTTTATGTATCAAAAATGCTACAGAAGGCACAACAGATAAATTACAGACAGACACTAACATCTGACTAGTTAATCAAACAAATAGGACATGTAACAAAGAGAAAAGCTATAAATATTGACAACAAGCTGCTTCAGTCACAAAAACATTCAATACTTCAGTTCTCAAGTGTGAGTTTTATATCAGTCCCCTGGAAACAGTTTGTATCCTCCAATAAATTTTTACAGTTGATTCACCTGCCTGATACCCCTCAGCCATTTCCTTCAGAAGCTGTCAAACCCGCCAACGATAATATATGGCCCGACCAACAAGAACAGCTGTAGCCATTCTCTCTGCAGGTTCTTGCACCCTGTTCTGCATAAAATAATACATCAAGATTAATTGATTTCCCGTCACTCTCACAGAACAGAAAATTAATTTTCATGTAGCTATTTTCCCCAGCATATGAATTTTGTACATGGCAAGTAATTTAAGTTTTTAATTATTCATGAGAAAGAAGGGGGTGGGGAGAAACATGATAAAATAAGCTTACAAAAACCCCAAGGCCAATCCCTGGGCCTGGGTTTGTGCTGAGACAACAATAGCACTCGCTAATGCCCATATAAATAATATATGTATTAACATACATCTTAGTACAACACCAATCTCTCTCACTCTGACCCCCGTCTACCAGGTCACCCTGTGGTACTCTGTCAAAGTCGCTGCGCTGGTTACATGTGACATGCTGTGGGAAAACACAGAACATGTCAGCCATATTGAATTGACCTCTGCCCGCCTCTCGGCAGTGGCCACACAGCCCAGGCATGATTGGAGGTAATTTAACGGTCAGTGTGTGAGTGGGACCAAGCAGAAGTTGCTAATCACCCAGGTGCTACCTCAGCAAGTCTTCCATTTGCAGGTGCCATGGACTTGTGAACAAGAAAAATGAAACCAGAAAATAGAAAGAAAGCATTCAACTCACTCAGGCCTCATCTTTCACTGACTCTCAGCAGACCAGCACCAGAAAAACTGTCTCCTCAGAAAGGGAATAACCACAACGTGAGCACCTCCGGCAATCAAGTATACTTGCTAAAACGTGAACTAAAATGCTCCCACAGTACCTCCTTAGAAGTTTCATTGGCATACTTCATACAAACTGCAAGACAGGCAAATGTGTGCAGCCTGCCTCAAGTCACAGAGCTGGAGCTAACGCTGTTAGGACCTTATGCCCCTCACACTGCACTCTTGGCCACTGGGGTCAAGGATTTTGGGTCATTGATTATTTATTGATGACTTCCTTTGCCCTGAATATTAAGATTTAGTGTGAAATTAAGAGATCGCTACAAACAGTTGATCTCCCAGTTAAACAAGTAGACTTCACCAGCGCTATTTAAGAATCAGGGAGAGAAGAGACTCGGATCAAAAACACTGAACTCATATGGGACAAGAGGAGTTCAAAAGTGAGGCAAGGAAGGAGAGGTCTCTCTCAACCCAACAAGAAGCAGAGAGCAATCACAAACCAAGTATTTCTGAGAGGAGAACCTGCTGGGGTACCCTGGGTGAGGAGCTCTGACTTGGGCATACCCCTCTTCCTCACAAATGCCCCACCCACAGGAAGAGGGGTTTGGCAAGGAGGAAACAAGATGAGAAGGTCAAAGCCAAAGTGAAAGAAACTCAAAAATAAAAAATGAATTTTTCCCTGGAAGGATGAGAGACACATGGTTGGGGAAAGGGATTAGGTTTGATGAATTTAATGGAATATTGATAAAGATGCAAACGGGGAAGTTTCTCAGAATATCTTTTCTTAACAGCTCATACAAACGGCCACTCTAATTCAAAACCAGGGAATATCGGGAAATTGCTTCTCACTTTAAAGTAGCCATGCCTCACACTGGAGGCTGGAGGGAGGCCGCGCTGCCAGTGTTTCCGTCATAAAGCCTGTTTCCCAGTAGCCACTGAAACCTGTAAGAACTCACTTCCCAAGGAGATTGGACCCTTATGCAGCAGCAGAGTGTGGGTCGTTTTAATACTGTTTCAGAAGAGGGCTTCGGGATTCTATTTCTATCATCTTGATGGCCCCAGACAAAGGGGTAACATGATACGTCATGTCAAGAAGCTAATTATTTGCACCGAAGACCAGCTAGTCAACTTAGGCTCTGTTAAAATTAAAAGGAAGGGAGGTATTCTCCATTGTTTCATGAGATGTGCTTAAGTCTTTGTGCCTCAGATTTTAGAAAGAAAATAAAACAGGATGAGGGAATTAAATATAGCATTGAGGCCCCAACAATAAAGGCCTTGCTCAACTGTGGCTAACCAAACCCAGATCATAGTGCTGCAAGGGGGCCCAGTGCCAAGAAGCAGGTCCTGGCCCTCCTGACCTTCAGGTGCCCGGGGCCATGTGTCTGGGATGGCCTCCCAACAATCCTGCCTGGTGGTGAAGGGGTGAAATGACAAGGCCCAGAAATGCCAGGGAAATTTTTAGCTAATTATTTTTTACTGATGAACATATTTGACACACTCCTTACTTTGCTGAGAATTGTGCCATACTGGTAGATTAAAAAGGCTTAAAAAGGCAGAGCAGCAAAGAAGAGCATATCCTCTCAGGAGGCTGTGGATTTGGTTTGCTTCTGATGGTTGATGGAGCTTCAGAAAGGCAACCTAGGGAGTTGATCCAATGAATCAACTCTGGCAATCAGGTGGTACTTGAGCCATGAGACAGAGAGGGAGAGGGAGAGGGAGAGGGAGTGTGTGTGTGTGTGTGTGTGTGTGTGTGTGTACGGAAAGGGAGACAACATGGAGTTTGAGGAAAACCTTAAGTATTCAGAATGGCTCCCAAATCTGCATCAGCCAAGCTCCTAGCCCAGCCCTGTGTTCCCCACAGGACCAAGAGCATGACAGCTGCCATCTGCAGGGCAACAAAGGTGCATTTCAGTTTATACCTGTGTTTGTAGGCTTTCTTCATCTGATGGGGAGAAGGAGGCTTGCTTTATTTCATTTTGAAAATAATCCTATTGAGAACATAAATGAACTCATATGCATAACATTAAAATATATGTGTATGTATATATGCAATTCTGTAACTAAAAATGTAAAAAACTTCTTGGAGTCGATGTTGCTACTGGCATATCTTAAAGGTCTTTGTTTCTGTAAACTCAATTGAGTGTTTCTATTTCTAAGTCTGGCAAGAGGTTCTAATTATTGTTAGAAGCCTAATTAGCATTTAGTATTACATTACAACAACTGCAGCAAAATTGTACCCATTCTCCAATAAACAGTATTCACAGTATGCAATCAAGCCGCTGTACCAAGCAATGAGAATTAATAGCACCGCACGACAATGGTAAATCCTCCATCTCCTGCTGTGTGTGTTTAATAATTTTTCACTCCTTCCAGATTGTTCCCATCAAGCACAATTCCCAAGGTCCTAATCAACCACCCTCCCCATCAATACTACACAGAGATCTGAGCACTGAAAATTATCTGCAATTTCAAAAAGTGCTTTGTTGCATTATTAGGCCACTGACCTAAGAGGTAATGGGTAAATAGTTTCTGAAAAATGTCCAAAGCACAACATAAATTAAAGCTTATAGTCTTGCCTGCTGTTCTCACCATAGCTATAACTGCAAACTATTACGGTTTTTACACAATATTCCTAACTATAATTTTACACCATAATATTGGTGCAAAGCGCCAAATGTTCTGCTTTCATGTGCCTTCATTTACTAAACAAGGAGAACTTGGGGAGGAGCCTGACACAGACAGTCCTTCAGAATTACTGTGGCCACACTTCCCCACTGTCATGCCCCTCTGCCCAGCTCCTGGCCCCTCACAAGTTTGTAAGTAGTACCTGAACATTTCACAGTGGACAGGGGTATGAGACTAACCACAGCAGTGTGTGTCACGCTTTCTGCATCTCACACCAACGTGGATAGATACATGGAGTTAGGGTTTGACGCTTCTGAGTGGGCCTGGGAATGGACTGCAGAATCTCAGCTGAGGGTGTAGTTTACAGTATCTTCTGTTGCCTGGTAACTTGTGACAAGCACAATAGTGTCACACAAGCCCAGGGCAGAAGGAGAAACACTGTCAGCAATCTGAGAAGTTTACTTTGAGCTAATATGAAGAGAAGTTTTTGACCAAGGAAAATGGAGCCTGGAGCTTCAAATCAAATCACAACAAAATGCAGGAGCAAGGGCCTCCCAGTATGGCTAAACCAGAGGACACCATAGCAATCCCCATCAAGAATACACAGCAGCACTAATCCAGGAGTTCGGGAGGGATGTTGTGGCTGACTACTGGTTTGTTTCACCCAGCAGTGAAGAGAAAGGAATTTCTGACAGCTCAGTGCAACCTAACAAAATAAACAGCTGAAGGCCTTCTCAGACCAAAGCTAGATGTGGGATTGTGTGGTTGGCCACACTTTGCTAATGAAAATACTTTGTATTTTGCTGCTATACATCAAAACCCCTCAAAATAAAAGATTCTACAATACTGGCAAACTAATGCCATCGATCTCTCAAGACTAATGACTTACCAAGTAATGAAACCAACTTTTCTCCAACATCATAATACTCCTCAATCACAGAGTCACTTATTACTAATTCATTCAACAAATATTTATTAAGTGCCTAGTTCTGTTCCATACACTTGGGATACATGTTGACCAAGGAAGGGGATGCTTTTTGCATTTGTGGAACATGAGTTCCAGCCTGAGGTAGGCAGATCATTTCCAATTATCCCAATAAATACATGATCACACATGTTGAAAGGGGGTAGAAGACAGAGCATTGTGAGAGAACAGGAGCTTTGGAGAGAGATGGTTGTGATATTCAAGCAAGTGGCCAGGGCAGGCTTCTGTGGGAAGGTGATATTTAAGCAAAGACTTAAGAAAAAATGCTTGATAAGAGGTTTTAGAAGTCTTGAATTTTTCCTGCTAATTCCAGGAGAACCCTCCACCCTAATTTCTCACTCTATAGTCTGCTAGGCTGGTTAGCACACACTGAGTGACCGGGCTTCCCTGTAGGAGAGTAGGTGCCAACAGAAAAATCTGCCTCTCCTAAGAACAGACTGGAAAAGGAAAGGAAAGGAAAGGGGGGTTGGGGGGAAAAGGTGAAGGAATTAAGAAAGCAACCCACTTCATAGACAGACAACAGTATGGTGAGTACCAGAGGAAAAGGGGTTTGGGAAAAAGTGAGAGAGAGTAAAATGGGGAAAAACGATGACGAAAGAAAACTAGACTTAGGGAAGTGAACACACAGCACAATATACAGATGATGTATTATAGAATCATAGCCCTGAAACCTATATAATTTTATTAAACAATGTCACCCCAAATAAATTCAATTTTTTAAATATATTTTATTGATTGTGTTATTATAGTGGTCCCATTTTCCCCACTCTATTCCCCTCCGCCCTGCACATCCCCTCCCACCAACATCCCCCACCTTTAGTTCATGTCTATGGGTTGTACATATAAGTTCTTTGGCTTCTACATTTTCTATACTATTCTTAACCTTCCCCTGTCTGTTTTCTACCTACCTTTTACGCTACTTATTCTCTATATATTTCCCCCGTCCCTCCTCCCACTCCCCCACTGATAACCCTCCATGTGATCTCCATTTCTGTGGTTCTGTTCCTGTTCTAATTGTTTGCTTAGTTTGTTTTTGTTTTTAAGGTTCAGTTGTTGTTAGCTGTGACTTTTTTGTCATTTTACTGTTCATATTTTTTATCTTCTTTTTCTTAGATAAGTCCCTTTAACATTTCATAAAATAAGGGCTTGGTGATGATGAACTCCTTGAACTTGACCTTATCTGAGAAGCACTTGATCTGCCCTTCCATTCTAAATGAAAGCTTCGCTGGATAGAGTAATCTTGGATGTAGGTCCTTGCCTTTCATGACTTGGAATACTTCTTTCCAGCCCCTTCTTGCCTGCAAGGTCTCTTTTGAGAAATCAGCTGACAGTCTGATGGGAACTCCTTTGTACGTTACTGTCTCCTTATCTCTTGCTGCTTCTAGGATTCTCTCCTTCATTTTTACCTTGGCTAATGTAATTATGATGTGCCTTGGTGTGTTCCTCCTTGGGTCCAACTTCTTTGGGACCCTCCGAGCTTCCTGGACTTCCTGGAAGTCTATTTCCTTTGCCAGATTGGGGAAGTTCTCCTTTATTATTTGTTCAAATAACTTTTCCACTTGTTGCTCTTCCTCTTCTCCTTCTGGCACCCCTATGATTCAGATGTTGGAACATTTAAAGATGTCCTGGAGGTTCCTAAGCGTCTCCTCATTTTTTTGAATTCTTGTTTCTTCATTCTGTTCTGGTTTACTGTTTCTTTCTTCCTTCTGCTCTAAACCATTGATTTGAGTCCCTGTTTCCTTCCCATCATTGTTTGTTCCCTGTACATTTTCCTTTATTTTACTTTTCATAGCCTTCACTTTTTCCTCTATTTTGTGTCCAAATTCAACCAATTCTGTGAGCATCCTGATTACCAGTGTTTTGAACTGTACATCTAATAGGTTGGCTATCTCTTCATCACTTAGTTGTATTTTATTCTGGAGCTTTGATCTGTTATTTCATTTGTGCCTTTTTTTTTTTTTTTTTTGGTCTCAGAGTGCCTGTTATGTAGTCAGAGGCAGAGCCTTAGATGTTCACCAGGGTGGGGCAACCCACATTGATATGCTGTGATGCTGTATGTGGGAGAGGGGTCTGAGAGGGAACAATGACACTTGCTCCACTCCCTGACGGTTTTCAGTCACTTCCCCTGCTACCCACAATCAGATCGGGCCCTTCTAGTGCTGATTCCTGGGTGGGTGGGTTTGTGTACATTCTAGAACCCTGTGGGTCTCTCTAATGAACTCTCCTGTGAGAGTGGGATTTTCTCCCACAGGTGTTTTCAGTCAGAGGCTTTGAGGCTTTATTTTCCTGCACCGGAATCCTGGGTTACTCAGTCTGTCTCGCTCCCCAGTTGTTCCTCCCAGTTTATCTACACACAAATGTGGGACCACCTGCTCCACCAGCCGCCACCTCACCAGCCCTAGTTCTCCAGCTGCCACTTTGCCAAAAGTCCTCTCCACCCAGCTGCCCATCTTCACCCCTCCTACCAGTCTAGATGAATGTTTCTTCTTTAACTCCTTGGTTGTTGGATTTCCATACAGTTTGTTTTCTGTCAGTCTGGTTGTTTTTTTTTTATTTTAAGTTTGTTGTTGTCCTTCTTTTGGTTGTCTGAGGAGGCACAGTGTGTCTACCTATGCCTCCATCTTGGCCAGAAGTCAATAAATTCAATTTTAAATAAATAAATAATCTATCTCTCCTATTCACCTAGTGTCCCCAGCCATGGGCACTGTCCTAGCAATGAGTAGGTTCTCAACATACATTCACTGAGTAAATGAACACATAAGTGAATCAACAATAATACATTTATTGCCAGAACGCCAAGTAATTCCCTAAATATTGGTACAATTAAGATCTCATGAATAACAAATTACTTCTCCCCAGCTGTATGCAGACATAACTGACATATAACATTACATAAGTTAAATGTATACAACATGATGATGTGAAATACAGGACCCAGCAGAAGTAACTCCTGCTTGAGTGTGATAGGTAGGGAAATAAAATGGGTGTAATAATTTATAGTTTTAATTTGAACATTTCACCTAAAATGTCATACAGTATGCTTGAGTTTGATGTTGTTGTTACAGAGTTACATGCTTATGATTTTGTATGTGGGGGGGCAGATTTTGTAATAAAAGATTTTGTACTAAAAACAGGGTTGTTATTTGTGCCAGACCCTGTACATGTATATTATGAAATGATTACTACAATAAGGGTAGTGAACACATCCATCATCTCGCATTGCTACAATTTGTATGCATGTGGTAAGAACTTTTCAGATCTATTCTCTTAGCAACTTTCAAACATATAATTCAGCTCTGTTAACTATAGTCACTATGTCTAGTCACTAGACATAGTGACTATAGTCACTATAGTACATTACCTCCCTGGAACTTATTCATCTTATAACTGGAAGCTTGTATATTTTGACCACCTTCACCCATTTTCCCCACCTCCCCACCCCCAACCCTGGGAACCACCAATATACTCTGTTTCTATAAGTTTGGTACTTTATATTTTACATAAAGTAATATCATACTGAATTTCTTCTTTCTCTGTCTTATTCCACTAATCATAATGCTCTCACAGTCCATCCATGTTGTCACAAATGGGAAGGAAATCTTTATTTCTATGGCTGAATAATAGATAGATAGATAGATTCCATGCCTTATCTATTGTAGATAATGCTATGATGAATATGAGGATGGAGATATCTCTTTGAGATAGTGATTTCATTTATTTCAAATATATATGAAACATTATAACTGATAGATCATATGTTAGTTATATTTTTAATTTTTAGAAATCTTCATAATGTTTTCCATTATAGCTGCACCAATTTACATTTCCACCAACAGTGTATGAGCATTCTCACCAGCACTTGTTATTTCTTGTCTTTTTTATAACAGTCATTCTAATAGATGTGAGGTAGTATCTCACTGTGGCTTTGATTTGCTTTCCCCTGATTAGTGATGCTCAGTAGCCTTTTATGTGCCTGTTGACCACTTGAATATCTTCTTGCAAAGATGTCTATTTACCTGGCTGGCATAGCTCAGTGGGTTAAGCACAGGCCAAAGGGTTGCCAGTTCAATTCCCAGTCAGGGCACATGCCTAGGTTGCAGGCCAGGTCCCCAGTAGGGGTCACATGAGAGGTAACCACACATTGATGTTTCTCTCCCTCTCTTTCTCCCTCCCTTCCCCTCTCTAAAAGTAAATAAATAAAATCTTCTTAAAATGTCTATTTAGGTTCTTTTTCCCATTTGTAACTGGATTATCTGGGGGTTTGCTACTGAGTTGTAGGAATTTATTATATATTTTTATACTAACTCCTTATTATCTAAATGATTTGCAAGTATTTTGTACCATTCCATAAGCTGCCTTTTCACTTTCTTGTATATTTATTGTGCTGTGTAAAAGAAAAAAAAATAAGTTTTTAATTTAATGCAGTCCCACTTGCTGATTTTTGCTTTTATTGCCTTTCCTTTGGTGTCATATCCATGAAATCATTTCTAAAGCAGTGTCAAGAAGCTTATGTTTTTCTCTAGGAGTCTTATGGTTACAGGTCTTACATTTAATGTGGGTCTTTGACCCACAATTTTGAGTTAACTTTTGTTAGCAGTATAAGATAGGAGTCCACTTTCATTCTTTTTAATGTGAATACCCAGTTTTCCCAACATAGTTTATTTAAGAGATTATCTTTTCCTTATTTTGGATCCCTTGTCAAATATTAGCTGACTACATATGCATGGTTTTACTTCTGGATTCTAAATTTTGTTCCATTGGTCTATGTACCTGTTTTTATGACAGTACTATACTATTTTGATTACTATAGCTTTTTCAGGAAGTGTGACCCCTCCAGCTTTGTTCTTCATTCTCAGGATTGCTTCAGCTATTTGCAATCTTTTATAGTTCCATATGAGTTTTAAGATTGTTGTTTCTACTGTGTGAAAAATTCACTTAGAATTTTGATAGAAATTACACTGAATCTTTGGTTTACAGTCCAGTGCTCAATCCACTGAGCCACACCAGCCAGGGCGAGATTACACTGAATCTATAGATGGCTTTGGGTGGTATAGACAGTTTCACAATATTAATTCCTCCAATTCGTGAACATGGATATCTTTTCACTTATTTGTGTCTTCAATTTCTTTCATCAATGTCTTAAAGTTGTCAGTGTACATATCTTTTACCTCATTGATTAAATTGTATTGCTCCTGTTAGTAGAAAATCTTTCTTTTTTTTAAATATTAGATGGGTCTAATCAGAATTAGCAATTTCAATGGTTGCAAATCCACAAAACATCTGTGCAATGCTTCTCTCTAATGAAACAATCTATGTAAAAGCATTTTGGAAACCACAAGATGCTATGCAAATGCAATGTATTATTAACATCATCAACTTCTTTACTTGAGCCCATTGAATTTGCAGAAGTAGCTTATACATTTCAGCTGTGATCAATTGCCCACCATGGGCATGGTGGGGAGGGAGAAAGAGAAAAGAGGAGAAAGATTTATTTTTCCTATTTTTTAGCTTCCCCTGTTCCCTCAGCATGTATGCCTGTGATATAATACAAGCAAGTTTTTTTTTCTCAATCATTAAGAGGTAGTGCTTTCTGGGTTTCTGGTCAAGATGGAGGCATAGGTAGACATGCCTCACCTCCCTCACTGCACAACCATAAGAAGGAACACAACTAACTTAAAAATGAAAACCTCCCCGAACTATACAGAAGTCCACCAACCAAGTATTTAAAGAAGCTATATTCATCCAAATGGGAAAGAGGGGTGGAGATGAGAAGTTAGGGTAGAGAGGACTCGGTGTGGCTACAGTGAGCTGGAGTCAGATAGGTGGCAGCTGGCAGAAGGAGCAGCCCCACATTCATGTGTGATGGTTAAAAATCAGGGGGACACCTTGTGATTGAGCAAGCCTAGCTCCAGGCCAGATCACATACCCCAGGGCTTCAGGTCTTGGAAAAGTAAAACCACATAACTTCTGGCTGTAAACACAGTGGGGGTTGGGGCAGTGAAAGAAACTTCCCACACATCCACAAACCCACCTATCCTGGAAAACCACAATCAGGACAGCAGCTGAAGGGGCACCAGTCACATAAGGGAAGTGGGTGAAGTGACTGTAAATGGGGTGAGGGCCAGGCAAGCTCCCAGAAGTCAGTGAGCAGCAACATTGTCCCCTCTTTGGTCCCTCCCCCACACACAGAGCCACAGTTGCCCCGAACTGGTAAATACCCAAGGCTCTGTCCCATAGGACCTAACAGGTGCTCTAAAATGGAATCAAAGCATCTCTACCTAGTACAAAGACACAGGGAGGGTGCCAAAGTCAGGAAACAAAGAAATGTGGTCCAATTAAGGAACAGAACAGAAGCCCAAAAAAAGAACTAAGTGATGTGGAGATAACCAACCTATCAGCCGCAGAGTTCAAAACACTGGTGGTCAGAATGCTCTAATATTTCACTGAATATGGCAAAAGCATAAGGGAAGAAATGAAGGCTCTACTAAGGGAAATAAAGAAAAATCCACAGGAAACCAGGAGTGAAGGGAAGGAAGCTGGGATTCAAATCAATGATTTGGAACATACAGAAGAAATAAACAATCAACCAGAACGAAATGAAGAAACATAATTTAAAAAAAAAAACAAGGAGAGTTTAAGAAGACTCTGGGACATCTCCAAAAGGGTCAACATCCAAATCATAGGGATGCCAAAAAGGAGAAGAGGAAGAGCAATAAATTGAAAACTTATTTGAAAGAATAATGAAAGAAAGCTTCCTTAATTTGGCAAAGGAAATAAACATACATGTCCAGGAAGCACAGAGAGTCACAAACAAGTTAGACCCAAAGAGGAACACACCAAGAAACATCTAAATTAAAGTGCAAAGGGTTAAAGATAAAGAGAATCTTAAAAGCAGCAAGAGAAAGGCAGAGAAGTACTTACAAAGGAGTTCCCCTAAGACTAACAGCTTATTTCTCAAAAGAAACTTGGCAGGCAAGTACTATACAAAGTGATGAAAAGCAAGGACCTACAACACTTTATCCAGCAAAGCTATCACTTAGAATTGTAAGACAAATAAAGTGCTTCCCAGTCAAGGGAAAGCTAAAGGAGTTCATCATCACAAAGCCCCTATTATACAAAATGTTAAAGGGACTTATTTTGGAAAAAGAAGAATATCAAAACTATGAATATTAAATGACAACAAACTCACAACTATCAACAACTGAATCTAAAAAACAAAAACAAAAACAAACTAAGCAAACAACTAGAACAGGAATGGAATCAGATATGGGGATCATTTGGAGGGTTACCAGCTGGGAGTGGGAAGAGGGAGAATGGGAAAAAGGAATAGAGATTTAGAAGCATAATTGTGTAGGTATAAAATAGAGTGATGTTAAGAATAGTATAGGCAATGGAGAAGCCAAAGAACTAACATGCACAACCCATGGACATGAACTAAGGGGGGGTGGGATCATTGGAGGGACGGGGGGAACTGCATGGAGAGGGGCAAAGAGGAGAACATTGGGACAACTGTAATAGCAAAATCAATAAAATATACTTTAAAAAAGAGGTAGTGCTTTATGTTAAATAGATAGGGAAATAGAGAGTCGGGTCTTTTGTGTGTTCAGGGTAAGAGCCACTTTCAATTCTCATTTCTTTTTTTATTGTATTTTTTTCATTATCATTTAGCCCCCTTATACTCTGTTTCCCCCACAATCACTACACTGTTGTCCACGTCCACCACTGAGTATGGTGTTAGTTATGGGCTTGTCATGTAGTGCTTTATTATGTTGAGGCATGTTTCTCCTATACCCACTTTGTTCAGAGTTTTTACCATGAATGGATGTTGGATTTTGTCAAATGCTTTTCCTAAGTTGATTGAAATGATATAATTTTTACCTTTCATTCTATTAATTTCATATATGACATTACTCAATTTGCATATGTTAAGCCATCCTTGCATTGCATGGATGAGTCTCACTTCATCATGATGTATATAATCATTTTAACATGTTGTTGATTTTGGTGTGCTAGCATTTTGTTGAGAATTTTTAGAGATATTGGCCTATAGTTTTCTTTTCTTGTGGTGTCTTTATCTGGCTTTGGTATCAGGGTAATGCTGGCCTCATAAAATAGATTTGGGGAATAATTTGAGGAGGATTAGCATTAGCTGCTTTTTATTTATTTTTTTTTTAATTTTTATTTTAGTTTATTCAGTACAGTTTCTATCCTTTATTCCCATTCCAGCCCACCCGCCCATTCCTCC
>CM052542.1:107618547-107636715 GCA_028533065.1 Trachops cirrhosus
TATCTCTGTTGAGAGGTTTTAATCACAGATTCAACCTCCTTACTTATTTTGGTCTGCTGAGATTTTCTCTGTCTTCATGATTCAGTCTAAGTAGATTGTATGTTTCTAAAATTTATTCATTTCTTATAGGTTTGCAATTTGTCAGTATATAATTGTTCATAATAGTCTTATTAGCTTTTGTATCTCTGTGGTATCAACTGTGATGTCTCCTATTTCAGTCATAATTTTATTAATTTGTGTCCTCTTTTTTGGTTAGCCTAATTAAAGGTTTCTCCCTTCTATTTATCTTTTCAAAAACCACTCTTAGTTTTGTTAATTTTTTCTATTATTTTCCTATTCTCTATTTTCTGTTTCTGCTCTAAACTATTATTTCCTTCTTTCTGCTAACTTTGAGCTTAGCTTTTTCTTGTTCTATGAGGGTAAAGTTAGCTTGTGTATGAGATATTCCTATTTTCTTGATGTATGCATTTATCACCATAAAATTCCCTTAGAATTTCTAATGCTGTATCCCACAGATTTGTAAGGTGTGTCTCCATTTTAATTTTTCTTGTCTCAAGGTGTTTTTAATTTCCCTTTTTATTTCTTCTTTGATTCATTGGTTTTTCAGCAATGTGCTGTTCAGTTTCCATGAATTTTCCAGCCTTTCTCTTGTTATTGATTTCTAGTTTCATACTACTCTGGTCAAAAATATACTTAATATAATTCCTATCTTCTTAATCTGTTGATACTTGCTTTGTGGCCCAACATTTTATTGACTAGAAAATATTACATGTGCACTTGAGAAAAATGTGCGTGCTGCTGCCGCTGGACAGAATGTTCTGTATATGCCTGTCAAGTTCAGGAAGTCTATCATGTTGTTTAAATCTACTGTTTCCTTATTGATTCTATGTCTGGATGACCTATCCATTTTTGAGAGTGGATTATTAAAGTCCACAAGTATTATTGTATTTCTGTTTATTTCTCTTTTTAGTTCTATAAGTGTTCATTTTCTATATTTAGGTACTCTGGTGTTAGATATATAAATATTTAAAACTGTTATATATTTTTGATGAATTGACTCCTTTATCATTATATAATGAACTTCTTTGTCTCTTTTGACCATTTTTAACTTAAAAGTCTATTTTGTCTGAGCTAAGCATAGCTACCCCTGCTTTATTCTGGTCGCTATTTCCTTGAAATACATTTTTTCCATCCCTTTACTCTGTCTGTGTACATAAAGCTAAAGTGAGTCTCTTGGAAAGCAGCACATTGTTGGACCTTGTTTTTCTATCCATTTAGCCACTTTATGACTTGTGGTTGGAGAATTTAATTCGTTTATATTTAAAGTAGTTATCAATAGGTGAGGACTTACTACTGCAATTTTGTTCATTGTTTCCTGTTTTCTAGATCCTTTGTTCTTTGTTCCACTCTCACTGCCTTCCTTTGTGATTTGATAACTCTAGTGGTAGTATGCTTTAACTTCTTTATTATAATCTTTTGTCTACCTGCTATGTATGGATTTTCCTTTGTGGTTACCATGAGACTTATACAAAATATATATGTAAGAGTAAAAAATTCTTAAAGCTCAAAGGAAATTAAAGATCTTCAAGTACTCAATATGACAAGTCTGAGATCTAGCGCTGAAGTGGTATTTTCAGGACTAGAGTACATTCCTCTTGAATACCTATCCTATGACTTTTCACTGCTCGCCAGAGATGAAGCAGCACAGCAGGGGATTTCAGAATTTGACAACTCTGCTTTATTTTTCCAGCATGGCCTTGGTGGTGGTTGTCTTTGTCCCCATGAGGATGATCTTATTCTCTTTCTCAATAACCATTGGCAATGCTTCCCTTTTGATTTAATGCTATTATTTTTAATTTTTTCTTACTCTTCATATCATCTGGATAAACCAAACATAACACTTGATAAAAGCAAGAAAGAAGAAGACAACAAAATACCCCAAGTCTATCCAATCAGAAGAAGAATGAAACATCTATCTTGGCCTCCTCCTCCTTCCTGTGTGTCTGAAAGATCTATCTCCAACTTTCAAATGACAAATCCAATGATGTATAGAAAGCTCTGGCTACCCCCAACATCCTTATGCTCCTCCACCTACTCTAACTGTAGTTAAGTATACAGCACATTAAAAGATTAATCTGTTTCATAGGGAAAACTACATCCCTTCTCTATACTAACTCCCAAGGAAAGAATTTCCTTTCCTCTTACTTTCCTTTCTAGCAAAGGCAAGGCAAGAAGACCTAAACTTAAAGGTAAGAAACCCCTCATTCTGCCTCAGTCACAGGCCACATTATCATTTCAGTAAAACATTCCAAAAAATTTTGTTCACTTTGCATGAGAAAAAAAAGTCAAATTGTGTTACTGAAATAGAAAATCCAAGAGAGATGGCTTATGAAGTTAGGATAAGGAGATATAGAACATGTTTACAGGATGGGAACAGTTTACCTGATGCCGACAGATAAGCATGACAAATACAACCGTGATAAATTTTAATCATACAACCCCTCCCAATTCTCAAACAATAAAAAATTATACAACTTATCTGGTCCTTTCTTGGATGGTAAAACAAAGGAATGAATTCATAATAATTGCAAGAGTAACAATAATGGCAGCTACCATTTACGAAGAGCTTATCATTGTGCTAAGTGCCTTCCATGCATGTTCTCTTTAAAGTTGAAAATTTGGCAGTGGCCTGCACATGGCAGTCATAATCACATTTGGGGCACAGGAAGTTCATCAAGCATAGCCCAAGTATTCATTTTTTAAGAAATATTGATTATTTTTGAGAGAGAGTGTGAAACATCAAAGTCTTGTTCCATCCATTGATGCATTCATTCATTGATTCCTGTATGTGCCCTGTTGGGGAACTGACACTGCAACTTTGGCATATTGGGATGATGCACTAACCAATGGAGCTTCCTATCCAGGACCCCAAGTACTCATCCTTAATCAGTTCCTGAGAGATTTTTACACATTTAAATTTGAGATGACTGGATTATTTATTATTAACACAAATCCTAGTCTAGGGTGATTTTTGTGCCTGTGATTCAGGAAACACGGACTCCTCCTTAAATTAGGAGCCATGAAGCATTAGTTTTCCAGAGCATTTCTTTAGCTCCAGGTCTCAGGTCTAGAGGAGACCCCTTCCCAAGCCTGCTTCAGCCTTCTTCAGACTGTGCCCCTCCCCCATGGGGTACAAAGTTCTCAAGGGTCCAAGAGCACTCCAGAATGCACCCTCCACTTTGTAAGGTTCACTTGGGTATCCAGAACTCTGAAATTCTCTGCCTAAATGATCGAGAATCCCACTTCCAGGGACTGAACACCCCTGATCCATTCTACAATAGTAAACCAGTGTGTCCAGTCCTAACCTGAAAGATGGCTATTTAAGACAAGCTGAGGGCGGACATGCAGTGCGGACATGCAGGCTCATCCAGACACAGTGCAGAGGCTCCCTACAGAACAAGACAGAGCCAGGGATACAAAGGGAAGAGGGGCAAACTAAGGACTCAGGAAAGGCTCTCTCCACTCTATCACATTTCAGCTTAAAACTCCAAGGAAGAGAAGAATTCTGACATAAAATTTGTAATTTCAAGTAATTAATGAATGTATATTTGTCATAATAAGAAGATAGAGCATATTTTGTTTAGCATTTTTAGCTTCATTTATAACTTCAAATATTTAGAAATGTGGAATATGGGCTTCCATTTGTACTCTTGCCCAAGAATTTATAAATGTTAGTGTTACCGTTGATATTTAGATAACTACTAACAAAGGAAAGGGGAGCAAAGGGAGTCATACATTTAGCTTAATAAACTGGGGAGCATGAGTCTGTTTGATTCACCAGCTTCCCACCCCAGAGGATCATAGCACTGCTCTGCCAAGAGGATTAACACTCTTCCCTTTGCCCCCTCTGATACTGGATTGTTGGGAAATGCAGTTGGAGGTGCTGGACCATAGATTCCTGTCAGTCTAAGTAGAAGGTGTAAGCCTATCCAAAGCCCATGAAAACTTGGGAAGTTCACTGGCAAATTTGAAAATGCTTCTGGTCTTTTCCAAGCCCAATTAATATAATCCCAGGGGAACAAAAAAGCACAAACTCACTCTCTTGCTCTCTCTCCTCCCCCCTCTCTCTCCTCAAACCCATTAATGCACTTGCCCTTACATATCCTATCTCCATAGCTAGTGGCCTTAGCAGCCATGTAGCCTGATGGCCCCATGGATTCTACATGCAGGTCCCAAGTCGGAGCCTCCGTACCTCAACACAGAAATGGACTGCGGCTGGGAATGAAAGCTAAGCTAGCTGGATGATGAGAAAGACTAGATCAGACTAGCCTTTGCACAGCATAGTATCTCTGAACATTAACTCTATTTCTGGCCCTGATTTTCTATGATGGAACAGAGGTAGATTGGGACATTGAAAACCCAGGAAGCAGCTTGTATTCCACCTGAATAAACTATGCATGAATCCTTGGGATGCTTTCCTCAAAATCCTGTGGAGGAGCCTAATTTCCACTGACAACATTAGGGATAAATCTGATCATTGTCCCAGTGTTTCTCCCCATGGTTTAGTACTCCATGCCAATTAACACTTCCTTTTCAAACACAGATATGCCCCCTTTTAAGCAAACACAGATTTATACCAAAAGCACATTTGAGAGTAGGTGCTCCCTTTACTAAAGGATTCCATTATTCAGCAAACTCCCTTGATGCATATGGTTGAACCAACTGATACAAATTTATTACAGAGATGCATACACAGACACACACACAAAATCTCACAAATTCATCTTTTCATGTGTAAAGTAAAGGTGTTAGGGGAAAAAAACTTACATGATTTCCCCTTTACTATTACTTGTTTTCTAGACAATATTCAGTCACTCTAGAAAAAATAGAAAATGCAGGTCAACAGAAGAAATACTATAAAAATCATCTCTTATAGAATTTGGCAAGATGAGCACTATTAGCATTTAACAATGCATACACTTCATATTTTTTCACCTTCATTACATACATGTGAAAACAAATACATAGGTGGCTAATTTTATAAGAATTATGTCATACTTAAACTACAAGCAATTTTCCAGTACCACCCATGTGACAGGAAGTCTAAGGTTAATAAGACGTGGTTTCTTTATTAGATAGAGCTTGTGCTATAGTTGAAGACACCAACAAATAAACCACCAATTACATTACAAAATGAAAGATGCTTTACCACAAATTACAGAAATAACTATAGAGGATTCTATAGAGAGTCCATAGATAGGAAAGCCTCTTTCTGCCTGGGGACTGACTTCAGGGCCTTAACAACAGTAATATTCAGAATCTGGGCTTCCTATTATCATTCAACAAATACTTATTGAACACTTACTGCAGGCCAAGCACTATTTTAAGTATTTGGTTTACAGTGAAGAAAACAAAGTTCTACACTCATGGAACTTACATAGAGAAACAAATTTAGAAGCAGTATCATACCTTCCCCTTGGCTAATATACCATAGATGCCCAGTAAATGGTTATTGAATGAATAAAGGAAAAAAGTACATAATGAGCCCTCCTCTTAGCACTCTTACTTCAAAGGCAGCTATTGTCCTTGAAGATAGCATAGCAGACAGTTTTGAAGTTTCAAAACACAACCTGGTATATATGTTCTGTTTCACTTAAAAGTATGAATCCAATAGGCTTAATCCAAAATCTAGCTCTGAATTGGATTACCATGTGTTGTATTTGATTTGTATTTCCATCACTATCAACCCAAGAATCCTTATATAGACACCAGCAATGTACATGATTTATAGCAAGTCAGTCAAGGCAAAGCCTATAGCTTCCCTTCACATTTTGACATTATCAGATTACTTCAGAAGTTGGCAGTAGCTACCATAAGTAACAAGCTGTCAGTGTAAATAAATCACTCTCTCAGAAACAACTGCTAAAAAGTATAGATCAGTATGAACAAAGGTGGGCTTGGACTTCTAATTTTCCCCTTCCCAACAGCTCTGCTTCTACTATATATTTAATTTCATATAGAAAGAAAAAAGTTAATTCATTGTTTTTCTTTAAAAATGATTTCAGGCTTAAGATCCATACAAGAAACTTTTGTCTTGAAAGGAAAGTTGTGGTTCTTGTGTATAAATCACAAGACAATAAATTTGCAATCACCTAGAGAAGCCCAAGATATGGAGAACAATGGGCAAGTACTGTGAAGAGCAGCAACCCACACCAAGACAATTTAATATCCTTCCAGGATGGTGTGTCAGGCTGCTAAGAGGGAAGCAATAGATGAAATCCGCCTGGACCGCAGTGGTGCTCGCTCTCTCTCTCTCTCTCTCTCTCTCTCTCTCTCTCTCTCTCTCTCTCCAGGATACAATACAATCATCAATGAGCTAGAAAACCTAACCTCAGTAGTCCTCAGAGTGCTGGAGCTCTCCACCCAGAATGGAATGTCCAATGTCCACACCAACTAGAATGGAGAGGGATAAGTGATCACCACCCTAAAAAAGTGAATGGTGGGGCCAAGGCCACTGTGCATCTGCTGATGGGTCAATGTTGGAAGAAGTGGCACATTATTCTCCTGGGAGACACTAAATAGAACATGTGTGTAGTAACAAGGAGGCATAAACAGGGTTCTAAAAGTCCAGGAGACAAATTCTAAAAAATGTCCTTGAACTAGATAAATCTTAGTGTAAATAAGAGAAAGACAGTGTTCTACAGGAAAACCTGAGTCCATATCATCCCCCCCAAAAAAGGCATATGTTACTTATTTAAGTAACTGCCAATGATGGTGCGTGCCATCATTTTAGGCAGAATCTGACAAAAAAGTGTTTAGGGATGTGTTATGAGAAAATTAGGGTGACTCTGCGATGGTTGAAAGCAGCCAGGTGCACAAGGCTGAGGATCCACCCCATCATTCTATTTGGCATGGGTCTGTCTACAGTGCCCCATCCTTGTTCAACCATGATATGCTGCACAGAGATGGCAGAAAGAGTCCATGGCAGTTAACATTACACATGCACATAAAACCCTTCCCACCCTAGTTTTTAATTATTTAGTTTCTTTGCCTGCCCTTTCCACTCCAAGTAATTAAGCACTTCTGGTCTCTGTGGCCACATTTAGATTACTGAAGGCAGTTGAGCAATTCTGGAATCACTAGCTCACAGAAGGAGTTCCCACTCCCGGGCCTGTACCACCAGAAGATGTGTATAAAATGTCCAAAGACTCTCACACTGGCCAAAGGACATATGAGGAATTCCTGAGAGGACAATGAAGGATGAACCTTCATTGGGGACTTGATGACTATCTTATTTGGGGGGCTAAGCCCTACTCTGCCACAGCACCAGCAAATGAACCAACCTTCTGAGCATGTGGAGCTACATGATTTTCTCTAGCTGAGTAGTAAAATTTAAGCATTTAAATGTGAGACCTCCCCCACTCTTTCCTCACACACACACTGACCTACTTACCCACCTATCCAAAAAATACATTCTCCACCCTCATTAGCCACCATCTCCCGACATCCCTTTCTCCTCCCAGGTTTGATCTCCCCTCACCTCAGCCCCAGAAACACAGCATACCCATTTGCATGTTGTAACACCTGACACTCACTTCTAAGGCTCTGATCAAGTCTCATGGTTCCTACCATGTTAACTACTCCCCAGTGCACCTTCTCTTCCATGCTATCATAGCACCTCCATCACGATCCATACAGTAACTTAGCCTTCTTATACTAACATTTGCCATTCATTAAAGTTTCAGATTAGTCTTCTCTACCCTTCTTGAGGATATGGAGCATATTTTCAAGTTTCTATTAGCTCTGTATCAGCAGCTGTCCCTATATACCCACACACACAGCACTTTTTAAAGTACAGAAAGAACTAAGTATTTGATAAATTTTTTAATGACCACTGGTAATTTCATGATGAAAGGTTATATGTTCCCACCACTTTTCAGTATAATAGGTTATTGTTACCTGGGGTCCCCTTGTATAATAGTAACTAGAGATGTTGTATATTTATGAGAAAGATTGTACAGATTTGTGTCAAGGAAAAAAACAAAGTCATTGGAGTCAGGCCAACATTTCTCTCCCAGTTTCACAGGTTGCCGGCTACGTGTCTTCTGACAAGCTATGTAACCTCTAAACTTCAGTTTCCTCATCTGTGAAATTGGGATTATAATATCCTCAGAGGTCTATTATGAAAAGTAAACAAAATAATGTATAAGTTATTGTCTGCTTATAGTAGACATTCAAAAATATGTTCTTTTCCCTTTCCCTCTTACTAAGGGAAAGGAATCAAAAATAGCCTTAATGCAAATTTGAGTCAAATGCCCCCCAACAAAAGATATCTCCAGGAAACAAACCCATCTAAGAAGCAGACTGAAATGTAACACATAGCTGCTAACAGACAACATTAGCATATTTAGTGGAGACAGGTATACAACAATAAAATTAAATTAGAAGAGCATCATACCATCACTAGAAATGTTCTTTTTCAATTTCACAAAATAAAAATAGAAAAGAAATTAACTGAGGGAAACAGAAACACCCACAGATTATCATCTTCCTTTGTTATGTAAAATGCCTTCTAAAATCATATTTGAAGAATTTTTTTTGCATTGTCACGCTAAAGAACATGCTTGCTGGTTAAAATAAACATTCATAAAATATACATGATGTGGGCACATAATACACATTTTGAAAGACAGAAAAAATAAAAGCTATAACCATATGCATGTCCTACTGCAAATAAAGCCTGTGACCTTTCCAAATGAAGACAAGAATATAACTCTTCTCCCGAATTTCTAATATGATGCCCTAACACTCAGATTTCCCGCAATAGATATTTGTTTTCAACTTTAAGCTGTTGAGGTAGCACTCTTTACATTCCCTATTTGTCTTCTGTGGTCAGCTGAGCTCAGCTACCCAAACACACATACAGACGCTCAGAGGACAGATTTGTCATGCTGACCTTTCATATCTCCTATGCTTTTTAACTGATTGAGATTCCATCCCATGGAAACATGCACACAGCATCTTCCCAGAGGAGTGAAATCAGGTAAAGGATGGCAAAGATAAATACCAGAGAAGCAAGCTAGAACCTGAATGCAGGGGACATCGTTCAGAAAATTATTCAAAGGAGGAAAGCTAGCTGAAAGTTTGTGAAGCAGGCAGTGCACAATGCAAAATTAGCCAGTGACCTTTACTTGACCATTCAAAGATCAAACCAATTTGTAAGATGGGACTTACCAAGCGCCCTGTGCTGGCCTATATGTGGACTAGAACCCTGCATAATCAAACACTAAGAAACCAGCAGAGCAAAAATATCCTCCACAAATGAAAGCACCTATTATTGTACCCACAACCTGATCACTAACTTGTGGGTGGGGACTTACTGATGTCATCTCAGAAATCCTAAAACATGGCAAGCAATATACCTCCTACTCTGTGGCAGGCTTATCTTGTTGGACAACATGAGCTTTCAGCCTATGAAACCCCAGTCTTCCAAAGGAAGGCTAAAGAGCTACCTTAGTTGTATTTAAAACACTCCAGAAACCTCTGTATCACAAGTTTTACCCCCTGTACTTTCCCTCCATGTGATGTGAGAGCTTCTCTCCCAGTAGGGGACTTGGCCATGAGAAATGAGTGTTTTTCCCTTTTGCCAGTAAGAAATCTTAAGACCTGGTGTAAAAACCACTCAGGCATAACAAGTTATAGCCCAGCGGGTACACTGATTAGCTAGGTTCTATAACCATAAAGTCAACAATAATCTACCTACATGCCCTTTCTGCAGGTGGTTGACCTACGAATGCTAAGTAAGGCAGCAACAGTTCAGCCGAAATTACATTGGAGAGCATTATGCGTAAACATGAATGCTCCAGCTAGTCCTTTACTATACCCCTGGGACTCCAGAACTGCAAAATAATCCATTACCCCACTCACCACCAACCCCACTGCAACTTTTTTCCTTTTCCATAGGAATTATCCCCAATGTAACTGCATTCGTACTTGATGTGACTTCCCTATGAATATAGCCCTTCCTGATTTCACCTGTGCCTTCTATACAAGGAGGAGGTGACTAACTCCCCCTCCATAGTACATAAACTTCAGGTTGATTTTCTTCCAGAAATGTTGACTAATCACACTAAACTGCTTATACTCTCTTCATAGTCCCCCTGGAGACATCTGCCACACATTGGAAATCTACCTCCCTAGTGTATTAGACCACAGGGCAAGGGATATATACACACACATTTTTTAAATTTATGAAGGTAAAAACATATAGTTTAAAGTCCCTGATTTAACATCTCTACTGTAAGAGCATAGAAATGTCCCCTAAGTTTTGCTAAACTAAAAAGGGCTTTAAAAATCTAGCTAAAACCCCCTCCCATCCAATCAGACAAGAAGGGTAGATACAGTCCTTGGAAATTACTATTAAAATTAATATCCTATTTCACTTTTTTAATGGCTTGGAATTTGTTCTCAGTTAGACAGAAACAACCAAATGGATAGTGCATCTCTCAGATTCCAGCAGAAAGGACTGAATCTGAACCTGTCCTTAACAAAAGCCATTACGTCCTCTGAAAGCAGCAGGTCCGAATGAGGCTGAATAGGAACTGGTCCCAATGAAGGGTCTGTTCTGACTTTGGGTCTACCACAACCATGTAGCACAGAGTGATTTACACAACCCCCACTCAAAACTGCTGTAGAGGCTTGACAATTCATAAAATCATAAATTATAAATCAATTACTAGAAATGGAAAAATTGATTTATGCCCAGGTCCATTCATTCCCAAAGTGGGAGACCCTTTTACAGAACCCCTTGAACTAGAGGAAACCAAGAAGAGGAGGACCCCTTTGGCCATTTCTGCTGCCCCAGCCTTTTCTTGCAAACCTATCACTCCTGTAAGTCTCATTTTAATCCAGTAGCATGCACCTCAGGAAATGAGCTCAGGATCACAGGAGTAAACTGAACGAACAAAGATAAAACTGGCACTAGCCTTTAGAAGAAAGGGGCCTGGATTCTCCCAGTTTCCAAAATCCAGGTGAAAATGGAAAAACACTATTAAATATTTAGGACATTAAGAGAGACATCTCTGTATATGCCCACATGCAGAAACACCTGCACACATAACCCACATTTTTAGGACTCATCTGACATGATTTATGAATAACATTTTTAAATTCATCAAATATGCTGTCTCTAAATTTCTATAGCAGAGGAGTTGCTTTTCCATTCTTTAAAAAAAGCAAATATGTCCATTCTGCATTTGAGATGATAAAAGTAAAACCATCGATTTTGACATAGCCCTGGGTTCTGTCCTAGAGCTAGGCATCTACAAACAGGTGCAATCAGGAGGAAATTTTACCCCAAGCACAGGCTGAGGGAGCCTCACACTTGTCCACCCTGTGGTTTCATTCCCTAAAACCAGCAGTACAAAACAGCCAGTGCTCCTCTCTCCTGTACTTGCTGAAATTGTCTTCCCAGTGGCTAGAAACAATATAGTGGTCCCCCTTTATCCATGATTTCGCTTTTCACAGCTTCAGGGACACAGTAAACTGTGGTCTGAAAATATTAAAAGGAAATTCCAGAAATAAACATTTTATAAGTTGTAAGCTGCACACTGTGGTGAGTTGCATGATAAAATCTTGCTCAGTCCCATTCAGTCCCACCTGGGACATAGATCGTCCCTTTGTCCAGCATATCCAGGCTGTATATGCTACTCACCTGTTAGCCACATAGTAGCTGTCTTGATTATCAGGTCAATGTTGAGGTATTGCACTACCTGTGTTCAAGTAACCCTTAATTTAGTTAATAATAGCCCCAAAGCCATTCACATAATTTATTACAGTATATTGTTATAACCATTCTGTTTACAGTGCCCAATTTATAAGTTAAACTTCATCATAAGTATGTACGTGTAGGAAAATACATAGTGTATATGAAGGTTCAGTACTATCTGCATTTTCAGGCATTCACTGTGGGTTTTGGACTACATATATCTGCCTTGGATAAGGGCGGACTAATGAACTAAAAACCACTTATCTTAACCCTCACACGTGAGAGTATTACACTCCTCGATTTAGGGATAGGGCAACTGAGGTCCAAAGTGAATAGGCCATAAAAACTAGCAAGAGAAAAGTCTAGGGGTGGATGCTCACCACCATCTAGGCCTCCTGCCTCCAAATGCCATGGTCTCCCCACTATACCATGCTTTTGTTTAAGTCAAAGAAAACAATATTTCTCAGGCTGCATAGCTGAAGAGATAAGCCTCTCCTCCCATACTTCAGATAAATTTTAAAACTAAGAGAGTAAGTGGCAATGCAAATGCTGCTACTAGATATTTATTATGTTGCAAAGCTTGAAAACAGTCAGGAAAATAGAAAAGTTACTTTTTTCCTAAACAAATTTGTTAATGGGTAGCATAATGGGGAGCCCTGTTTGCTGGTGCTCTGTGAAACGTCTACAAATTGCCTCTGCAAAGCATTATAGGTTGTCAGACTAATGTAGTTGAAGATAATTTGGCCTTTCAGTGAATTGAACCTCACAGCACGATTACACTCCACAACCAAGTAGAGTGTCACAATTATTCTTTCATGCTGAATTACCATATAATGTCATGAGTCTACCTGTCATAAGTCCTGTAGCCTGGTTTGAATTTTCCCCTAAATCTATGGTTCATGGCAAAAAATAATAATAATTTTTTTGCTTCTAATGAAAATCTGATTGTTTTTATCAACAATAAATTTCACAGCAAATCAAAGGATATGCTTGGACAAACAATCCGATACTCAAGGTTAAAAAACACACAAATAATAAATTGCTGGTGTGTCATGTTCAATTTTTACTATGGCATTACACTGCAATAACCATAACAGGATCTAAATTGTTGTCAGAACATTAAACAAACCCCCATACTTCACAAAGGCATCCTGTCTGAGTAATTCATACAACGGAAACAACTATCAAATTTTCCACTGTCCCACCGCTACACCATACATCAGTGCAATTTTATGTATTTGGACAATCCGTTGAATAAATTACTTCCATCCTGCCTGCTCTTGCCACTTCTGTTAAGAGTCATATCAGTTTTAATTGTCTTTCTGTCTATATGGAGCCACTGTTTTCCTGGCCTTTTCCTGTGCTATTTCCTGAGCACCAAAATAAACTATAAACACTCATCATAGCTGTGTGCTAGGGACATGCACCTTTATCCTACAAGAAAGGATTGTCCTGTCAGACTGTCAGAGGTCAAGGGCTTCTTCCCTCTCCTGCTGCATGACAGTTGCTGAATGTGTGTTGGGAGCATGACAATTCATGGTGTTTGTGTGGGAGCATGGTGTCTTTTCAACATTATAGCTCTAACTGAAAGCTAAAGGTATCCAGGCCCCCACATTCTGCTCTGTTTCTGTTTGGTGGGTTACTTTCTTGGGTCGTTACAAGATTTAACCTGCCATGGGAAACGGGCTCAGCCAGGGAGCAATGTCCCCAATTTCATTCATAGTCAGAATCCAGGCTGTCGACACAGATTACCAGGAAGTTCACAGCAAACCCTGCAATCTGTTCCCTTTCCATTTGTTGTGCCCGGGAAAATGGCCAGCCCACCTTTCCAGGTTGAATGCTCATGCTGAAAGTACAGCTGTACAACAAGTAATACTACAGTGGACACAAGCAAACTTTGTCTATACAAGGTGGAGCTAATGACTTTCCATCATGTTTCTCAACGCCTTCGATACTGGACTAAATCGGCACCACCAAAGGGAATCAGATCAATTAGATGAACTCTGTTTCCTAAATGAGATATTTTTAGCTTAGTCTACAGTCTAGCACATATACAGGGTAAAGGCAAAAGTAGATGTACAGTGGTTTGTATGGAACACAATAATTAATAAATAATAATACAAAAAATAAACTTTCTTCCACATACTTATAACTATAAACCTACTTTTGCTCCACCCTGTATTTCTTTGGCTGAGGTCAACCTCCCCGGTCAAATAATTTAATGTAAATAAACATGAGTAAAATCTCCTAAACACCCCAAATAACTTGGGTGCTGCATTAAAATTACTCTATCACCTTTGTCACCATAGCCAAATAAATAACCACACACTGAAATCTCATCATACTGGCTATTTGAAGGCTGATGCTGCCAAAGAAACCATTTTATAGTGGGCAACTTTCATTGTTTCCAATAGGGAACTCCCTCTTGAACTGGCTCAAAACACAGATCCACTGTAAACTCAAAACTGCCCTACAGTACAGAGTTGGGTCTGTGGCTCCCCGTGGCCCTCTTTTGTCTCTCAGGGTAGCATAACAGAGGGAAACCCCGCTCAGAGTGGTTAGCTCTGGACTTGATACCCCATGTTAACTCAGTAGCCTTACTGGGTAGTAGAAAGTAACTTTATTTATGACCCCAAAAGCAATAATAAACACAGAACTATGATTTACTCTGAACCTTCCTATTATTAAAACACTTTGTCTTACAGTTTTATTGATTTACAATCTGTCCTACTTACTTTTTTAGCATCTGAAAACAATCAAGGCACAAAGCTGCAAAATGTTTGGACATTAATTGTTAGGAGACAGCATTTTATTCCAGGCGAGAGGTTTGAGGCCTCGACAGCAATGCATTCTGGTACTGGAATGATTTATGGTCTTGTAGCAATAATGATGCACCAGGGCCATTAACATATTGGCAGGCCCCAGGATGGATTAGTGGCATTGATTATTTCATGGGCCACTGATACCCATTTGTTACGAGGAGCTCAAAGATGGCCTCTCCCTAACTGAAATCTTTTTATGAGCAGACAGCATTTTAAGTATTAGAAACCTGGGATTTGGGCCATTTTTTATAATCTTGCTGTCACCTCACCTTAGTATGCAACCAAGAAAAAAGTGTCAAAAAATTAAAGTTCATTCTTCACCACCAGCCTTAATTCCTCAACTCATCATAACCATGTCTTCTTTAAAAATTAATGATTGCCAGCATTTAGCCACTGGTTGTTGCTATGAAGATCTATGCAAAAAGCAAGGATCCCTATAGAGTGTGTGATATATGGAATACTCTTTATTACTACAATAAAACTTACTGACATTTCAATACTTCTGCAAATAGCATTATAGTATCAATCTTTTGAATTAGGTTGAAAATTAAGCTGTAAATTAAAAGAAAGTGTACTTTGGAATACAACATGATATGTCACCTAGAAGAGGACCTTTGTGCACAGCTGAGCTGAGCTGGGGAGCAGAGAGATGAGCCCAGTGCCTCAGCAGTGCTGCACGCATTCTAAAGATCAAGGTTCCGCCAGAAGAATTCATCCAGAAACCTAATACTCCATCACTAGGGACATTTTCTTTCACTGTAAAAAGTCAAGGGATTTGACAACAGCCTTTCACAAACACAATGAAACCCCAAATCTTAATATAGTTTTCTCCTTTGCCACATTTGTGCCATAAATTTCAAGTAGGAAACCTATAGAATAATAAATGCATTATAAAATACACAGAAATTACACATATATTATGCTTGTAATGTGTATACACTTATATAAAATTATTTCCTTCTCTGTGTCATCAAATACAAAATTACTCTTATCCCCTCCAACCCCCAGTCCAGTCTTCAAAGATGCTCAGGGCAAAGAGCAATCCAGGGCAGTAAATGCCAATTCCCAAAGCTTGAACAGCTTAGAAACTTTTAGGTTCGAAGGCTACTGTCACATACTGTAAATTACAAACAGCCTCAGATCAGAGCCAATACAAAATGGTTATGCAAAAGACTAGTGACTTTCCAGTATGTATGTGATGAAAAGTCAAATGTCTTTAACCACTTTGACCTATCTCCCATAGCATTCTCTGTATCCACAAGATAAGACTGCATAGTTAAAGCACAACTGTACTAGTGATTTGAAATATCTTGATGAAAATCCAAACTAACTCCTGCCCACAGTGTTTCCCCCTGCCATGGTTTCTCGTGCTTCCTTGCCTATTTCTTTAGACTAATGCTACTTCAGGTAGGCATCTATTTCTCCTAGATCCCCTCCCCGCCCACACACACATCTTTCAGGGGTTGACACACACAGCGTGAGAGAAAGGAAGGAATTTTCATCTCAAGAGCCAACTCTGGTCACCTGGTAAGTGCCAGGGTGTGATGAGGATTCTGAGGCAGATTTTTGGCTCAACAGGAAAAGGTGCCACGGTTAATTAGCCATGTGAGCTGAGAGCACATACATGGAAGATGTGGTCCAAGTTCACATCTCTTGAATTCAGAAGTCACAACTCAAAAGGGCAGAAAACTATACTTGAACAACAATTAAACTTTAAAAAAAAGAAGTCACAACACACTTTCCTTAACTAACCTGAAGACCACTCATTTAAGCTAGATAAAGACTAGCCTTTGAATGTCTTTGAATGCCCACAGAATGGGCATAGGAAAACAAACCTCTTCTCCCAGAGAGTTTTAACGTAGACTATGGATCAAAGGGCTTAGGACCAAAAAGAATCATGAAATGGCCTATTCCAATCCATTTACTTCACAGATGGAAGAACCAGGACATATTGTTAGGTGAGTCACACAGCTAGTGATGGAGAAACAAAGTTCTGGGTCTCCTGGACTTATGCCCTCTATGCAATACCACAAGGCATCCTTTCTGCACCAACTTACGTGCTGCTTATTTTTCCTTCCTTCCCATGTGTGCAATTTTCACAGTTCACAAACTGTGAAACAAGGTTTGATATACTGTTGTAGACTTCTCAAATTTTGGATCATATGATAAGACATAAACTCAGTAATTTTTATTACTGCAAATTTAGGAAAACAATCTTAGAGTATGATATATGGTAACTCAGCGTTAAGTAGAAAACAACACTTTCCTTGTTAAATTTTGAATTTTATCTTACGTAGGGAAGAAGGCATTATAAATGTAAACTTGATATGCACAGAGGTGCTTGCAGTTTCGCCTCTATTTTATGAGCCCTCTGCATAAACCACCCAACATTAAAATACAGGGAACACAACCCCCTCAAAACCCTTAAAATATCTCCTGCTATATCCAGCTTATAAATTAATTGAGAAAGTGGACCTTCCATTTTCCATGGAAATTAAAGTTCTCACAGATTCTGCAGCTCTCCATGATGGAGCCTGTGGGCTACCCACTCAGATTGATCATGGCCTTTCTAGGATGACAAGGAGATGGGGTTCTGCCCTCGTTACTCAGCCAGCAATCTTAAAGTGCTGTTCACAACCCTACTTTCTCCCTCTACATCCAGAAATAGGTTTTCAGATTCCCTGCATCCAGGGAGAACAATACATGACCACCTAGAAGAGCTTCTTTTCCATTTTAAAGTTAAAAATTGAATCCCCTATGGAGAATTTCTCCACAACTTGGAAAGAGCCCATGGGTCATCACTAGAAAACTTAACAAGTGAAAGGAGCTCTCCTGTAGGTCTAACTATTTGCTGAAATGTTAATCTTTTCCTTTTTGTTCACTTCCGGGTTAAGATGGAACCACCAAGCACACCAGAAGAATATCCTTCAAGATTCTCTTCTTTAGGCAAGTAATGGTAAGCCCAAAAGCTCTTCAGATATCATTTTGCAAATTATTGTTATCTCTACATTATTCTGGACTTTTGCCAAATTTCCTATATCCTTCTTAAGCTGGGTAGTCCAGATGGCATTGCAGGGCTGGGTGTTAATTGAAGAACAGCTTAACTGTTTGGACATGTCATGCATCTATTACCCAATTGTCAATCTTGTAATGTTTGCTGTATGACTATATCTTTGGGGAAATGAATGCCAAATGAAAATTAACCCTAATCTATTCCACTTTTTATTCTCTTAGGGATCTTTCTGACGATTTGTTAACCTGCTTCACTTTATTCTACAAGCTCAAGTCAGTCACATAATCAAAATTAACAACCAAGATCCAAGATGGGAGTAAATGGTTATTGACTGAGATATTTGTCTTCTTTGAGATATTTATCCCTGTTGTCTGCAACAACCACTCATAAACATAAGTGTCAATATGGCCACGGGAAAAAAGAGCACACAGTGATGAAAATGATTCTCAATGACATATACTGTTCTCATATTTCTTTTTCTTTTTTTAATATATTTTATCGATTATGCTATTACAGTTGTCCTATTATCCCCCCTTCATTCCCCTCCACCCTGAACACCCTCTCCC
>CM052542.1:107637215-107660059 GCA_028533065.1 Trachops cirrhosus
GCTGCTTTCTGAAAGTCAACTGGGCCCCTCTGGCACCAATTCCAGTGTGGGTGGGCCTGTGTACCTGGCGGGACCTTCCTCCTCAGTCAGTGACCCAAAGCTCTATTTCCTGGTGCTGGGACCATGAGTTGAGCGCAGTGCCTTGCTTCACAATGGCCTCCTCGCTGGGTCTGCAGGTCGCCACCCGCTGGGTCTGCAGGTTGCCACCCCCTGGCCAGGGCCCACCAGCCACCGCCGCTTGTGCACCCAGGGTCTGCCTGCTGCGGACTTGCACGCCGCCCCAGTTGCTCAGCTCTCTGCTCCATGTCCCGCGCCGGGCCCGACTCTGGCCCTCCTACCGGTCTAGATGAACATGTCTATTGTTAAATCCTTGGGTGTCAGACTTCCATACACTTCAATTTTCTGTCAGTTCTGGTTGTTATTTTGTTTCTATATTGTTGTTGTCCCTATCTTGGTTGTGCGAGGAGGTGCAGTGCATCTACCTATGCCTCCATCTTGGCCGGAAGTCTCATCTTTTAGAATTATTAATGATATGAGCATATGTTCAAAATACATATCAATACCTGAAAAAGTTGCAAAGTCAGATTATGGAATGATTTCAGTTTCCTAAAATGTAGTATTTATATGTTTGTTTTAAAGAATGGAAAGATACACAACAAAATGTTAACAGTGATAAGTTCTGGGTGGTTGGATTATAAGTACCTTTTTTCCCCTTAGAATTTTCTGATATTTTCAAACTTTCTATGGTAAACATATATTGTATTTGTAAGGAAAATGAGACTGAAATAAATTGAAAAACATGAAACAATATTGAAGTGATCCTCCTTTTATTACCCATCCAACTTAAGATCCAAAAGTCCAAAAGATGTGGAGTGATGCCCCAGAAATATCCAAATGGACTCCAGAAGAATACAGAAAGGAATGGGCATACTCCTTCTGGGCCACCTGTCAGAATCTCCTGAGTACTTTTAAAAGAGCAAATATAAATTCATTTCTGTGGACCTCGTCCCATGACTGTATCAGAATCTCTGAGGATGTGGAATTCAGGCACCTATACCATGCTTCTGGGAAGCTTGATTCCTATATATGTGCTTTTAAATAATCTGTGAAGATCATGAAAGCTAGAAAAAAAAATCTCCCAATAAGAGCAAATAGAAACTAATCCTCCTTGACCTGCCTCCATAAATCACGAATCCACACTAGAGAAGAGATACCATCCTGTGCCAAAAGTTTCCCAGACTTGCTTTAGAGACCCCAAATTTCTACATTTCAAAAAAAGACCCAAATGCTGTGTGACCTGTCACATTGAACTGTATCTCAGGGCTACATGACACGCAAGCCAAGTTTAGTAAATTTAATTTTATCACTTGGCAAGTTTTTCAACCTTTGAAAAATTACTCAGCATCAGCATTAATATACAGTTTAGTATCCAAGCGGTTAGCCAGCTCTGAGCTCATATAATCCCACAATGATGCGGGGGTGCACTTGAGGGCGGTGTGGCCGCCAGGGCGCCACAGCTTTTGGTCTGCACTAGACATGTGTGAGTGAGCACAAAGACAAATCCACTTTTGAGCATCATCGGAGTGATAGATAATCTATGCCATACCTGAAAATACATCTCATGGATTTTCATGTAATAGAAAACTTATTAATTTCATTTTTTAAATCCCCATTTCTAGCAAGTCAACAGCCCTTCTCCAAAGACCTTCCTTTAATTGTCAAGGCAGCTGATACTGCATTCTGGAGGCCCTGAAGAGCAAAATTTCTTAGAACTCTGTTGCCACTTCACACACCCAGTCTTTGTGGAATGTGAGGAGAGAAACAAATGCACTCTGGCGAGGTCACAAGAAAGATATCTGCCTCAAAATCAGTGTGAAGACATGTAAAGCAGCACATTTAAGGATACAAAATAATTTGTAATAAAGAGCAAAAAATTTCAAGGACTTTTTCTCTTTCCAGACCATTTCTTTGAGGGGAGAGGGAAGGAGGCAGGGAGAAAAGGAGAGAGGGGAAGGAAGGGGATGGGAAGGGAAGGGAGAAAGGGGGAGAAGTAAAAACCAAACCTTATTCTTGAATGGAAAATAGATAAAAGAATGATTACCCCATCAGCATCAATTCTAAAATACAAAGTTTCCTTCAATGTATGCCACCATAGGAAGAGACTTACCAGGCTCCATAAGGTCCCAGGTTCCTTGAATGTTCCAAAAATACAGTGGCTCATTTTTAAACTACCACATTTAAAGCTGCATAGTTTTAAGTTGGATATGAATTAGCTTTTCACTTTCCCAATGTTTATAGTGTGTGTTTGTTTAGATTTCTCTTTTAGAATTTTACTAACAGCAATTCTTATCAAAGATTCCTAGATCAACTGATCTTCAAAAATCACTTTCTTTAATCATACAAGGAAACAAAATCCTACCTATACATTTGAGTATTATATTGAATTATAATAATTTGATTTACCCTCTATTGCTTCATGCAATCACTGGTTGTATTATTAAAAAAAAAAAAAACCTCACATAGCTTTTGACCACAGACTCTTATTTTCTGAAATGACCATTTCATAAATAGTAATATATACAATACTATATATTTTTCTTACAAGGGGGAAAAGAAAATTCACCTCTTTTGTTGCCCAACTAATTTTTTTTTTATAAATTTGATTTTATCATGGCAAGAATACTTAACATAAGATCTGCCCTATAGCATTCTTTGCCTAAACTAACATACTAGGGGTTTAGATTAGAGTATTTTTATGCTTTAAAGTAAGCTGTTACAAGCATTAACTATTGAGTCACTCATTAATATATATGGACTAGAGGAAGGTGGAAAGCCACGAAGTTTTTCCTGCACAAAGGAGGCACCCATTATCCTCACTATCTCACGCCTTCATAAAGCAACAACAGATCTCCTAGAAACATTTTCAAAAGGAGCAGGTAAATATTATTATTTACTACACTAAAGCACAATAACTGATTAAAGTAAATTTAGTGGAAACATTAAAATAATGGCAGGGGAAGAAAATTTATTCTGCAGAAACACTGTGTGAACTTATTGGAAATAATCAACAGCTCAGTTTGAATTAAATGAATGTGACTGAATGTAGTGGGGGTGTGGGGAGGGGAGAGGTTGAAAGAGAAAGCCTGGCATACACTAGCTGGGATCTGCAAGCTTCCTTCTGCTGTGGCTGGGAGAAAAATCTGCAAAGATGCAAACAATCCTTGGGTGTTCAGTTAGCAGTAAGTAAATTGCTGTGGGAGCTGAAGGCGGGCATACTTTAGCAGGCAATTCCTCTCTGTCTTTCATTCTGTTTGTCTGTGTTAAATTCCCCCTCTGCCCTCATCCATTCTCACATCCAGTTCCCTGCTTTGTCCATCCATCAATCCCCTCACTTTGTCAGTGCTGACTTCATCCTGGCTCGCACAATCGAGCGGCAGCAGCCATCCCGAGGCCGCGGGGGAGCCCCCGCCTGCCACCGCCTCTCTGCCTCCCGATCTGCTGACGGAGGGCCCAGTCGGCTGCTTGTCGTTTTCTATTGCACAGGCCAGCAAAAACACTAATACTCAACCTGATTTCTATCGTCCTGCTTTTCACCTTTTCTATTGAGAGGCACGGAAGAGAGAAAGACACAAGGAGAGAGAAGCACAGAAGGGGGAGAAGAGAATAAGGGGGGCTGGTGGATAATGGAGAGAGATGTTTGCTGAATTTTCTACAACAATTTGCACACTGGTCAGGTGGAGGCTCAATCCAGCTTCCTGTACCACACATCAATAGAAATCACAGGGAGAAAATGTAGCACTAATTAAAGGTTGATAAGCTGTAGTCAAGTGCAGTTTAGGGGAAAAACAGCAGACTACCCAGGCCTGTGCAAGCCCAACTCCATAGGGCTCTTTCATCACCAGCTTAGGATGGACGTGTTGCAGTGTTACATATTTTTTTTAAGTTTTACCTTCAAAATCAAACAGATAGGCTGGGAGAAAAACAATAGATGATGGTTTTTATTCAAAAGATCATTTGCAAAACATTTCACATGTTGGGGTGGGGAGCTTACTAAAGAGGAAAATAGTTACCTAGCAACAAAACTATTTTAAAACATTCTTCAGTGCATTGCCTGATTGTGTGCTCTTAATTCAAAGGTGTATAATTCTGAGCACCTGCCAAATTAATAAACTATTGCTTCCCTGAATTCTAAACTCCTCTTTTCCCTCTACACAGTACAAACTTCACAATAAGCCTTAATCAGGATGATAACTTTTCAATGCTACACATTTCTTTAAATTTTACTCTGAGTGGAAAACAGAAATTCACTTGAAATATGGACAATAAAATTAGTTAGTAAAGCTATTTGTACAACTATGTTTAAAATGACTTTTAAAAAGGAGCTCATTGGGGTAGGTTTTTCTGTATAGGGTTCTAAAAATGTTATTGTAAATAGTGGTAATTATTAGTAAGATTTGGGAGGTCCCACTACCTGCAAATCATGTTTACATATATTATTTGATGCTTGCAACAATTCCTTCTCTGGGGTTTCTTTCTCCAGGGCTTGGTACCTGCTTTGGGGAACCAAGAAAGCTGAGATGCAGCATTCAGTAACTTTCCCCAATTCATACCACTGGCAAGTAAGGACATCAGGATTTAAAACAGCTGTTGGAATCTGAGTCTTTGTTTAACAGATGACCACATCCTCTCACCCAGTCCCAAAGTGTCTTTGTAATTCAAGAAAAAAGCCTGAAAGATCCACTGGGATAAATATGACAAAACCAAATCAGTTTTTCTCTCCAAAATGTGACCACAAAATATTGGGATTGGTGTTTTAATTTATCACCCCAAATTCTTACTTAGGGATATTATTCACTTATTCAGTGAAACAGATTGCCTCAGCAAGCAAACCAAGAGAACTTTCCAGAAGGCTTTGAGAAATGATCGTGATTTAGAAATAAACGTGATGCCTTTCAGGGCAATGACTCTGAAGAGCTAAGCACCCACTCGGATGTTGAAGTTTGGGTGTGTTCGTTAGGAAATTAATCCCAGGATCCTGTGGCCACACCTCATAGCACTGTAGATTTGGGAAGCAAACTGCAAATCACCAACCTGGGCAAGTGAAACCACAACATGACGAGAAAAGAAGAGGACTGGAGAGCCAGTAAGACCTCCCTGCCTTCCACTTTTCACTCCCAGCTATTGCCACACATCTAATCCAGCACCTTTGGCCACAGCTCATTTCTCTTTCCTTTTGTTCCTCGAACCTACATGCCCAGATGGGCTGTGGTAGTGACAGAAGAAACCAGGGGAAGTGAAAAAAAAGGCAGCAGCAAAAAGTCTCCTCTGTGGTGCTACTATACACATCAGACATCTCTAATTAGACAGCAGCAAAATTTTATTAATAGGATGGACATTATAGAATGAGCTTGTTATAAATGGGCCCTGTCAGGGCCTTATTCAGCTACCAAATGAGTATTCTCAGTTCAGTGCTCTCATCTGAGGCATCACGCCTAGTGCTGGATAACAAATGATTGCTATTAACCGTATTGTTAGTAATGATGGCTGAAAACAAACAAAAACCCATAAATAACAGTCTACAGAAAAATTAACCCATAAACTTGATAGATATCCAGCTGAGAAATAATAAATGACAATTTGGGGCCTGCTGGGAGATGCTAGTGGTTTTTGTTTTCCTCTCTGTCATTAACACATTTTCTGTGCTAAAAATTAGATTCTGATATATAATTATCAACGCTTCCAGATATTAATTCTGCTATTGCTCCCTCGGTTTCTCTTCTGGCTGAGCTATAATGTTATTCACAGATTACTCTGAGAAAACACATCAAACACTTAACAGAACAGGTCAAAGTGACAAGCAGCTTCTGCTGACAACATCAACCTGCACTGTCTTTTTTTTTTAACCAGGTACACAAAACAAATTTCTCATATTAATTAACTAGGGTTCCCTTCCAGCCACAACAGGCCCGTACAATGTGATGTGAGCTAAGCAAATCTCCTACTTCTCTAATGAAGGCGGCCAAGGGAAGCGAGCAATGACAAAATTATCCTGCATTTATGACATTCAAATCCACATTTATTAATGTCTTTCAGGAAGGAGACAGGGTTCAAAACAACTTTCTAACTGCAGAGCAACACTCACCTTGAGCCCCTTCCTCTCAAAGGGTTGAGTGGAAGGGCAAGGACATATGCACATAATTAAGCACATGAGCAAGAGCCCTTCCCCAAAAGGAGCCTGAATTTCACCACAGAACCAAATCAGCAGTGTCACTGAGGAGGACTGTAACTTCCCAAATGCCATGACTTCCACACAAGTAATTGACCTTGACTGGGATACATACGTCAATGGTTTATACTCATCAGGGGCCACCAAGAAAAGTAAAATTCATCAAGCTCCTCCATGGACTGACCCATGCATGACCCATGGACTGTCCCATAAGCAGACAAACACACACACATGCACACACACATGCCATACTCTTCTGCACATATGTAAAGTCTTTTTAAATATATTTTATTAATTATGCTATTACAGTTGTCCCATTTCCCCCCTTCACTCCCCTCCATCCTGCACAGCCCCACCCACCCACATTGCCCTCCTTTAGTTCATGTCCATGGGTCATACATATAAGTTCTTTTTAAAGGGATTTATCTAAGAAAAAGAAGATAAAAAATATGAACAGTAAAATGACAGCAAACTCACAATTATTAACCACACCTAAAGCACATATGTAGAGTCTTCATCACCTGATTTAGCATTAGCAATTTAATATACTCTATGAATTTCTTCAACTGCTATCTGAAAATTTAATTTCAAAGAAAATTAGAAAACTTTTTTAATCAAAAAGATTAAGGTACCCAATTTAGAGAAGGCAAATTATTGTTATGTTTGGTTAAAACTAAGATGATGAAATTTGGCAATGCAAATAAGTGAATAAATAAGCAGGTATGTGATCCATTTCCCAAGCCTGTCTGTCTATCAGAGAAAAAGAGGCAGCAACTTCCTATCCCTAAGCAAATACTTTCAAATACAAGCTCTTTACCATTAGGGGAATTAAACAGGAAAATTCCTTAAAATTAGCCTATGTGGACAAGCCTCAAACACAGAAACAAAAGAGTGTGAGGGGAGAAAAAGGCAGAGAATAGGAGGCCCGGGTGAAAATAAAGAATGCTGAGCTCCTGCTATGTGAAAAGCAGAAAGAAAAAAAACTGGAGGCTTTCGACCACCAATTTAGAAAACCTTGCTAATTCCAAACAGTTGTGGGATGTTCCCTTTTTCCTTTCAAGCTCCATCAAGGACTGGGGCTGGACAGCCGTGTCAATAACATTTTTGAGATGGGATTTTTTAAAATAAGCAAGTGACTTCCATCTCCATGCCTTGTTTTTAACCCCCATGCTTCATCCCCATGAACATGTTGCCTCGATGACAACAGTCTAAACTGCAAATCCCTCACCTCCCATGCACTCCATTTTCTCACTATCTGGCATTGCGATATTAAATAACTATAAAACTAGAAAGCCAAAATAACTAAATCACCTGGCAGCCAATTTCTGAGAGTTAAACCACAAACCCGGAAAATGGTGGAGTGTGTTGAAATAATGTAAAGGAAACCCATAAATTCAAACTTTATGTTCTGTAAAGAACAAATATGAAAAAGGCATCAAAATAATGAAAGATTGTTTATGTATTCTGGCATGAAATGGGAATGTGTTATGAGAGAGAGAGCAATGGTGGAGACAGATCGACGAAGCTGACAGTGTGGTATTCATCCTGCACGGTGGAGCAGACGTCCCGCTAGTGGCAGTAGACAGCGCAATAAATCAAGGGCTCTCGAAGCTGTACCTACAGCTTATTACATCCAAGATGACAAATAAATAATAATCCCTGTCAGAGCGGCCCTTTGCTCAAGGATTGAGCCTGAAACCTTTGGCTCATCACTCCTCATCTTAAGTGAAAACACTAGAACTAGGGAATTGGAGGCCACGGTTTGCTAAGCTCATGAAACACAAAACAAGTGAGACCTGGGAACTAGGACTGAGCAAGAAAGGTCAAGAAGGAAGGAAGGATAAACATTTAAATAATCTTGACCAAGAGGGGCCAAAGGCAGTGGAATGAATGCAGGTTAACATGTCCTAATCACCAGGGGTAGAAAAAAAGCCTGACACTTATTCCTTGCCCCCACCCCTAACAGGGAGAAATATCAGGCTTTGGTTTAAACAACATATAGGCAGGCAAAGAGGCTGGACATAGAGATGCTGGGAGCCAAACACCAGTGGCTGCCACCCTCCCAAACCCTCACTATCCTGTCTACCCTCTTGCCTTATGCAAGAACCATGGAGGATGGGGGGAAACCATCCTCCCCATGTAGTAATTCCAGCTCTCTCACAGCCTCAAAGGGAACAAGACAATGCCGACCAGGGCCAAGGCAGAAGGAAGGCTAAGTCACGGAGCCACCCATGTGTTTCCCTGCTTGGTGACTTCAACACCTCCTCTCATGTGTGTCTCTCACTGGCTCTTTAATGTAGAGATGATAGAGAACCCTACTTCTGAATATACTGGGCATTCATGGGCATTATGACCTTGAACTTGTCCCCCTAAACTTGAGCATCCTCAGTTTCCTATTGTTCCTGACTGGTTTGGTGGAGGGTTTTACTAAGGACCCTGAACAGTTCTTCTCGAACATCATCACTGTGTCTGGGTGAGCTCTCCACTTACAGCAGTACCCAGCTGGGCTTTCCAAGAGAGTCCATCTCTTTTCCCTGTCTGAAACATCTCCCATTCCTTTGCCTCAGTGCCTTCAGGAAAGTACAGATAGGGCCAAAAGGGTTTAGACTCCAGCTCCCCCAGGCCTCCTGCACACACCAACCCCCATCCTAACAATCCCTGAATATCCCACCAGCTACCATTCAGCCAGCCCACTATAATCCCCATCACACTGAGGTATTAAACCATTCTATGCTTATCTTAGAGTATAGTGGGTTCCCCACCAATGCCTCACTTAACCACACTTCCTTAGACAAAGGGTGCATAGCAGAGTGGAGCAAGCACCTGCTATGGTGAGGTAAACCTTAGTTCAAATTCTGACTCCATAGAAGTTGGATGACTTCAGGTAGGATACTTAGCCTTGCTGAGTCTCATTTTCCTTCTCTGGGAAAAAACTTAGTTCTACTAATTCCTAATCCACAAGATTATTTTGAGATTAAATGAGATCACATGTTTAACAGTTCCTGGCATACCCTACATGACCAAAAGATGCCAGTCCCCACTCCAGTTTGCCTTTTCTTCATTTCCTATCATCCACTAAAGCAGAATAAATGGTATCCACATGACTGTAGATCTTCATGAGTCTTCAAAATATCAAGAAGTCTCTACAGAAACACAAGCTTCTTAGAAAATAATTTGAACCTAGAGAAACTACATAGCCCAGAACTTGGAAGAAACTCATCTAAGCCTTTTAAGAGGTTTGGGGCCATAAGTAAGTAAGTGATTCAATACAATGGGAATCACCTCAGCCCAATAATTCTGTGCCTCAAACTCTATTCATGAAAAAATAATTCAAAATATGGAAAATTCATATGCATAAAGATATACATTATACAGTTATTATGGTAAAAAAATCATGAACAAACTAAATAGCCCATACTAGGGTTTACAAATATGTTTAAAATTAGTTCTAATATGGAATGTTTATTTCAAGGAATAATTATATAGTCTTCAAAATGATGGCTATAAAAACAATGAAGCAACAGGGCCAAATGTGTATTATGTAACATGAAAAATGCTGACACCTGTACCTCTTGCAAAGTGGTTCCAGGCCCAGCACTGGAAGCAGCCAGCATAGATTCAGTTTGGCTTTGCCTGGGAATCTCCAAGCCCAGCACAAGTAGCAGCCATCTCAGACCACTTTATAGCTCATGCAGGGTGACCCTTAGCAGAAACAGGTGGGTGCTGACCTTGGCCTGCACCACCCAGGAAATTCCAGAACCTGCATACCCCTTGGACAAGTGCAGACCACATCAGAGCACCACCACCCTGCCTCCATACAGTTGATCCTCCATGGAGGGCAGAGGTTGGAGGTGAGCAGTCACAGCCAGTCCTTGCAGTTGACTGGCCTGGGTAAATCCCTCCCATTGATCTGCCAACAGCAACCAAGGCTCAACTACAGAGGAGGATGCACTCAGCTCACACAAAGGGCGCACCTCGAGCACCAGCTTGAGTGACAAGGGAGGCTGAGCCACTGGACCTTACGGGACACCTACTACATTAGGCAATACTACCAAGACACAGTCATAGTAGCTTTACCTAATACACAGAAACAAACACAGGGAGGCTGCCAAAATGAACAGACAAAGAAACGTGGCCCAAATAAAAGAGCAGATCAAAACTCCAGAAAAAGAACTAAACAAAAGGAAGCAATCTATCAGATGCAGAGTTCAAAACATGGGTTATAAGGATGCTCAAGGAACTTAGTGAGGAACTCAACAGCATAAAAAAGATCCAATCAGAAATGAAGGATACACTAATTGAAATAGAGAACAATTTACAGGGAAACAACAGTAGAGTGGCTGAAGCCAAGAATCAAATCAATGATTTGGAACATAAGGAAGCAAAAACAACCAGCAGAACAACAAGAAGAAAAAAGAATCCAAACAAAAGTGAGGATAGTGTAAGCAGCCTGTGCAACAACTTCAAGAGGTCCAATATTCACATCATAAGGGTGGCCAAAAGTAGAAGAGAAAGAGCAAGAAATTGGAAATCTATTTGAAAAATAATGAAAGAAAACTTCCCTAATTTGGTGAAGGAAATAGACATACAAGTACAGGAAGCACAGAGAGCCCAAACAAGATTATGAAAAGAGGCCAACCCCAAAACACATCATAATTAAAATGCCAAAGATTAAAGATAGAGAATCTTAAATGCAGAAAGAGAAAAAGAAACATTGGTTACCTGTAGAGGTGCCCCCATAAGACTGTCAGCTGATTTCTCAAAAGAAAGCTTTCAGGCTAGAAGGGATTGGCAAGAAATATCAAAGTCATGAAAAGCAGAGACCTACAGCCAAGATTGTTCCACCCAGCTAAGATATCATTTAGAATCAAAGGGCAGATGAAGAGCTTTCTAGACAAGAAAAAACTAAAGGAGGTCATCTTCACCAACCATTATTATATGAAATGTTAAAGGGAATTACTTAAGGAAAAGAAGATGATTAAAACTATGAAAAATAAAATGGCAATAAATACAAATCTATCAGCAATTGAATCTAAAAAAGAAACTAAGCAAACAAGATGAACAGAGACAGAATCACGGATACAAAGAGCATTTTCATGGTTGCCAGAAGGGAGAGGTGTGTGGGGGAATGGGTGAAAAGGTGAGGGAATTAAGAAGTACAAATAGATAATTACAGAATAGCCGTGGGGATGTAAAGTACAGCATAGGAAATGGAGCAGCCAAAGAACTTATACACATGACCCATGGACATGATGAACAGTGGTGTGGGGATGGCTTGAGGGAATAGGGGGTCCTGGGTGGAGGGTGCAAATAAGGCAAAATCAAGACAACTGCAATAGCATAATCAGTAAAAAAAATAATTTAAAAAATAAGTAAAATAATGATATCCTTAGAAAAAAAGAAACAGAAAAATGACACAAAATTGACATTGGCTCTCATTTTAACTGTGCAGCATTATGCCTCTGGAAAAAGACAAAGAATCCACACAAAAAGTAATAGTACTAGTATGACAGGATTCTAAACAATTGTTTTTATTCTTTCATTTTTCCAAACTTTCTATGATTGTATTTCACAACACATTAATTTATAAAACAATTTTAAAAATTCAAAAGTAAAGGAGTTAAATGAATTAAAAATTAGAAATGTGAGGATAAATCTAAAAGGCACCAAGATTTTTAGGCTCCCACTCTTTCCTATTATCCAAGACACCACTGTGGGACCTTTTGTGAGACAGTGGACAAAAATGGAATAAAAGCCTACTTGAAACATGCTTCTACACCACCCCATCCTCCTTTTCCAGTCATCCCTCACATGCCCTTACAGCCGGTACTGTACCATCAGCCATGGTGGCTTCCAGGCTTGTAGCCAACATCACTCAGCCCCTGCCCCCAAATTCTTAGCTAACTTACTTCTAATGAGAATACTCCAGTTTTCAAAGTCTAAAAGTTTGAAATTCTTCCTGCAGCCCCTTATGAGATCTTGCTTGCTACCACCCATTTAATGTTCAAAAAAACCATTTCAAAAGAAAGCTGTTGAGGGTAGTTGGAAATTGGGCAATGAAGTACGATGAAAACATAGAGAAAACATTGTTCTGTAACCATCCCAAGTTCTGAGTCCCCTTTCTCACCCAGAGTGAGACTTCCAATCTTTGGGTATGCCTCCTTTCAGGATCTCATTCCCTGAGCTTCATGGGGGAAAGTCTCACTTTGAAGATGAATACTGCAATGTTCTTCATAAACATTCCAACACAAATAACTTGCTGATATTTTATAGATTGGGATTTTGTTACCAGAAGACAGGTGGGAAGCCTGTCCTTTTACAAAAAACATGGAAAAGATAAAATAACTCTGGGTGCCTTGTTCTGTGCTAAGTGCTTCAGTGGGTACTTTAACTCATTCAGCAACAGCAACAACAGATTCATGAGATGGCCAGACCTTTGCCAGCCTTCAGTGGTTCTCCTTCCATCATCTAGGTAACGACATTCTCTTTGGGGTTCATATTTATGCCATTCTTAGTTACAGAAACCCTTTACTTGTGGCTGTTTGGATTTAAGGTCCTAATTTATTCTCCTTGTATTCCCCTTTCTCTCTCCTCTCTCGCTGCTCCTTAGGAGGCACACCTAGTCCAGTAAACCAGTTCACAGTTTACAGATGGAAAAAGTGAAGCCCAGAAAGGTAAGGACCTTGTCCATGACACTGAGCTCCTGTTGGGGCTCGAACTGGTGCTAAGGCTGCTGGTCCTTCCACTGCACCATGCTGATTCCAATGACTGGTTTCCACACAGCAGAAAGGAAAAGGTAACACCTACATACTGTTTTCTTTAAAAGTGGGAAAGGTGATCCTATGTGGCCCACATGACACCAAGACTCTCTCTACCCCTGAAAAAGAACTAGCTCCCTAAACTGAGCCTCAGCCCAAAGTCAGCAAATGGTCACCAGGGACCTTTATGGGGTAGGGAAGGGGCATCACTGCACCATGCCAAATTCTTAAAGCACGCCACTGTCCAAAACTAATTTTTAAAATACATCATTTGAGATATGTTTGAGTTCATTGTCTTAAAATGGGTTAACTTAACAAAAGATATGAGTAAGAAATAATAATGCAATCATTTAACACAAATCACTGTTTAAAGTTTTTTTAAAATATAAACATGGCAATTCTGCTAATACATATTATATACATTTACAACAATGCAAGAAAGCTGAAAGGTGGTTATTGTTGAATTGAAAAAGTCCCAGAATCCCACTAAGAAAATAATGTGAGACAATAATGCATATTTCAGGTACCCACTATAACTGACTTAAATTATTATGGATGTACTTCATACTTAATTACCTTTCTAAAATATGCCGGGGTATTTTGTCATAAACTCTGCAGAGTCTGCTGTACCTCTACTAAATACTGCTCTGAAATGCAAACCCTTTGCTAATGTTTTTATTTGAATAACTTATTACCCAATATAGCAAGCATCAACACATTTTATAGAACCAGAACTTGGCTCTCTGAAATTCCTCCTACCCTAATGCCAGTCACTGTTGGGAGCATTTAGTTATAAATTGTCTTTCAATAAAAGTAAAAGCTCCCAAAACAACAAAATGAAAAGACACAGCAGCTTAAATCAAGGGAAGTCAATTTCCACATGCCGATCCTAAATATTTCATGGCCCTATTTTATTCTGACATTTGTAGATGACTAAAGTGTTACAAAGGAAATAAAATGCTGATTAAAGAGTTCACTGTCATAAAGGTTACTGAATTGTAAATGGCCCTTTCCATCTTCCTGTTAATAGGTACCCAGCTGTAAACATCATGAAGGATGTGACGGGAGGGCGGCTTCCCTCCTTTAGGAGCTGTATATACATTAATCACTGAATCACCAAGCCATGCTTAATTGCAAGCTGTATATCACACAAATCCGTGGTAAGTAGAAGGAAACTCATTATTGCTGCTTCATAACTACTGGGTACTTCTCATTTTAACCTCCTCACACCTGGGACACTTTGTTGCTTTACAACAGGAATGCAGAAAAGGTATTACACCACTAATTACAGCCCACACTGGCACCTCCATCTCAGCTGCCAGCAAAAGAAAACGGAACTCTCTCTCAGATCTGCAGCCATCCTAGGCTTCTGCCTCACTGACGCTACGTCAGTTTTTATATGTGGCTTCCCACCCCCCCACCACAGCCCCCTCCTCCCCGTTCCCTTCTGGGGACAACATGTTTAAATCCATTACTCCTTGAGAGTTTACAGAACTGTTTAAATGATAAAGAAAAAACTGCAGTATATTTTGCTTTGACAAAATTATTGATTTAAATCCTATACAATAGCACAATACCATTTTAAAGGTCAACCCAAGAAAAATGAGTTTACACCCCAACAGAGCCAAGCTTATCTGTCATGAAAGTGTAATGATGTGTTTATTCCCTCACTAGGGTGTATATATTTTTCAGGAAGAGATAACAGTCTACTTGCAGGTGAAATCTGCTCTTAAATGGGAATTTCAGGAGATATTTACATTTCAGATGGTGGAGCTGATATCTAAAGCCCTGAGACCCATTTCTGTACTTACTAGTCAGATGAGTATTTATCTTCATCGCATAAAAATTATTCATCTCATTCCCAGGTCAAAAATGAGACACACACTTGAAAACTATAACCACAACTCACACGGGAATCTCTAAGAAGCCTAAGGCTGCAAACAATGAAGAGGTTGCCATGATAACTGCCTCGCTTGCATTTTTGTTTCTCATCTGCATTTTAAAAATTTGGCAATAAAGTGTTCTAAATTGATTATTTCTAGAAATATGTCATTAATGAATCTACATATTTTTCCTTTCTTTTTCTTTTCAAAAAGCCATACAAAGATGTATGATCTACCCCACCACCTCCACCAATACCCTTGCCCAGTTGGCCTCTACAGGTTCTCAGACATGGGCCTCACTGGGCTGAAGGGAATGAGGTGTTAATGCCCTGCATCCAGGTCACCGCACCTAACAACCCTGGCCCACTGCCTCTCTGTTGAGCTCAGTTGAACCAATATTTATTGGATGTCAGGTACTACACTAACTGTGGGGATGCAGAATAACACAGTACCACCTCTCTTGAAAAGTTTCATCCATTCATCTGGAAAATATGTACTGAGCATCTACCATGTGCCTAGTACTGTGCAGTGGCCACCCAGAGATGATGGTCTTATAGGGCCAACAGACACTGAATACATTTTTACAAGTGAAATAACTATCCCAAAAGAGGATGTTTAGGATGCTAGGGGAGCATAGAGCAAGGGAAGCAAAACCAGTCAACAAGGTTCAAGAAAGGCCTTACTTAGGAAGTGACATTTAAACTGAGACTTGAAGGACACAAAGGTATTAGCTGAATGAAACAGGAGGGTGCAGGGGGTGAAGGCAATGGGAGGAGCATGTACAAGGAAGGACCAGACAGTCTTCTGCAGCAAACAAACAGAGTAAGTATGTGATCTGGCCAAAGGGTATGAGGTAAGGAAAGAAGAAAGCACTGCCTACAGTGGTAAGGGTTGTGAACCTAAAGAGGACTACTGGAAGGTCTCAAGCCTGGGAGTGGCATGACCTGGGGCAGTATGGAAAATGGACCAGAAGTGGGCCAGGATTACTGCTGGAATCCTCCCCCAGCAAGGTTATTAGAGCAGCAGGACTAGTTAACAAAGGGGCCAATCCCACAGTTCAGTGAACACAGAAACCCCATACTCCATTACCAGTACACAAGAAGTACATTCATAAGAACTAGTCTTTACTCTCATGTTTGAAAGACTGAGCTGACTAGGCTTATGATTCGACTAGTAGGGTCTGTTCCCCTTTTCACAGGTACAGTTTGGCTGGTCTAGGGATTAAAACAGCTTAGAAATCTTCATTATCTCCTTCAGCACCCACCACCCCACTGGCTATTTTCCTGCCCTTATTAGCTCTATCAAAAGATGAGCTGGAAGAGACAGCACTTCCAAATCTAGATAATTTATTGCAAAAAGCTGAAGTGAAAGTCACTCTTCTGCCTTTGGTCAGAAAGAAAAGGGAAGTGATTGGCTAAAATTAGGCCGGAGGGTTGTTGAAATTTAATTTATCCAGAAGTCTCCCTGTTCCTCACAATCATGGGTGTTGAATCCTTGGTTGTTTTAAAATTAGTTAGCATACAATTTTATTTCTTCCAACACTCCTCATGGGGAAGAGGAGTTGATGTTCCTGAATCTTCTATGGTTCTATCATTGGCAGATCCTCATAGCCTCTCACATTTAGGCAAAAGCCTAGAGCTACCTGCCTTGTCAGGTGAACTATGGGCAAGCTGATCACAGTCCCATAGCCCAGCCCACCACAACTGCCTCCACATCCCCTTCCCAACTCTAACACCACCATTGCAGGCCAACATTGTCACACCCAGTGCAGGACCCTTCTGTCTTCTCAGGTAACCTTTGCATTGCACCCCCTGGCTCTTCCTTCTCATCCCAATGCTGAGGACATGTCAGCCCTACATGATCACTGCTAAGTCTCATTTGTAACATTCATAGGTTCCTAAAGGGTGCCCTTCAGGAAATTGTGAAATGGATAATTCTAACAAGCATGCTTCTTCACAGGATGATGGCAAAGTGGAAAGATTATCTGTTCTGGAATTAAGTACCCCTGGGCCCACAACTAAACCCCACCTACTCCCATGCTTCCCAGGCCTACAGCTTAAACTAGGGTTCTCCATTTCTCCATCATCCATCCACACTTTCATTCATTCATTTGATGAGCAGTTATGGGATACCTATCATGTTCCATGACTTTTCACATTTACCTCAGTTCATCATCACAATAATCCCTTAGAGAAAATTCTTCAAATTCTTTTGATCATGAATCTCAATATGTTAACTATTTATTTAGCATACATACTTACCATTATACCAATGCATTCATAAAACAAACAAAATAGGCACTTTAAGTATTGGAAGGAATATAGAGACTCTAAATGTAATTCTACTCATTGATAATGTCAAATTCTCTTGAGCTCAACAAAAAACATAGATATTATATTTTATATAATATATTAATATTTTTCATTACAGAAATGCTAGATTTTTATACCTCACTATGTTTTTAATTACTAGCTCAACACTTTGTGAAAAGTCAATTTAAAAGTATAGTTCTACTTTCAGTTTATTTTACCCATGATTTTCATAATTGAATCATAGTCTTAAAAGTTATTTTAATACACACTAGTTTCTTGTGGTATAAAAGAAAATTTATTCTGTCACAGTTCTGAATGCCAGAAGTACCACTGGGCCAAAATCAAGGTGTCAGCAGGGCCACAAGCCCTCCACAGGCACTAGAGGGGAATCTGTTCCTTACCTGTTCAAGCCTCCACAGGTTGCTGGCATCCCTTGGCTTGTGACCACATCACTTCAATCTCTGCCTCTCTGATCACCACTACTTTTTCCTCTCATGTCTGCATCAGATCTCCCTCTACCTGTCTCATAAAGACACAGGTGATTGCATTTGGGGACTACCCAGATAATCTAGGATAATCTCACCATCTCAAAATCCTCAATTTAGTCACATCTGCAAAGGCCCTTTTTCAAGTCCTCATGGTGGGGTATTAGAAAAGTTTTCAATTAGCAATAATTGCACCTCAGATAAACCTCATTGACTATGATATTGTCACTGCTCAAAGCTGCAAAGACCCTTTTTCAATATAAAGTAACATTCACTGGTTCCAGAGATTAGGACCTCACACCTCTGGGTGGCCATTATTCAGTACCATAGTACATAGGAAAAGAAACTGATCACTGGCTGAGTTTATTAAATCATGGTACACTTTTTTAATCTCATTAACCAGTCATGCTCAGACTGCTGTTTAAATTCAGTGGGTAAATTTCCACAGTCCTTAATGTCAATTATCCAGAACATACAGCAATTTTATATTTTTCACAAATGAATTCAAAACCTACTAAAATTCCTTCTTTAAAAAAAAGATTTTATTTACTTTTTAGAGAGATACTAAGGGAGGGAGAAAGAGAGAAAGACAAACATCAACCAGTTGCCTCTCACACACCCCTAACCGGGACCTGGCTTGCAATCCAGGCAGGTGCCCTGATTGGGAATTAATCCAGCAACCTTTCAGTTCACAGACCAGTGCTCAACCCACTGAGCAACACCAGCCACAGCTAAAACTCCTTCTTGAGAATACTTCTTAAATGGTTAGAAAATTCCTTTTCTGAATATGTATAGTATTCAGAGATGAGCATTTTTATAGATGATACACCCAGACAGCTTCTAGCAATGAGCTCACATGATGATGGAAACCTTTCCAAACATCTGCTCTCAAAATGTTCTCTCCATAGTATAAGTCCCTTTCAGAAACCATTTTCTCACCTGGTAGGCATTAGGAGTGAAAACAATTAAGCAAGCTTGAGTTTTTGTAAAAGAAAAATGGGGAACACATAATTTAAAAAAAAAAACAAAAATCTCTCCAGTTCTTTATTGCAACATAATCAAGGAATCTCTATTGGAACCAAAGATTTTTTATTCAATCCCCAACTCATAATCAAGTATAACATAAAGGTTCTGTATTTGACAATATTTTAAAAATAAAGTTAACTTCATCACTGACATCTTGTAACCAGAGACTAATTGAACTTGCAAAATGCTGAAGCCAAAAAAAAGGGGAAGGCAGCACTGTGACCTGCTCCAAGAGAGAGAACTCCCAGGTGGCCTCTGGGCGAGGGGCCCCCCACTGTGTGTGGCACATGCTAATGTGGTAGACACCTCCACAAAGTGAAGGCACCAGTGCAGTCCGAATGTTAAATATTGATCTAGTTTAATCCTTTCACAGTTTTAGATTATAAAAATCAGAAAAAGAATTCTAACACCATCTTCCAGCATGCCAGTGGTTCTCATGATATATTCGCTGGGCTCAAGCTCCTCACTCTAAGGACCATTGCCTCTGGGTTAAGGGTGAGTGAGTGTCTTATACTGACGGGGAAATGAAGCTGAGAGAGGCTAAGGGAGTTGCCCCAACAGCACAGAGAGCAGGTGTCAGAGCCAGCATTTGAATTCAATCTTCTGATTCCATGGCTGAATCTCACTCCACTGCTCTGTAAGTCCTCCCCACACCAATGGGAAAGATGAGGAAGGCAGAGCAGCACAGTGGTTCAAACTCCAGTTCTGAGTCCAGGCTGCCTGGACTTGGCCATGGTTCCATCACATCCTAGCCATGGGACCTCAGGTACATTAGACTTTCCACTTCAGTTTTCTCATTTTCAAAATGCAGATAGTGAGAGTATTCCAGAGTGTAATGGTAGAGATAAAATGAATTCATGTAAAGCACTTAAAACAACAAGGAATACATAATAAGCACAAGTAAGAAGTCAGATGTTAGTCATGTAACAATACCTATTTGGTAAGGCTTTCTATGGAGCATGAGAAATACACACACATATGTGTATACACATACACACACAAATAATATACAAAGAGAATGGGGGGTTGCACATGCACCTGGAATATAATTGGTACCCACTGAGCTTTTATTGAGTTTTTGTTTTTAATTTTGAATAGATTATGAGGGTCACACAAAAGTCATAAAGCTGACAGGTCCTCCACACAGCAAGAAAACACCTTTCTGAGGCCCTGCAGGCACACCACCCTTTGCCACACCTTTCACATGGTTTAGCCACTTACAAACCCAATGCCACAATTCCAGGCTATGAGTTCTAACACATGCCTGCTGATAAATGCTCATGTCCATAATTCTAACCATAGGAAAACAATTAATATTATTCTAACAAGAAGGTCTAACCTGGGTCTATTATGAAGATCATTTGAAAAGTATAATCCCTTATCTGTTAACAACAAGTAGATTATAAGGTTTTCTGCCCCTGTCTAAAAACCTGAGTCAATGCCCCTGCCCTCCATGTCTGAAACGAAAACTTGAATTTGTTTCTTAAAAAATTGAACCAGTAGACAGACATGTCAACCAAAACTTTGTCTTTTGACTCTGAGTCACAACAAAGCAGAACAACATACCATTGTCCAAACCTAATCATATTTCCCTCACCTTCTCAAAAGTAGGGAAGGAGTATATATTATGAAAAAATAAATCAATAAACATTTCACTCTGTGGAGTTTCTCCAGATCTCACCTCCTTATACTGACTCTGCTGGACATCCCATCATTTTCTCAACATCACCCTAAACACTCTGCATTATGTTTGTGGAATTAGAAACATGCATTCAAATTCTAGTACTTCAAATAAAAATCAAGTAAAACTGTATTCATAATCAAATACCATCTGCAGGATAATGATACAATGGAGGCTGGAAGGAGGAAGCCAAGAAGCTAGGCATCCACCACACCTGAACAAAGCAAAAATTGTCACGTGAAGGACTGATGTCAACAGAGAGGAAGATGGGACTTTCATGACCAACACATACAGGATACACAGTAGTCTGCACAAAAACTTGAAGCTCCCAGGATTACAGATGAGAGAGGCAGAAGAAAGCACATTGGATTCAAGACAAGAAACCTGGGTTTCTATCTCTATTTCGCTCCTTTCTAGTGCTGTAATCTTAGGAAAGTTATTTGCCCTCTCTGGACCTTGTTTCCTCCTCTGTAAAAGTGAGAGAGTTGAACTACCTCACTTTTTCCAGAAATTTTTGACTCAATTTTTCTAGACCTCTTCAGTCATCACAAAGCTGTGTGCCATTAAAGCAAATAACACTTTTCTTATGTTCAAAGAAGGTTTTTAATAAGTACCTGTTGTGTATATTCAATCAATACTTTTAAAACTGTTTACTAAATATGTCTAGTTCTACCTACTTTAGGTCACAAGGTAAGAATGGGACCCTTGTGACAATGAGCTCTGGTATATCTTCTTGCCAACAATGTAAGACTCTTCAGAGCTCTCTCTCTCTTTAGCTCAGTGTCCAGCAGTATTCAAGATGTCAATTGCTGTGCAATCTCAAGTCCCTGTGTGACTAAAATGATCAGAGCCCCTCTGTCAACCTACAATGTACAAGAATCATTGTGAGATATACATCTTCATCATTTTATACCTCATAGATTCTAGAGTTATTTGTTACAGGAGCATACTTAGCCATACCTGATTAACATAACAGGCAGTCTGAAATTAAAATTGTTGTTCTTACTTAATTGTACAGTACTTACTACCTACAATAAACAATCTTATGTTTTTATAACTATTTCTATTTCTCCAGGTAGAGCAGGTACCATACACCTGGAGTTAATGACTCACTTTTCTAGGTATATGTCTATTACTCCAACTTCTCAAGGGGTCTCCTGCAAAGAACAACAACCATCTCCAGTAAGAATAAAAAAGGTAAGAACACAGAAATCACACTTTAGTTTAATGAGTAACACTCTGATAAGGCAGACTCTTAAGGAAAAAAAAAAATAACCAGGCCATAGAGAGACATTGCAAAATGTTTTAAAAGACAAACTATGGTTATAGATAATGTAATACTGCAGGTTAGGGTAGAGAGTTTGCCCACCAAAATCAGATGAAAAGGAGACATGCCACCTCCTACTTTGGCTCTGAATGTGAATTACAAAAGGCTTCAGGTCAATTAACAAGAACTACTAAAGAGAAGAGGAGAGGGTACAGCTATAAAGAATGAGTTTGTGAGGGCCTTGTTAGGAGGGAAAGGGGGAAGAAAAGAACAAAGAGATACAAGCTTCAAGATTAAATTTTTAAAGAAAATCTCTGAGGCAGTAGAAATGCAGAATTATATAAATGCATATGAGATTTAAGAAGCAAAAAAAGGACTTCTGGCCAAGATGGACACATAGGTAGACACACTGTGCCTCCTCACACAACCAAAATAAGGACAACAAAAATTTAGAAACAAAAAAAAAAAAAACCAGTATTGACAGAAAATTGAAGTGTATGGATGTCCAACAACCAAGGAGTTAAAATAGACACATTAATCCAGACCTGTAGGAGGGGCGGAGTCAGGCGGCAGGGCAGAGAGTGGTGGCTGGCAGACCCTGGCATGGGGTGGCAGCGGGCAAACCCAGGGAAGCAGTGGTTTGTGGATGGGTGCAGCACACAGGGTGGCTGGCATACCAGGAGGTCCCACATTCACGTGCAGATAAACCAGGCAAAACTGGGGAGCAAGATAGACCCTGCAACCCAGGGCTCCAGTGGGGTGAAATAAAGCCTCAAACCACTGACTGAAAATACCTATGGCGTTTGAGGTGCTGGGAGAGACTCCCAGCCTCACAGGAGAGTTCGTTGGAGAGACCCACAGGGTCCTAGAATGTACACAAGCCCACCCACACAGAAATCAGCACCAGAAGGGCCCAGTTTGCTTAGGGGAAGCAGCAGAAGGGACTGAAATCCAGCAGAGAGCAGAGCAAGAACCATTGTTCCCTCTCTGTTCCCTGCCCCACATACAGTGTCACAACCCAGCAACTGGGTTGCCCCACCCAGGTGAATACCTGAGACTCTGCCCCTCACTATATAACAGGAGCATCCAGACCAAAAAAAAAAACAAACCCAAACAGAAGAACAGATCAAAGCCTCAGAACAAATACAACTAAGCAATGAAGAGATAGCCAACTTATCAGATGCACAGTTCAAACCACTGGTGATC
>CM052542.1:107660159-107676595 GCA_028533065.1 Trachops cirrhosus
GAAAGAAACAACCAAACAGAAAAGAATGAAGAAACAAGAATTCAAAAAAAAAAATGAGGAGAGGCTTAGGAACCTCCAGGACATCTTTAAATGTTCCAACATCTGAATTATAGGGATATCAGAAGGAGACGAGGAAGAGCAACAAGTGGAAAAGTTATTTGAACAAATAATAAAGGAGAACTTCCCCAATCTGGCAAAGGAAATAGACTTCCAGGAAGTCCAGGAAGCTCAAGAGAGTCCCAAAGAAGTTGGACCCAAGGAGGAACACACCAAGGCACATCGTAAGTACATTACCCAAGATAGAAATGAAGGAGAGAATCCTAGAAGCAGCAAGAGATAAGGAGACACTTACCTACAAAGGAGTTCCCATCAGATTGTCAGCTGATTTCTCAAAAGAGACCTTGAAAGCAAGAAAGGGCTGGAAAGAACTATTCCAAGTCATGAAAGGCAAGGACCTACATCCAAGGTTGCTCTATCCAGCAAAGCTTTCATTTAGAATGGAAGGGCAGATCAAGTGCTTCTCAGATAAGGTCAAGTTAAAGTTCATCATCACCAAGTCCTTATTGTATGAAATGTTAAAGGGGCCTATCTGAGAAAAGAAGATAAAACACATGTACAGTAAAATGACAGCAAACCCACAGTTATTAACCACACCTAAACAAAAACAAAAACTAACTAAGCAATCAACTAAAACAGGAACAGAACCACAGAAATTGAGATCACATGGAGGGTTAGCAACAAGGGAGTGGGAGGAGGAGAGAGGGGGAAAAGTTACAAAGAATAAGTAGCATAGATGATAGGTAGAAAATAGACAGGGGATGGGTAAGAATAGTATGGGAAAGTAGAAGCCAAAGAACTTATAAGTATGACCCATGGATATGAACTAAAGGTGGGGAATGTGGGTGGGAGAGGGTGTTGCAGGGTGGAGGGGAGTGAAGGGGGGGAAATGAGACAACTGCATAGTCAAATAGCATAGTCAGTAAAATATATTTAGAAAAAGAAGTAAAAAAAGCTAGATGGTTAAAACATATATAACTTTCAAAAAGCATAAGAGAAAAAAGGGTAACAATAAAAGCAATTATATTGTAGTCAATTGATAGATCGTTTGCTATCTCAGCCTTTTGGGAAAATGGTGTAATGAAAATAAATTTAATAGATAAAATATTTATGGAAACTATTTATGATTTTTTAACACAGAGTCAAATGCCTGTAGGATATTTCTTGTTTTAAAAATAGCAAGACACACCCCCTATCTTGTTAGTTAATCACGGAACTGCTATTTGACAGAGAAACGGTCAGTGTGACCTCGACTGTCATCTACTCAATAGCCACTCATTGGGTACCAGATGTACAGGCCTGGCTTACAACAGGCAAATTGTGGGGACAACTCACCCCCAGTGTGCATACACTGTGGCTCTCACTGATGGAAGGATATGCCGATGAATTAGCAGTCAGACAGCGACTGTCATTGGTAATAACTTCTTATTATGTCAAGGAATTTACATGCAAATCAATGTGAGCAATGTGCACTTGCTTATCCCCACCATAAATCACTATCGATTGCCACACCAATTCCTCGCCATAATTAGGAGCTATAGACAGGGTTGCAGCATTATCTTAAATACTGTGTCACTACCCTCCATATATAGCTGGCATCACAAAACTCCCGCACTGCTACTCTTACTACCCACGGCACTGCTTCTGTTGTTATTAGGGTGAGAAGTAGGGGAGATAAGTGAATAAAACGATCCTGTGTGCAACATCTACCTGAGAGATTCCCTGTACCCTATTAGAGATTTAAAAAATGGGAATTTCTCCATATCCATATTGAATTCCTGTGTGCAAATGCAAAAGTTGGCAACATGCTGCTCTTAATCTGATTTATGCACCAATTTATTTTATACATTAGGCACACTGTATGCAGGCTGACTGATGCATAAAAATTTCATGCAAAAAAGGACTCACTCCCGTGCAACTGCCTTTCAGTTATTATTACCTCTTGTGGTTCGCATCCCACGGTGGGTAGGACAAATGACTCCACATAACCAAATGCATTTTACCCGCTGTACAAACATTTTGATCTGTTTCTATTTCCTCTCAGCTCTAACTTCAGAAAGCTAAAAACTCTCTATCTTAACTTTCTTAAATCCTTTAATACTACTAAACATCCACTTATGCAGAGAACGTTTCCATGTTCACTAATTGTGCATTTTTGTATAAACACACAAACACGTACAACAGAGGCAAACAAATGGAGACAGACGGACACACAGCCACAACACACCTGGGTATTTATGGTTAATTTTTGTTGCTGTTAAACATTTTTTCTCTACATTTCATAACCACTGTGCATTTTGCATTACTTTTCTAATTATCTTCACAGGAGTATGTTCTCCAGAATATTAACAGTAAAAATCCAAACAAAAAAAGCTTTGGGGGTAGGGTTTTTAGTTAGGGAAAAAGCAGCTAGAAAAAGCATCTTTCTGTATTTTCCTTTTATTAGAAGTCTCCTTTCATCCAAGAAATATGGAGCCTGAAATAAATTGTACCATCCTGCTTTTTTTTATTCAAATCCTTGCCAGAGCTAGGCAGTATGCTAATGAAAACAGGTTGATAAATGACTCCCTGATATTTTCCAGACATTTTTCTCTCAGAAGTGCTCTAAACTGATGTAGCTCAAAGAGAATAAGGCGCATTAAGTCATTATATCAATTTTTGTTACCCAGATACTTCAGTCCCAGTTAAGCGCTGACAGCCAATATAAAACAAGGCAAGGGCATCATACGACTCCATCGATCAAATCTTGTCGTAGACAGATTGCCTATTACACAAATAGAACTAGCGGATTCAGTTTGTAGTTTTATGCTCTCCAATTAAAGGATAACAGGGTACTTTCCCATAAATCTGCTAATTGCAACTGAATTAATTTAACAAATTTCTCCAAGCACAGAGGAAAAAGCGATTGGTTAAGCTAATGTAAACTAGCACAGGTTGTCACAAAGAGGCTCCCATAACATCCTTTTGCTATACCTTGATTGGGCAAGGTGTCACAAGTATTTAGCTCCATGGTGGTTCTCTGGCAACAGACAGCTGACAAGCATAAAACATTGCACAAATAGGAGATAATTTATTTGTGGTACTTTTTCTCTCCCTCACTCCCCTCTCTCCCCGACCGGAAGGATAAAATAACTCCCTCTTTGCATCTAATTAATGTTTCTTCCAAGTGAAGCTGTTTTTTCTAAATCAGAATTACACCAGCTACAGCTCTATATTACAGAAAGGGGTCCCTCTGCGCCACTCAACCAGCAGTAGGAGTGATAGGCTAAAACAGAACTGCCTATTGCATTTCAAAGGAGGAAGTAGCTTAATGCTCCTGAATAGGGCAGGGCAAATACAAGGCAGGGCGTCCACTCACAAATTCAAATACACAGGTAACCATAGCCCAAGGCCAGAATCAAAGCAGATGATCCCAAGCCGTAAAATAATGCATTACAGGAGAGTTCTTCAACTGCCGTGGCCAACCTGCAGGAGGTGGAGCTGAGACAACTGCACAAGCACAGTGGTGATCTCAGGGCAGTCCCCTGCCTCTCTGCTTGCTCCACCACATCTCCATCATGCCTCGGCCAGCGACCCAGGTGTGCTGGTGACACTCACAATGGCCTCAGACAGCTAAAGGTAGGGAACTCAGATGAGGAGGGGGTGAGAAACAGAAAACATATTTTATAGATTTGTTGAAATAGGACAAATATTAAATATCTTGTCCCATTGTGCCCATATTTTTAGGCTGGGTATTTTAAATTTCAGCTTGCAAAATACAGTTGCCATATCTGGACTTGGCAGGCACCACCTCCGCCAAAAGGAGATAGATCTGGGTTCTATAAGAAGCAATGGAGCCTGGAGCCCATAGAGAAGGGAGGTCAAGGCAGTGATACCAGGATGATGTACCTCCCCAACTCACACTAAAGGCGGGTATCTTCAGCACCTCTCTCTACTCTTGTGATCACAGATTTAAGCTTCCTTGCTGCAAAAGCTGACTCTTTCACCAGGGAGGAAAATCTTGGGGTATACCCTCTTTTCCAGAGCACATTTGTAATTACCCTGTTGATCCATCTGTGTTTCTGCTGAAAGATGAAGCCCTGCCATGTTGCCCCAATGTGATGGTAAACTATTTGAAGACAAGAACCACATGCACTTTGTACTACAAACTACGAGCAGTGATAACATGGCATGTTGCCTCTGGGTGTGCAACATACACAACTTTAAAACTGGCTGAGTCATCTGGCCAAGAGGTAAAAGGATTCTGCAAAGGGAAAGAGGGTGTGAGTTGAGTCCAGGCAGGAAAGTATAGGGAATACATACCTATACATTATTAATTTGCCACTCTATACCTAACCAGAAAGAAAATGGAAATATGCACAGAAAAAAAGTAACATTCTAAGTTAGATATATTTATGTAAAAATGCTAGATTAAGGTCAGGAGACCTGGGTTATAGCCCCAGCTTTGCACCAAGTAGTTGTATGATGCTAGGATCACACATAACGATTTCTTCCTCATCCATGAAAGGAGAGTATCAGGGTCCCGCTCAGAATGAGATCTGATGAAAGCTGGGAGATCTAGCCACTATTTTGTAAAATGTAGCTGTGCGTGAAATCAAATTCCAGGGTGTTCCCAGCATTTTTTTAACAAAATATAACATATCACAGTACACTGAATGTAGTAAGGATAAGTACTATTTTTTGACACTTCTGATTCAGTTATGTAAATATATGTGTGCATGCAAGCTATAATAGGAAATATATTCATTAAGGTCAGTCACAGTCAAAAAATGAAAGCCATCAATTCATTGCCACCCAAGGACTGAACACAAAGGTTCCATGGCTCTGTCATCACCTGTTCACACCCAGGCCCATTGCAGGGGCTGGGGACCTGGCGAGCTGAGGCTCTGAAAGGACCAGTGCAGAAGGCTTCTCTCTCAACAGCAGCTCATCAGTCATTCCTGATGAGAATGACAGACTGGAAAGCCCCTCATCTCAGGACAGACGCATGTCTACATAAGGATAATGAACGATGCATTTCAGAGAGGTCTACAGCAAGGCCCCATTTCCAGTTGGTGTGAATAGTGAATAAGTTCAGAATGAGAGGTCTTAGGTCTGCCACACACACACTCTCCCCACACACACTCCTCACACAGAACCTGAACACCAGGCACCCAGAAAGGCAAAGAACTTCTGTCAAAGGAGGTTCTCAGAGCATGGGCTGACCATCCCATCAATTGTAGGACAGGTATTTCGTCCATCACTTTGTGATTCACATGCACACAGAAGCAATGGCATGGACTTGTTCTCTACGAAGGACCTGAGAAAGGATAGCCTGAAAGAATCATGCCAGCCTAAAATATCTTGCTGGCCACATCTCAAGAATCTACCTAAAATGAAGTAGGACCTATGAGTAATTCCCCAAATCCTCCGTTTCTCCAGTTATGTTGAGTCTACTGCTGAACAATAATTTTTACTGTGCCTTGTTACGTACGAGGTATAATCTGATATGCTGGTTGGAGAAAATCTCCAAATAAAAGGTGATTTCTTATTACAAATATGTTAGTTTGAGTCTAAGCTTCTGGAGGAAAAATACTCCTTTAGCTAAAATATTTTCTATTATTTGAATACCTCCTATTTAAAGACAGCTTAAGGGTTATGGAACTTGGTTTATGGAAGATGTGGAGGACATGATACTATGAAAATAAACAACAGAAGAGCCATTGATGAGGAGAGTAAATAAAGGTTCTGAACGCTATCCAGCTAGCTAGCCAACAAGCATTTATTGTGTACATACTGTGTGTTGGGCACTAGACATTACAATACAGACTGAACAGAGCAGGTATAATCCCTTCTCTCAGTAGCATACAATCTGTTTGGCAAGAGACCTGTTAAATAAGTTTCCTAAATAAACCAGCACAGTGAAGGAAAATCAAGAATGATTAAGGGGCTTTTAGTTTGGGGGTTGAGACCTAAAGGATAACTGAAAGGGCAGGTGGAGAGGGCAAGCGGACTTTCCTCAGGCCTTCTGCCACAGCCTTCCCCACCGTAGCTCTCCGCTGCCTTTCCCCTCACACCAGCACCTCTCCATCGGTCAGCCTCTAAACCCTCTCCTATACCCACAAGCTGCAGTCAGGCTACCTCCCCTTGATCCTCACTGACCTTCTGTCCTCTGAGGCCAGGCTCTTTCACACCTCCTTACCCCATTGTTCCCTCAGCTGAGAATGGGGTTTTTTTGCAGCATTTCAAATTTCCAGCTTGTTCAGGTTCAAATCCCAGCTCTACTTCATAGCTATGTGCCCTTGAACAAATATTCCTGTATTACTCCATGCCTCAAGGTCCCTTTTTGTAAAACAGAGATGACAATGGGCCCTACTCTGTGTGTTTGGTATGAGGATCAAATGAGATGATACATGTAAAGCACTGAGAACTGTATCTGGCATGTCATAAGCCACCAACAAAGCTTAACTATTATTGTTATTGTTTTTATGGTTGTCATTTATTTACTACTTGGTTTTCTATAAACCAAGAGCCAGATCAAACTGCCCTTCTACTGCAAAGCTATGCAGTCTTCCTCTAGCCAATATGTCCCCTGCAAATATACTACACTTACCTCCATCATAGCCTTATCACATGATACTGAAATTTTTTATGTACCTCTTGGAACCCTGGACCCCAAGTCAGAGGCTTCATCTTACTTACCTTGCTTTCCCTAGTGTCTGGAAATCAACAAGCTCTCAAAGAACACATGAGAAGATAGAAGGATCAATGGGGTGGCCAGATACAGGGGGCAGCCTGGAAAACTCACCTTGGCCCTCCCCCTTTTTCTAAGGAGGTGTCCCTCCAAGTACTTGAGCAACTAGGTTGAAACCCTCCCAGCCACATAGTGACCTCTGGCCTGAAATGTCACTGCCCATGTTGACCATCATTTGAAGAGCCACTTGGGGAGTGAACCTGTCCTTCAGAAGCCAGGACAACTGTCCATAACTTCAAATCCTTGAAGAGAAACATATTTTCTCAAAACACTTCTAAATGCAGTGAGACATACTTTTTAAGTCTCTAGCTAAAATGTCTGAAAGTATCTTTCTAGTTATTGGTATCGTTACATATACAGTAACAATCCCAGAAGCAGGGCATGGCTGCACTAGCTTTACCTCTGGCAAACTCAGTGTCTGTGCTGTCTGAACTCAAAAAAAGACTATAAAACTACATTTAAGTGACTCACTTAATTACTATAATGAAAAAAGGTCCAATTTCAAAACTGAAAAGAGAAAAAGAAAAAATTACTACTGTTTGGTAGGAGTTTATTATGTAAATAATTAGAGGGCATGTCAAGAAATAGAGATGCCCAACCACATTGGCACACTAACGAGGAAGAACTTGGGAGAGAGTGGGAAACATGTTCTCTTTGCTAGGACCAGAGATAGCATCTCCTCTGACTCTTCCACTGCTGTCAGCAGCCTCACTGAGTCAGGAAGCCTGAAGCCACAGGCTTCAAACCCTGATGTGCCATGAACCCTTTTCATGGCAGGTCATGGTGGGCCATTAACCCCCAAATAATTTCTCTATCACACATTCTTCCCTTTACATGTCAACATGGCAGGTTCCAAAGTCCCTGGAAAATGCTTCATCTCTAATTAAAGTAGGAGCTGATAATGTCACAAGAACTTTGAAAGCAAAGTTGGACCAGTCTGAAATAGAGTTGATGGTGGGTTGGAACAGAGCCTTCAATAAGCATCTGCATCCTAATGCCACTTCATAGGCAACGGTTTGAGTCAGATGGCCATCGCAAACCCACAAGTCACTGCTTTGCTCATTTTTTATAAGACTTAGGGATATTTGGCTCAGAACTTTCTTACTATTAGCCCTTTTCCATAGTAAAATCTAAAATTAAAGGCAGGACCCCCTATAAAATGGCCACGAAGGTAAAATTCATTTTGATGACAATTGCTGAAAAAAGGCAGGCAGGTGTAAAAGATATAACGATTCCACCCATCACATGTCTCAAATCCTAGGCATGAGAAAGATCCTTTGACCTAACTCAGCCTACAGATTCTATTAATTTTAAAATGTTCTCAAAGAGATTACATGGTCCCTCATGTAAATCTGTTTTAGCATTTCTCTCACTAGCTGATAGTTTTGGGGGCAAGTAGAGAAGGCATTGATAATCCCTCACAATGCTGTCTAATTTATATTTTAACATACCATTACCTAACAAAATATTTCAGCCAAACTGGAAAGGCAAAATTTCTTACTTCTCATTTCTTAGTACTAAAACCAATCTCCAAGTATCCATAAAATTATGTATATGTCTACCCCAGTAAGAATCATAAAAACCTATAAACTGGGGGTGGGGGAGGGCATTACGGAATGGCAATGAACCCCTCCATGCATGCTTTGGACCCATTCAGAAGCCGCTCCACAAGGGGAGGGACTGAATCACTGGCACTTTGTAATCCCCATGCTCAGCACTGTGTCTAGCATATAGTAGGTGTGGAATCAATCTTTCAAGAATGAAGGAAGATCTTCTTAGGTGTCTCTGCCAAGCCACAGATGCCCAGAGCAGGCCCTTCCCACACACACAAGGCCACCATGGTAAAAAACTCCAAAAAGACACAGGCCTGCCTCAGCCACCTTTCATGTAGGGTAAAGGAGAGGAAACAAACACTACCCAGGAACCTTGCCTGACACCAAAAACAGAGTGCAGGACATTTTATTCTCCATTAATTTGGATATACAGTATTTCTCTATGAGTACTGTAGCACGCAATGTTCTTATAAGGTTATGAACTGGTTTTGCATCCTTCCATTGCTAGAATTTAATACTGTACTAAGTGTGATATATATCAGCCATGATTAATCCTGCCCAGTTCTGAAGCAAGTTTCTATAAAAACCAGCTTGAAATACAGGACTCTTAAAGCCCTTGCCAAATCTGCAAGATGTGATATTAACACAGCTCCAATCCAGGCGAGCATGTCTAACTTACACTGAGACTACCTACACATTCCCCTTTGTGCTCTGTGAGCAGCTATTCATCTTATCACCGAAGCCTAGAAAATTCAGTGAGTGCTGCCCTGGCCTGGTTTACAACAGCATTATTAATACTGCTCAACAACAAAGTAAAATTACAGATAAAATCTGAATAGGCCCATTATTGTTTTTAGAAGGAGCTAAAGAAGCTATATAATTTCTTTGGGCCTCTAGAAATCTCACTCTGGCAAAGACAAGAAATGCACACGGCAGCCAACTAGCCACCAGAGCTCAGCTATGAGTAAATCCCCTCCTTGAACATCGTGAATTAAAGCAGATGAAAGTTTTAAAATGTCAGGCGAGTCCCTGGGGATAGATATGCTTTATGTTTTTTATACAGTGAACATTAATTTCAAATGGAAAGGGAAAGCAGCCCTCTATCTCCAGCCATTTGCTCCATTTTTTCTTAAGTTCCACGTGTCCACTTATAACAGACCAGTCTCAGAGGAATTGATGCTTCGCTGAGTCAAACAGTTGGAATCAAGGTAAAAGGAAAGTCCTTGTAAGGAAGAAAATAAAAATCCACCATCCACTTCTGAGAAGCAGCCCCAATACGGAAAATTTGGCATGGAGTTAGACAACTGAGGTTTGAATCCTACCTCCAACTCTTTCTAGGTGTTTGGTCTTTGAAAAATCTACCTTCTCTGATCATTAATTTCCTTCTTCACAGGGTTATCAGATAAATTAAACAAAATAGTAAGTGTGCATATACCACATAGCACACAGCATCAATATGCACACATACATACATATGTTCACACACATGCATTTGTGTATGTATATTTGTGCATATCTTACTTTTCAGGTTGTTGCTTTAACTCTTTTAACAGCTTTTAACCTTATTTAAGCTCTATCATGCCTTCTGGTTTTATTTAACTGTCCTAGGAAGCAAACAAAATTGCCATTCATCATTCATTCATTCATATGTACACACAATACCGAGGATCTATTATGTGCCAGTTCCTTTGGAATCCAATAGAAAACAGGATGCTGTCTTTGCCCTTGAGGAGCTCACAATTTGGAGCAGTGGTTCTTTCCATATGGTAAATTGTAGGTGAAAATCAGAAGCCTTGTCTCCCCACGTAGGCCACGCAATCAGTCTGACAGCATGATGATAATGGGACAAATAACTGACCTAAACACTCTGACTTAAACATGCAAAGACCAGAGGGCCCATGATAATTTGGATTATTGCACAGCTAGCAGTCATTCCCTGACTACCCCACCATGGGCAGAGTTTACTTCTCTGGCCCACTGATACTGGTCTTAGCCATGAGATTTGCTCGGACCAATGAATTTAGCAGTGTAATGTGAGCAGAGGCACTACATGTGCTCACATCACACTGCAATTTGTCTTGGCTCTTGCATTCAATGATTTACCATGAAGGGCTTCAGGCATCCTCTACTCCATCCAGCCAAGCCTCAGAACAAACATACATTGAACAGACCTAAAGCCAACATGCAGCCTGGGGTCAAGGCCAGGTGCCCTGCCACCAGGAGCAGAGCGACCCAGACCAGATCAGTCAAACCACAGTCAACCTGCAGAACATGAGCAAGAAAATAAATGGGATGGTTTCTTAAGCAGCATTATTGAGGAAATAGCTGACCAATGTAAGTTCTAAGCAGAATCCCAACCAGAAAACAATTGCTTCATCAAAAGCAATTTGGCACAACTTAACTACTGAAGCATTAAAATGAGATTATGTTACAAGACATGCTTTTCATGATCAAATCAATCATTTCATCTCAACTCCTCTGTGCTTGGTTTCAGCTCTCTCTGCACTGAAAGAAATTAACAAAAAATAAGTTGATCTTGATGAGTATGACTCAAATCAATAATGTTAATTGGGCTCCTGAGCATAAGATAAAATGACTTCAAATCAACAAAAGGTTAATATTGCTTTCCCTTCATGCAGCACCAGCTATGATAAATCTATAGTGGTCTGAAATCTCCAATTTCATTAACAACACATTTAACATGCTAACAGGACAGGACCATTTCCCCCTTTAAAAAATGTTTTCTCAGTGCCCACCAGCAGATTAACTGAAGATTGTAAAGCATATCCAATTTGTGATTAAGTCATACCTGAATAAGGATGGGGGGAGAGATACTCCATGATGATAACTTAATTTAAACTTTAATTTTATTATCTTCCTGTCCTACCTACTTCCTCATGGTACTTGAAGGTATTACTGGACATTTTATTTTATTGGCTATTTCATTCTAGTTAACATTATTAGCTAGAAAAGAAAAAAAAGTCATCCAACATTCTTAATGAGCATACACAGTATGTAAGGAGGTGTGAGATGTGCTTGAGAGGTGGGAAGAGAGGTTTAAAAAAATATGAACCAGCGTTACAAGGTTCCTGTTCTTAAGGAACTTTCAGTCTGTTATGATGTATTAATGGTTAGATAGCCAGTAATATGCATATAAAATAATCTACATTAACAAGTCATATGGACTAGATGATTGTTGGCTATCTTTCTTTTATCCAGCTCTCCTACCGTCTTTCTAACATCTTCCTAGATTTCCCCAGATTTGGTTGGTATGCAAATAACTTCATTCTCCTATCCCAGAGCAGGGTCCAACTGCCTAATCCCATAAGCAAAGCCCATGGCCCCTGGCCACAGTAACTGGTTAAAGAATAGAATATGACCCTGCCTTAGTCCATTTGGTTTGCTATAATTAATTACCACAGACTAGGTGATTTAAACAAGAAACATTTATTTCTCACAGTTCTGGAGGCAAGAAGTCTGAGATCAGGGTGCCAAGCAAGGTCAGGTTCTAGTGAGGGCCCTCTTCCAGTTTGTACACTGCTGACTTCTTGTTGTATCCTCACATGGCAAAGAGAAATGTGAGAGATCTTTGGGGTCCCTTTTATAAGGGCACTAATCCTGTTCAAGAAATTTCCACCCTTGTGGCCTAATTACCTTCCAAAGGTCCCATCTCCTAATATGATCACATTGAGAGTTAAAATTTCAACATATGAATTTTGGGAGGACACAAATAGTCAATTGCAGACTGCTTTTAGACTTATTTGGCCAATGGGACTCAATTTGGTGAATTTTGTTCAAGCCTAAGTGAACTGAACTTTATCCTGCTGGATTTGAACCAGAACATACAGTCTTAATAACTATGCACAGCCACCTTGCAGTGGAGCAAAGCCCCCAATAACAGATCTTTCATTGAGGAAGAACTGCTGAGAAATAGAGAGGGAACAAGACTGTTTCTGGCTCATGCCTTACCTGAAACCATTGCTACAATTAAAGCCAACATTGACCCTCTTTGTCCTTAAGACAGTTTGAGGTATGGTTTTTTACCTCTGTGATTTACAACTAAAAACATCTAAGCAGAATATGCAACAGATTTTCAAAGAAAAAAATTATCGTGGGCTAGGAAACTCTAAATAGAATCCAAAGGGGAGTAGGATTTATCCTTGAAAAATGGATAAACTGTAAGTTACTGAGGAGAGGGGTAGTGGTTACAGAATAAAACAGAATGGGGAAAGAAAGCAAGCCTGGTGACCTAGACAATGCCATCAGAATGGTAGTCTGTGACCTTCACTGCCTTGTTTCATCCTCACAAATACTTTATTAGAGATGCATGATGACTGCAGAATGCAGAGGGGAAAGAGAATCCCAAGAAATTTCATGGCTTACGCAATGTCACCGAAGAATGGTTTAGCCTCCCACAGGACTGGACAAGAATTCTGGATCTGCCGTATACTGGGTGTATGAATCTTTGACAAGTTACTTTGACCTCTCTGAATCTCACTTTCTTTGAGTTAGGTATAGTAATAATGGCTACCTCTGAGATTGTGAGAATGAAACAAAATAATGCATAAAAGTGCTTACCACCATGTCTATTACAATGTATATGACCCATAAATATTAGTCATTATTTTTGTTATTGTTATTTAAAAGGAAAAAGAAAAACTGGGTTAGGATCTATAACCACAATAGAGGAGAATAAAGACCAGTGGGTAGAAATGACAAAGTAAATGCTTTAGGCTTAACATAAGAAATAGGTTTCAAATATTTAGTGCTATCTAGAGACACACTGGATTTCTTCAAAAGGACTGAACCTCCACTTCTGGAGGTTTCCACTCAGAAAAGGAAGAGTCTCTGTTTAAAGACACCATGGCAGGAATTTGAGCATCAGATGCATGATCTAAGGATTTTTTTCATCATGGGGACTTACCAACCCTGTGAAGTACCACTGTCCTGCCAGTTTAATTGCCAGTGCAGCCCCAGACTAAAGATTACCAGGTTCTTTCCCCACCTCCTTCCCATCCTCAGTCCTTAACAAGGCTCAAAATCACTTTTACATTAAAGAAATGTGATACAAATTTGACTGGACTCACTACACCCACACTATCCTCCAATATTGCAAAAAGCTAATTTCAGCTGTCACTTACTGGAAGTAAAATGACAAATATCTGTAATATCTGTCAGGTTATGAATGCTTTAAAAAGAGTTATGCAGCTGTCAACGTTTTGATGACATTAACAAGAGAAAAGTAAACGAAAAAGAGGAAACAGCTTGTCTGTGGAGTACTCAGTTGCCAAACTTCTCTATTACTTATATTAATAAAAATCAAATTACCTCTATAAAAAATGCAAACAATGAAGACTTCTGGAGAAAACCGATGGAGGCAAATCTGTTAATAATGCTGCCAATTCTACAGATTAGATCATCAGAATTAGCTTCAACATCTCAGTAGAAAGTGACTAATTCTATTAAGGAATGTGAAGTCTTTACTAAACTTTTCCTCACTGATGGCACAGGAATAAATGCGTAACACCCCTGGCACAGAGTAACCAATCTTCTTAAGAGCTTCTTGTCATCTCAGAAGACAGTGAATTATTGCATATAAGTAGGTCACTATGCTTCCCATGCTGACTCAAAGAGTCCTGATTTATATCCATTATTTTGGAATAATTATTAATAAAGCTTGCTCATTCAGATAATGAATTATGATGGTATGTATATAGAAACATGGCTACTTTACAAGTGTGTGTATGTGTACATGTACATGTATGTGTGATTCTACATACACATATGGGTCTGTGTACATGTGTATGTGTACATGTGTGTATGGATGTACAGGATGAGGCAAAAGTAGGTTTGCAGTTGTGAGTACATGAAACACAGTTTATTCCTGTATTATTATTTATTAATTACTTGTATTATTTTACATACAAACAACTGTAACCCTACTTTTGCCCCACACTGTATATATGTGTATGTGTGTAACTTTTTTCTTCTATGTCTAAGTGGATCTTATCTATTACATAATTTATCTTTGGGAGACAAACACCACATTTCACAACAAGAATTTTCAGAGTTACATGATATTGATTTTTTGGTACTTCCAATTAAACCAAAATAAATATGTGAGGCAAAAAATAGCTTTTGTTTTTTTCACATTTTTATTTGACTACATTAATCACATATAAGCTGAATTTTAAAAAACAAAAAAATAGGACCACCAACAAAATGACCTCTTGGAAACAGGGATACATGGTCCAATTTTTAGTGTAGGAGGTGTTTTTAACTCAGTGAGTAGTAGCCACAGTTAAGACTGTAAGCCAAAATCCATGCCGCTAATCATTAAGTAGTATCTGTTACTCCAATATTTCTGCTGTTTCTCCAATACCAGAGAAGGACAAAACAGAAAACAACAAATAAAAATAATTAGTGTCAAAGTGGGGTTTCCTTTGTGGGCTTGACTGATCACTTTTCACATCAAGGGTCTAACTGTCCTTAGTTAATAAGGACCCATTCTTTCCATATGCATTTTTAGGTACCTACTCAGTCTAAAGGATAATATACATTGTGGACTCACTAATCGGTGCTTTTTTTAATGATATAACTGAGGAAAGCCCAACAATTAAAAATGAATGGTTCTTATTTTTTAAATCTTAATCCATCTCTATATATGACTTTTGACCTGGGACATCTGCAAGCTATATTTTTTAAATATTCATGAAAATTTTCCCCATCCCTCTTCCAGATTCAGGAAATTGACTCACATGGGAATTCTGACAACCAGCCAATGTGCACACCTCCATACCAAGAACATCTCAGCCTCTGCTTGGTCTGTAAATTAAGCCATTAACAAACACAGAAGTTGGGAGGAATAAAATGTCCTGCAACAAATTAAATTCCATGTAGCATAGGGCACTGGCACTATTCCCATGAAAATGAGTACATTTTGTGACAGTCAGACTTCTTTTCTCCAACACATTCCAGAGACCGCATGCTCTTTTTGGTGTTCCTCATAAATCTGAGGAAATTAAAAGTTAATATGCCATGATATTTTTATTACTGGGTCTAATGCAGTAAATATGCAAATATTAGTAAAGCTAGAGCTGGTGGTACCACAGGACAAAACCTCAAGGCTCTCACAGCTTGGGCTTTCTGGAGTACTAGATGTCAGCGTAAAGCACGGTGGGGTCTAAGGTGGCAGATGGGAACGTGAAGAGCCACACTCTCCCCAGGGGGGGAGACAGGTTGGTCAGGGGCCTGGTTTTGAAGCCATTCTTTGATTGCAAAACTATAATGATGGAGTGTAGGAAACTACTCCTTTGGGGTATTACTTCAGAGAGAAGCCATTTAAAAATGGGGGAATGGAATTTAAAAAACAGAAAAGAAAGTGAAAATGTAAGTAAGTAACCAAAACAAACAGGTGTGACCATTCACTGCCAAATGCTATCAAGAGACAAGGAAAAGACACCCCTTAGGAGGACACAGAAATTCTATGGACAACCCCAAACGTTGCCTTTGAAATGAAAAGTAATAGTGAATTTGTGTCGGCCTGTTACAGGGAGATGATGTGATGCAGCCAGGTGCAAAAAGAAACAGTTCACAGTGAAAAGGGAGCCTTCCTCCTCCAGTGTCTGTATTTTCAAATGGGAACTGGAGAGAATGAAAATGAGGGGGGAGGGGGGAACGCCACTACAACTGGAAGAAATCCCAGAAGTCGTTTTCATCCAAAGTATCTCTAGTGTAAGAAATGTGTCCTGCAACATCTCATTCAGCTTCCATTTAGACACAGGTTAGTCCCAGCCACAAATGGAAAAGATTGTCCAGAAATCTAAGCAATTCACTTTCTAAGATGAAAGAAAACACCTTATAGCTAAGTGCTGGAAACAACCTAGATGCCCAGCAGTAAATGAATGGATCAAAAAACTATGGTACATTTACACAATGGAATTCTATGCAGCTGAAAGAAAGAAGGAACTCATACCCTTTGCAACAGCATGGATGGAGTTGGAAAGCATTATGCTAAGCAAAATAAGCCAGGCAGTGAAAGACAAATACCATATGATCTCACCTTTAACAGGAACCTAAACAACAAAACAAAG
>CM052542.1:107677095-107695545 GCA_028533065.1 Trachops cirrhosus
AAAAAAAAAAAAAAAAAGAAAACACCTTCCTTAAGTCAAATGTCCCATAATGGAGCAAGACCAAGAAACCAGTGTAGGTGCTGGTCAAACATCCAGCTAAGCCTGGAGTCAAAGCAGGGAATCTGAGATCCTTTACCCAGAAAGAAAGCATATTTTTAAAGGGCTTTAAAGTCCCCCACCACACCTGGGAGTGACATCAACCAAAACCTTTGCTGCCTAGAAGATTCCTTATCACTGAACATTCAGAACATTTCAAAAATGTTTGTCTAAGCAACATTCTTTGACGCAGCAGGAAGACCTTAGAGCTACCATGGGCTGTGAGCATACTTTGGGCATCGATGTTCCAAACTACAGGGAGCAGTTCAGACTTTGAAAAGACTACAAGGGCATAGCCAACACTCCCAAGGAGGCTTCCACAAAATGGAATGGCTATGCCAGTTCTACAGAGAAAGATTAAGAACTGGAACAAAACCTTAAAAAGCAACTGGTATAGTCCTGGCTAGGTAGCTCAGCTGGTTAGAGCATCATCCTGACATGCCACAATTGTGGGTTCAATCCCTGGTCAGGGCACATACAGGAAGCAACCAGTAAATGCATAGATGGGTAAAACAACAAATATCTCTCTCTCTCTCTCTCTCTCTCTCTCTCTCTCTCTCTGTCTCTATCTCAATCTCTCTCTCCCCACCTCCATACCTCCCCTTCCTCTCTCTCCCCCTAAAAAATAAATAAATAATTTTTAAAAGCAACTGGTATAGGTGGTTTTTCAAACTGTAGGTCATGGTCAAATCAATTTAATGAGTTGTGATAAATATTTTTAATGGAATAAAAAAGACTAGATGAGTCATGGCTGGTGTGGCTCAGTGGATTGAGTGTCGGCCTGCAAACCAATAGGTCACTGGTTCAATTCCCAGTCAGGGCACATGCCTGGGTTGCAGGCCAGATCCCCAGTGGGGGTGGTGTGAGAGGTAACAACACACTGACGTTTCTCTCCCTCTATTTCTTCCTCCATTCCCCTCTCTTTAAAAATAAATAAATAAAATCTTTTTTTTTTAAAAAAAGGACTGATGGAAATGCAATGAAAAATACCAAAGCATATCATCACCTACAGGTAAGGCCAAACCCACATACATGTGTGAGTGCTGGAGTACAAAGTACAATGTTTATCTTTAGGAAGGTTGCAGGTTTTTTTTAAAAAGTTTGGACAACAGTTTCCTGCTGCAACCTTCTTGTTTCAAAAACAGGTCCTCTGCAAACCAAAAGACGTATCCAACATTGCTGGTAGTTAGTGACAGATCCGGGCTGTATCCAGAAAGAAAAGATCCAGCCTCTTAGAACCAGGCCATGCTGCTCTGTGAAGTTAACTCTGTAAACATCTTCCAAGCCTTTAAGGTTGTACACACACCCTAGTCCAAAGGGACTCTTTTCATAGCTCAAAATTTTCTTCCACAGGCAGACTTGGGTCAAGTCCCAGGCCCACCCTGCCCACTTGCACAAGGGAATACCCATTAGCATAGGTTACAGTTGAGCAAAGTCTTGGCTTCTTTTAGGAGATAGTTTTGGAAAAACAAATTCTTTTGGATCCACAGGCAATGTTTCCCAACAGAGAAGAGCAATTAGTAAATGTACAAATTAAAATTTTGCTCACACACTGCCACTTCCAGAGCTGAGTATGTATTTACTCTAAGTAAAACACATTGCCTTCATTTGTGTCAGTCATGCCTATAAATAATAGACTTTATTTGAATTCCATAGCTCCCTCTGAATTCCACTCTACTGAATTTAACAGGAAGAACATAATGTTCCACCAGCACTTCAAGGACTGAAAACTGTGATCAATACACAGGCTTGCAAACACACCAACATTGATTTATTCTTCACAATTATGTTGAAAGGAAAAGGCTGCACTGACGTCCCAGTCCTTCCCTTAGAAAAAGAATGTCACCATTGTCATCACCATCATCATGGTCATGTTGCAGAAACCATGATGAAACTTACATACACCAGACATGGCCCTAAGCTGCCCTGTCCTGCCTGCTGCCCACCCAACTGATTCCAGCACAAACTGGGGACTTTAGCTCAGAGATTTCTGTCCACAGGTCCCCAAACCCCAGGAATCCCACTACTCTACAGAGTTAAATAAAAGCAAAAGCAGGAGGTCAAGGAGATCCTGACCCACAAGACGCCCTCCTCCATTATCATAAAAGTGCCCTCATCTGGTTGTTCCCCTCCACACTGCCTGTGGTTCTGGGTGAACAGGAGGTGACAGTTACCTGAGGAAGGGGGCCTCTTTAAGGAAAACTGTACTCAACACAAAAAACTCAAACAGAAACATTCACTGGGTGATGACACTTATTTAGATAAAGATAATATTCTCCAGAAAAAGAAAAGAAAAATGAAATTCTAGGTTCTCCACATATTTATACATGGAAGCCCTGAGAAGAAACCTGCATGAAACATAAGAAATTCGAGCTTTCAAACATGTTGTTTCCACCTTATCGTTCTTATCTGTTAAAAAATACAAACAGCTGCATTTAAAGATAAGGGAACAGAAAGGTGTTGTGTATGTTGCCCAGATGTTTCTGAAATCTGTTCCCTGTTAAACTTATCTTTCCAGAACTAAAGACACCTCTAATCTTTTCTAATGGCTTAATCAAATGAAATAAATGGCTCGGCATAATATCTTCTTTAAAATTTACACTATGAGCCGTGTGCTCATGTTCACACACACACATGCATGTGTGTGCACAAGCAGGGATATTTTTAAACACTTATCCAAGGGAAAACTAGTCCCAGCATTGAAATATCATTCACATAATATATTTTCTCAAGGACAAAAAGCTGGAATACAAGTCAGTTACAATTTTAAAATAGTGTTTCTTTTTGTTTTCTTAATTATCATCACAGAAGGTAACAGTTCCTTTCCTTCATTACTTCGAATATTCATTACATTCTTACTATGTGTCTAGCAGTGCATTGAGAAAGAAGATAAAAATAGAAAAATGATACAAATAGAAAGACACAGAATGGTTTGAGAGATAAAAGATGGACAGTAGTAAAGAAGGGGTGTATAACGGGTGAGGAAAGAAAATAAAGAAAGAATATTGACTATCTGTCCAATGGAGGTCCCAGCCCCTCGTAGCATCCCTAGACACAAAAGGGCAGAGTGCAAAGAAAAAATATTCTACACCCAATTTGTCACCCTTCTGTGAGCTAGCTTCACATTCCTGCTCAGCAATTTATCATTCTTGAACACAGAATTGAGAGTCAAAGGGCCCTTAGAGAATGCACGGGTTTACATCCATGTTTTGCCCTGAGACTAGGGGCCACCAGAGGGCCGGGCCCAGGTCTAACCAGAGGCTCAGAACAGACCCAGCCCTGCATAGGCACACAGCAAGGGCTCTCATCTTTCAACAACTCATACTTTCTGAATAACACAGTCCAAACTTACGACACCAAATGCTATCTGTTTTCTCAGCTGAAAAATGAAGGTATTAAACCAGATGACCAGCAAGGTCTTTTCTGGTTCTCACAGTCTGTGAGCTACCATTCAGCCAGGACTAACCAACTTTCAGATTTCTCTTCATCTACATTTTAAAAGATGAGGTGGCTTGGGTAACAACTCATGCCTCCAAATGACTTTACCCTCCACCCTACAGCCCACTCCAGAGGTTCCATAATATATACCCTTAAATGAAATTGGAACACAAACTCTCTTTTATTAAAAAGATACTCTGAGCCCTGGCCAGGTAGGACAGTTGGTTAGAGTGTCGTTCCTGCACACCAACCAACCAATGAATGAATAAATAAGTGGAACAACAAAACAGCGTTTCCCTCTCTCTCTCTCTCCAATCAGTACATTTATTTTTTAATTTTAAAGAAAAAGAATACACTGAGGAAGCACGTGGCTTCTGTCAGATCTCACACCACATACCAGTGGCAAGGAAGCAGAAGATGAAATAAACTATACTTATTTTCTACATCATTCATTTGATGGCATCATTTAATCTCTTAAAACCAATTACAGTCTTTACTGGCAATGAAGGCCAACAGTGGGGATTATCAGGCAGCCCCTGAGTGGAACTGAGAGCCATCAGAAGCCTATGGTGAAAAGGAAAAATGCAAGTAAGCTTCAAAGCAAAGAAAGGGCCAGAAGGCCCCAGTGGCTGGAGCTAATGGTTTCCACAGCAAGAAACTGTGCTGTGAAGGAGAAAACCAGTGCCTTCAAAGAAGTCTTTTTGACCAGTGCAGAACCTTTGAATCTTTATTGTCTCTTACCTACAAAATCTCAAAGGGTCCATCCTCTATTTGCCAAGACGACTGCCCTTTTAGGCTTCTCTAGGGAAACCACAGATCTCAGAAGGCAACTCATCTCAGTATAAACACATTCTTCCCTGATGACATAGAAGAAAATAAAATAATCTGCTTTAAGATGATGCTAATAAAGTTAGAGCCCATTAATTTTAAATCTGTCTTTCAGACATGTAATAGTTTTATGTTTCTTCCAGGGTTCTGTCCCAGAGCAGCCTGAGGGAAATGGAACCAGTGCAAAGGAATAAAGGGGCCTACGAAGGCCATAGAGGAACAGAGTAAATTAGAAAGTTCTTTCTTGTAAAAAAATATAATAATAATAATAGAGAAGGAATCAAAGGGCATCAATAGAAAGCCGTTTTTTTTTTTAATTATTTACTTCTTAAACCTTTTTCATCTCTTTATCGCACAACTAATCAATGTAAAACTGTGCCTCTTGAAAGTGAGATAGAAATATTCAAGACAAGATGCACAGGAGACTGGGTTTTCTTACGGATGTGCTTTTCAAAGGCAGGCTCAAGGACATCTACAGTGTCAGAGAAAACTCAGCACGAGGACCTGTGATAAAATCCTTGGAGACAGCATCTGGAGCATGACTGAGGATCCTAGCATACCTGAGCAGGACCCTCCATACATCAGGCAGGATTCAACATCAGGGGGTCAAAGTGTCCCTAAGTACTGAGGCTAAGGGATGGGAACATGGGGTTTCATTATATTGATAATTCTCTCTACCTTGTTGTGTGTTTGAAGTTATATGATTTATGTCATCATAAATTTGAATTTAAACCTTTTTTAAATGTTGAAGGACCAACAATTTCCTTACTTGCCTCTTCTTTAAGAATGTCTTTCTGGAAGCCTCTGATCTAGAAACCCTGTAAAAACTCATAATCTCCTCAGCAGCAGTCACCACCACAGTAACAGGACCAGAGCTAGAAAACTTGCCTGAACAGAACCAAGAGATTTACTCCCCCATATTCTGAATGCAGTTCCAACTCCAGAGTCTACGTGAAAGAGGAAAGGTCATATTAAGGTGCAATCAGAACACACTGATCTGCAGGGAAGAAAGTGAAAAGCAGAAGGGAGAAAGGAAGCACAGACGTCAGTGCAGGGACAGAGGGGAAGGAGCCCAGCTCAACCCTGGGTGCTCCACCCCCTCAGGCGCCCCACCTGGTGCCCTGCACTGGGGATGTGTAAGGTCCTTTATTCATTCACTTCCCTGCCCTCCCTCCTCCAGCTCAGCCTGATTTTAGCTCTTCATAAACAAAAGCAGCCTACGCTAATACACAGCCTTAAATGAAATTGTAATCCAGCTAATGCAAAACTTCTTTTATTAAAATAATACACAGAGCCCTGGCCAGGTAGCTCAGTTGGTCAGAGTGTCATCCCCATGTGCCAAGGCAAAACTAACCCCAGTCAGGGCAGAACTAACCTAGTGACCTAAGTGTCTCAAGCTGGATAAATCAGCACCTAATGTAAGGGCTGCCTTCCACCACCCCACTGCCCCAAAGGCTTCCTTGAAGCCAAGATAAAAAGAAAGACAAGCAAAACGCAAACAGACTCATACATGGAGAATAGGATGACAGCTATGGGAGGGGGGTGTTTGAGGGTGGAGGGATCAGGCAAAAAGGAAAAAGGACTCACGGACAACAGGGTGGTGATTGCAGTGGGGGGAGGAAATGGGGGGTAAATGGTAAGAGAAAAAAATACAATAAAAAAACTGGGGGAAGAGAGAGAGCGACCAGACACTGTCAATACCCATTCTCCTCTCCAGAAGCGCTCTAACGTCGCCAGACCTGTGGACTTTTTTTTTCCCCATGCCTCACAATTTCTTCCCAGAATCTAGAAGAGAAATTTATTCGGCAAGTGAAAACTAGAAAGCTAGTAATGTTTTTCTATTTGCCTTTAAATTTAGAGCATTAAAAAAGGAAAGCTATGTGCGGGCAAAGAGAAGGGAAGGTGACTGCAGATCTTAAACCTTTCTTCCCTTTCGCTGCTCTAGACCCTCTGGGCTTCCAGAACAAAAAGACCCTGCACATTTGAAAGTCACTTTAGAGCTTACAAAGTAAACACATATTACAAGTTATTCATTTTTGCTAATAAAGATTTCTCTTCCCTTCCTAAAGGTCATTTATACCCTTGATATTCTGAGAACAAGTGGCCAGTGACAAAGGGGGAAATTACTGACAAGACTTTATAAAGAGGCAAATATCGCTTCTATTACACCAGATCTACTTAACATCAAACAATGTTTCATTAGGTAACAAGACATTTGCTTTCAATGAATGAAAACTATAATAAAGAGTTGCTATATTTTTAAAAAGTAATGAATGTGATTTTTGCTCTACTTTACATTGCCATCAAAATGGGCCTTAAGTGGATTTCTCATCTGCTCCTCTTCTTTAACTACTGTAATTTATGCAGATAAATGTTGGGTGAATTGCATCAAGAACACCATTCAGATTGCTACCCATAAAGTACTTAGCTATCATTTTCTTTTTCTCCTATTTATATGTCTTTATATTACAAAAATGAAGCTTCCAACATTAAAAATGATATATTGCCACCAAAAGTACTGAGGCATATCACTAAATAATAAATTAGTGTTTGAAGGTTAAAGCCAAGTTTAAGAGATAGCAATGCTTTTGTTATGCCGGACTCCTTTAAAACTGTAGTCAACTGAGGGAAGCTTACAAGTAACAAAAACTGACATCCAGCCAACACTATCGGCCTGCAGATTTACTGCAAAACTCTAAAGTATTGTCAAGGGCAGATCAATGTTTGTGATAATTCGCAAAATAATTTGACTGTACATAATAGACATAACATTACGTGGCTTAGAAATGCAACCCTTGGCATCTAAACGCAAACATGATTAGGCCATGTGTGGTTTCTCCAGCCTTCCCAGAACCTCAGCCTATCAGGGACTCTAGTGAAAGGGTTAGGACAGGCTTCATCAAGAGGACTCTCGCCCTCCCATTCCTTTACCCATCTCCCCCAAAGAACCTCAGAGGAGGGGGGGAAGATCTATACACACCCTGGGAAAGCACTGCTCCAAGGCTTCTCATTTCCAAGTGCAGACCCCATCGCCAACAGTGTGCCACAGCAACAGCAAATTCACTCCCTCAGAATGGGGGCTGACACCAGGTCACACATGCAAAGGCCTGGCAAGCAGAATATACCCTTGTGGGGATTCCAATTGCTACCTAAGTGGCTAAATAGGGTGGAGAGGGGAGTGTGGATAGCTGGCAGCATGCTACTCATCAGCATCTTACACCAAAATGGAAGTCCTTTGGAGACAACACACTGTGTAAGTGCTTATGTGCCACAAAAGACACTAACAAACTTGACCCCAACTTCTAACTGTACAATGGGAAAGAAGGAATCGAGCAGTCTCTAACTGCATGAACACAGGGAGCAGAGTGTTCAGCACATCATAGATGCATTATAAGTATTTGTTGAATAAATTAGCAAAGCAGCAACTTTCAATTGATTTTATTCTCTGGAGTTCTCACACTCCTCATTATCACAAAACATATACTAGAACACTTTAAGAAAGTTGAAGTTCTGTTTTACTAACGATGCATTGCTTGATCATTAGTTAAAAGTAAATTCAATTTTAAATGAAGTTTAGTACGAAGGTTTCTCTTCCTTTCAGTAATTCATTCATAAAAATATTTTTTATTGAGCACCTACTCTATGTGAGACATCATTCCAGGATATATGTACAAGAGGGGAAAAAAGCAAACAAAAAGTTCTGCTTTCATGGTATTTACATTTGGAAACAAGTCTGAGAATGGCAATACAAATCATTGAGCCAAATGTTTACTGACAGCCAGCTCAGGTCTGGCAGACCCTGATACTCAGGACACACTGTCACTGAGGCAAGACTGAGAATCCTCAATATGGCATCTCAGGCAGCCACTTCCACTGGATCGCAGCAAGTGATCAAGATGGAATGCGTCTGCCAAGATACCATGTAAGTACAAAAAAATTGGCACATAGGTCCAGCCCACAGCAAGCTCCTAGTCTATTTGAAGAGAAGAGCCTTTTACAAAAATAGTAACAATTCCTGATACAAGGATTTTTTTTGGGGGGGGGAGGGGGTAAGTGCAAAGGAAGTGATTCTGACAAGAATGGTTCAGATTGCAAACATCATTGACAGGGGTCAATTTGCCAAAACCCTACTGAAATTTAGGTTTGGGGGCCCTTCATTTGAACCAGTTGTTTCTAAGGCCCTGGAGAAGGCCCCCAAAATTTTGTGTTTTGGATTTTCTTATTAGATATAACGAAGGGAAAGAAGAAAGGAATGACAGTGTTAATAATTACTGTTAGCAGTTGGTGTCATTTTTAAGGACTGAAATGGGCTTTCTTCTGAACTATCTATTCATAGCAATGCTGCCACAGGCTAGCATTCATGGCAAAAGTCCAGAGAAATCCTACTTTAAAAATGAACAGGTAGACATACTAATTAAAAATAAAAGTATTAAGTTTCTTCATCTGCAGTTAAAATAAGGAGTTTGGACCAAACCACTTCTGTGGATCCTACCAGCTCTCTGATTCTAAGCAATACAGACTCCAAAACCCCATTAACTGAACACCTGTTCACCTACCAACAAAGACAGAGCCTGGCAGGAAATCTGCACTTAAATTGAAACCAAACCCTACTCAGTAAAAGGACACATACACTTTAACCTGTATTTTTAAAGTTTATTCTTAGTGGGTTATGAAATCATTAGAAAAGGATACATATTACCAAACGCAGAGTTGGAATGGGGGAAATAGGGAGATAACATATATTGCATTAATCCAATAAGTGTATTTCTAATGAAAGCTATATTACCACACACAGCTGATAAAGAAGACATTCACCTCACAGTTCTATGCCCCTTGGAAAATAAAGCATTCCAGGTTTTCACATCCACAGATGCCACTCCACTTCTTCATCCCAGCCAACGTCCAGACAAAGAGCCTGTTAACTGCAGTCAACTTCTCTGGCTGACTGATTGAAGCAAAACTTATTTCTCAAGCCAGGGTCCACAGATGTATCCTTGGGAATCTACAGACATGAGAATTTTATAATTCTAAGTTTAGGTCCTATCATAAATTAAAATAAATAAGCAATTATGGGGTCTAATTAAAAACTGAGGAAAAGAGAGGGAATAGATTCAGAGATACTAAGAATTCTTTGGGCTCTGATAGTTTGAGATATAACTCTATAGCCCTTTTCCCAAGTGGAGAGCAAATAAGAAGTGAGAAGGGCAAAGAGGGTGGCTTTGTAAGTCACTGGAATGATCAGAGTGGTCCTACAGTTAATACATATGAGAAGCACCCCCAACTGGAGCTTTAATCTCCCCCTAAATCATCCAAAAAATTAGGTGATTATACACACATGACTGGCTGAAAGATCACCTTATCACAGAGTACAACTGAATTGTTGAAGGTTTTTTTACTTATAGCTTATAACTCCTCCCTCTCCCTGAAAACTCACAATTAAAAGATTTTTTTCATTGGAATTAGGCTTTTGTTTTCTCAAACTATTTAGTAAATTGTGACTGAATTGACTTAACACCAAGAAAATAATAAAAGGGTTGATATGCCACAAGTCTAAAATCTTGTTTACATCTCTAGATAGATATAAATTCAATTTTTTTTCAGATTTTAGAAAGGTTTATAGTTTGTATACTGTATATAAGCTAACAGTGCTAGAATGTGTTCATATTCCTGCAATGAAAGACAGGAATGTTCATGCTATAAAAGCATAATTTTAAAAAAAGATAAAATCATGACTCTCCTATAAACATAAAATGAACATATAAAATATTTAGCTGAATTCATTAATTAACTGGTAAGATTCTGTACCAGTTCAAAGGAGAATTCCAAGTATCACAATATACAGGCAATCAGGAATGCTAGAGTAAATTTACAAATAAATACTGGTGTCCACAGGGTAATAAACACTTGTATAATAAGGAAAAGTTCATTTGCATTTCAATGGGAAATAGTTTTATTTGCATTATTATCAGTTTCCTATCACTTACAGGTTTATAAAATAGCGCAAACAGGTAAGCAAGAAGGATGCCAAGACAGAATATCCATGAATCTTTGCTGATTTTGGTCTTTTGCAGTGTTTCCTGACATTGCTAAACAGGCTGAATAAAGATTTGTTTTACATCACTTCAGCTCAGACTTTGTTTCAAGTTAGTCTGTCACAAATTCATTTCAGAACTTCTGGATTTTGGTGGTCAGTTTCTCATGAAGAAGGTGAAAGGGTTTTGTTATCACTTTAACCACAGTGTCTTATCAGGGTTCCCATATGAAGAACAAACATATTTGGGGGAGCAAACATTAAAGAATTAGGACAATACCTTCTGCCATATCAGACATATCATTTTGACATATCAGAGTCAAAAGAAAATCAGTGTATTCCCCTAGCTTACTAGATTCCAGCCCCCACCTGTCCCATTAAGCAACTGGGACAAATCACCTGTCCTCTCTAGGTCACAGTTTGCCCAGCTGCAAACGTCCAGAATACTACCTCTGACAACAGAAACCTCAGGGACCATGACTTGGCAGAAGAAACTATTCCATTCAGTGCCAAATAAAACCTGCAGGCTCCTCTCCTCTGTCAAATCCCAGTCCAAAAATCCTTTCTTCTATGGAAGCTTCTTTAATAAATCCAGATCTGTGTTCAACTCTAGCTTCAGGAAGTACTTCTGGCTGGGTGACCCTGGGCAAGTTACTAAACCTCTCACAGCCTCAATTTCTATATCTGTAAATTGGAAATAACTTCTAAATCTAAAGAGCGGCTGGATCTTTCTAGATTCTCCCTTACTTTTTTCTTCGAGTGTTTCTAATATCACATTTTCCCTCAGATAAATTATACACAGTGGAAACACTAAGAATTTATAGTCGGATACACTTTTTTCAGCTATCCAGGTAGATGTTCAGTGTATATATCCTATTTTCTCTAAATCAGGTACCATGCCTTCAATTTTGTTTCATCCTGCCCTCACCCTGAATAAATGAACCTCCCTCTCCCTTTCTTCTGCTAGCTTCTCTAATTCATCCTCCAAACCTCAGCTCAGGAATCACCTCTTCCGTGTAGACTTCCCTGATACCCTCAGATTGGTTTAGTGCCCTTAGGTGGAGCTCCTGTAGCAGCCTGTACCCTTTCCTCCTAACTCTTCCTCCCACATCATAGAACATAGTGTGTTGTAGGTCCAGGATCACTATGCTCCCTGTTAGAACACAAGTTCCTTCAGGGAGTCAGAATATCACCCAATTTTGTATCCCTAGCACCAAGCCTAGTGCCTGGTACTCAATATAAATTTTTGCAGAATTGAATTCAACTCCAAATGCAGGATTTTCCCATTGTAAGTGAGTAAATGATGCCACCACCTCATTATGCAAGAAAGGGAATGGAGAGGTTTCTTTTACTTGGGATTTGCCATTGTCAGTATCAGAACGGATAGCACATGGTTTTGGAGTCCACTGGAAAAAGGCCAAGGCTGGTAGAAAAACAGGAGACACATAGGATCCAGTCAGCTCAGAGAAAGAACACATGAGTCAGCAATGTAGACCAAACATAAAAACAGCCACGTTATCTAGAGTGAAGGCTGGACTAAGTCCCAGAAGCTAGAACAGCATTGGCCAAAGTATACTTTATGGACTATTAGACCCACTGGAGGGTCCCTGATAAAAATAGTTCATAAGAAGAGAGGAGTGGGAAAGATGACAGGTCCTCCCCTTAGACGTATCCATGAGCATCGGAGTATATTCTACAGTTATGACAAGCATTGAAGTTTATTCTACTAAAAGTCTCCCCAATGGTCTTCACCATAGAACCCATCCTTCTGATATCAGTCACAGTGTGTTGTTGGGAATATGGGTCAGAACTGAGCACAGAGTTAGATCTACATGGGGAACACACCGATAACAAAGTGTGGGCAGCACTAAATGACAGACCAAGCCAAAGAACCAAGGCAAGAAGGCCAGAGATAGGGCAAGGTGGACAGACTCAAGTCCAGAGCAGTTAATCTGGTACTACAGAGGATCCTTCTTCAGAGACTCAAGGCAGATTCCCTGCTTAGTTATCCCCTATCTCCAGGGCTTGAACATAACAGTCTGAAATGATTTGGTTCCAAAGATGAGCGACAGCAGAGAATGAAAGTGGCCAAGATGAGCAGAACAGACTTGAGGTCTTATACTGCGGTCTTCAATCCCAGCTGAACATTAGAATTACCTGGGGAACTATAAAAACTACAGCTTTCCCAGGCTCCTACCCAGGCCAATTAAATTAGATATTAGTAACCAAAGAATCCCTCTTTGCTAGACAGGGGGCTTTTACAGACTTCTTATAGGAAAGACCCACAGGCCTATCTCCCATTGTAGCAAAGCTAGAATCTGCTTATGGAAGAAGCAGAGCACTGGCCCAGTGAGAGCGGGGTCCTAATGAGGCTTCAGCCCACTCTCTATCCCCTTCATAACAGTTCTCTGTGAAAAATGCCACAGATTTCCACCCCCCCAAAAAATGCCATTCTAGCCTTTACCTAAAAATAGCTTGGCTTCCTCGAAGGGGGTCAGATCCATGGCCCTCAGACAGAAAAGCACAAATACAACTCTTGCCAAACCAGGCTATCAACACTTAAATCAGCCTGCTCTGAAGTCCACACGAAGTTTCAAAAACAAGAAGAGTCTTCTATAAAGGGTGTAACAGCAGACCATGGTTATACAAGGCGCCTAGTTCCAGTTCTCAAAAAGCTTCATGTCCAAAAGTTCATATTAATTATTACTTTACCAAATGAAAATGAGTTATGTCTCTCTGTCATTTCAGCCAGGATGTTCTCCAGGCTGCCAAAAACACGCGCATACCCAAATACCAAAACTATGTAGGGAAGGCTACAGAACGTCCTCACCGGAGACGAGACAGAATTTGCACTTCATAAATCAGCGAGAAACTCTGAAAAAGCGGCCAGTTGAAAAGACAAGCTACACTGATGAAATATTTTCTTAATTCACTTCATTCAGGGTAATTGATTCCTTTTTTTTACTTCACGAACAAGTAATTTTTAATGTAAATAATAAAGTCAGTTAACCGTGTACTCTTATTGCACGTGGAATGACAAAGTTTTTATCTGAATTAATTAGGTGATTTTTCACTAATACAGATCTGTTGCTTTTACTTAAGACTTTGTTTTTAATCAAATCCCTTCCCACCCTGACCCTCACTCAGCTATTAGATGAAATGGAAACAATGGAGGTTAGTTATAATGTGTTTCCAGGTGTGATTCTTTCCAAGTTATTACAATGGCAAACGCCTTAGAATCAGCATCAAGCTACCCAGCTTCCCTTGGATGGGAGAGTATGCAAATCTCAAGCTATATTTAGAATGTGCTTCAAATTTATTTCATCCCTGGGTCACCACTGCTAGGAGGGTCAACCAAAATTTTAACATGTTTATTATTGCCATACAATTTTGCACATTGTAATTCCCACTTTTAAGTGTAAAATTAATGACAGTGGGTAGAAAATTCAACCCATTTTGCCTGAGAAGCTAAATTTCTCCCCAATAAGAATAGAATATTCAACCTGGCAAATAGAAGAGGTTTCCATTTCCCCGTGTTTCTTATCTCTAGGTCCCCATCCTACGTAGGAGGAACTGAAGGAACAGTGTAGGGGAAAACAAAATTACTTTCACCTCCCCTGATTTATCTGGTGTATTGGAACTGAGAAGCAGTCTTATGAAACCCAAACCTCAATGCTGCTGCTATTATTATTATTACTATTACTATTACTATTAGAGTTTTTGACCACTTCATTTTCTTTTGGGAAGAATTTTTAAGCTCTTTTAAGCAAGTTTTTACAAAGTTTGAATATTTTTTTAAGATTTTCTTTATTTTTAGAGAGGGGGAAGTGGGGTAGAGAAAGAAACATCAATGTGTGGTTGCCTCTCACACGCCCCCTACTGGGGACCAGGCCCACAACCCAGGCATGTGCCCTGACAGAATCAAACCAGTGACCCTTTGATCTGCAGGCTGGAGTTCAATCCACTGAGCCACACCAGCCAGGACAAAATTCAAATATTTTTAAAAGCCTCAATTTTACTATTCTCTCCATAGGAAAAGCCAATCTTTATATTATGTATGTTTCCTTTGCCCAGATAAGGGTGCCACATTTGTGCACGTGATGTCACTTTTGTGAAAATTCTTTTTGTTTCCACTCACCAAAATCTTACTGATCCAGCCAAAGGGGAAAAAATTATGCATACACACACACCACACACTCCTGGAGGTTACAGTCTCTTATGCTAACTCCAGGCTTCAAGATAGCTCCGTAGTTGTCATCCGTTGTCTACCTGCTTGCTGCTCAGTGTAGTCCAGTGACCAGTAGCACTGGTGTCTCGTAGGAGCTCCTTAGAGATGCAGATACTCAGGTCCCAGTCAGACCACCTGAATGAGCAATAGATTCACATGTGTGGCAAAGTGTAAGAAGCACTGGTCTAGTACCAACTCCCACTTAATGGTCAGAAACAGTATCTTGTCATGGAAGTTCATTCTGCTGCTTCTCAGATACCTCCAGAGTCTAGGCCTGAGGGATTATAAAACCCTAGCAGAGGCCTTTACGGTTTTCAGCAGAATACAGCAGTCATTCCTCAAACCAGACAACAATTGAGGAAGCTGGGAGAAATGCCGAGGGGGCAGTGGCAGGAGTGGCCTCCCCCGCCCCTGAGCCTCAACACAGCAGAGTCATTAATTAAGATCCGCTGGCTGCTGGCGAAGCAGTCACTCTGGCGTTGCCTGTCTGCCTGGGACTGGCGTGAGGTGTGAGAATCTGGGTAGCCTTCTCCATGGTTCTGCCCTGCTGGCGTTGATTGTGTATGATTAATGATTTAAAGGAATAAAAAGAGAAAGGTCAACTTCTGAGTTCAAGACAGAGCAGCTACATAGGGAGTAATTAAGATACTTGTGTAAGCATGATTAATAAGCACAAACTGGCACTCTGGGAAGTAAACAAGATGCAAGCAGATGGTTAGCACGGAAAAGGTTTTTTTTCTCTTTCCTAAAAGCAATTTTTCAGCAGCTTGAAACTTGGCTTGTGAATTCTTTTCCTCCCCCAAGTCTCAAAAAACTCATTATCTCTACAACCTTAAAAAAAGCCTATGGTGAACCCCTTCAATGCTCACTCATTCTTTTTTTTTTTAAAAAAAAACCTTATTATTTTATTTTATTTTATTTTTACAGATTAACTAGAGTTTGCTTGTAAAATGGATGCAACTCATCTTTGTTTCTTGCCGCCTTTTATGTCAGCCATCCCATGAACTGCCAAGCCTGACAAGGTGGTCCACTGCAGAGTCTTTTAACTCCCACCACCGCTCTTCCCCCCGCCCCTCCTGTCCTGTGATGGGCAGAACAGAGGCATCAACGGTGGCATTTCTGGAGAGTGCTGGCAGGCAGATGTCAGAGCCGTCCAGCAGGCGCCCCTCACGAACACTAATCAGCCTTGGTGTTCTTTTACAATCCATATCTAATTCGCAAGTTTCATTCTTTCTGAAAAACAATTACTAGGTTTTGAAGTTCATTGTGCATTTACTCAACTGTCTCTTCACATTAACGTAAAGTGAGAACAAGAAAAAATAGAGTCAGCAGGGAAGGGACAGCAAAAGATGTTAAGAGCGGATTAAGGCTTTATTTTAAGAGTAATATAATTACACATGTGTGTAATATTTTAGAATAAATGAAACACTAAAGGTGTATCCTGTACCTTCAAGATAATGTACCTTCCAGAAAATGAGAGAGAGAGGAGCAGAGAGAGAGAGAGAGAGAGAGAGAGAGAGAGGACAAAGAGATAGAAAAGAGAGAGAGAGAGACATTGCTATGAAGATGGGAAGAGAACAGGAGAGGTCATTTATGACTTAGGAAAACAAAAAGATTCTCCCAGGACCAAAAAAATAAGGTGTACATCTTACTTATCAAAGAGCAATACACACACACACACACACACACACACACACACACACATAGTGCAATGACAGAGCATGCAGACTTGGTTTCTTGGTTTTCTCCCTCTGCTGAAAGAAGAGAGAGGGGAAAGGAAAGAAAAAGGACAGGAAGAGTAAAAAAGAGAAAAGAAAGGAGAGAGGAAAAGGAAAGAGGAAGGGCAAAGAAAAGTACAGACAGTTGGTCTCAAGCGAAAACTGGAGGAGAAGTGCCATAAACTTAGAGTGCCTGTCTTGAATCACAGTTCTTTAACTTCCTGAGGCTAACACTGAGCTGATAGCCCCAATTCTCAGGCTCCCTGCTCCTTGACAAGGGCAGTTGTGAACTTTATGTCAGCAAGTTGCCATTGGGCCTCTCCAGGGCAGCCTCAGTAAAGAGGCCAGGTCTGTATTTGTCATTCCTTGGCCAGCCCCCCAGGCCATTCTTCTCACCTCCTGCCATGGGGACCAGTCCTACAGAGCTTCTCCACCCAGCAACAGACAACAATTCCGGTCCCAAACCTGAGTCCACACTCCACATCACTCAGCTTATCATCTCCAGAACTGAGGACCCTACACTTGGGCAAGAAAATGGCCATGATCAGTGGGTGACTGTATTCTCCTCTTCATCAGCACCAGGAAAGGAAAAGACCCCAAGACTCCCCCAGTAGAAAACACTAACATATAACCACCACAATGTTTGGCCTCATGCCTCAATTCTCTTATTTTCCTTTTATACTAAACAGCAAAGTCATTCTTAAGTCAGCATTTGCCAAAGGTATTAGAAAAATAACTACAAATGTTTGGAATGCTCTGTATTATTCAGAAAGAAATTGGGTTTTCTCCTGAAGAAAGCTTCATTCCCTTTAAGATGCTAACGTGCTCTGTGAATTATCCATAGGAGGATATAGCACATCATTTCCCAAACTGACTTAACTTCAGAAGCTACTCCATCTCCAAGAGGGCACTCTTGGAGAAACACAGCTCTATAGCTAAAAAAAAAAAAAAAAACAAACGAACAACAAAAAAACCACCTCTTTGCTGCTTGAGAGTACTGATTAATTCACCCTCCACCTTTCCCTTCTCTAGCCTGAACATGGCAGTCTCACAAGATTTGTCTTCAGAGATCTATTTTCTACCCCCTGAATTACTTTTTTACAAACCTGCCCACCTTCCAATTTTTCACATTCCCTTTGAACTCTGGTAAGCAACTCCAAAACTCCAACAAGGATCTCATTCATGCAACATGAAGTGAAAAAGACTTTGCCCACCACACTTCCTTTAATACAGCTCCGGGTTACACTGAAGTTTTTCATCCCACATTATCTGCAAGTGCAAGCTGAGGTCTCTCTCCAAATAACTCATATCCATCACTTTATTTGCTCCCAAGTCATTTAGGAGTTTTTGGAAGGTGTAAAAAAGTCTAAACACTGTGGAGCAAGAAAGAAGGGGAGGAAAAGAAATGCCCACATTCGGCAGAGTCCACATTCCCAGCTCATGTCTGCCTCTCTCAGGACGTACTGTTCAGAAGGAAACTTACCATGGCACAGTATAGACACTGATGTCCTCCATGGCCTGAGCAAAGAACAGTAAGAAAAAAATCAAGAAAAAGAAAAAATATATATGTTCTCTTCTTTATTACAGTCCATTCTTCATCAGAGACTCATTACCCTGCACCTAAATTTTTTATCTACATTTTTTTATTTTAATCATTATTCAAGTACAGTTTCTGTCCTTTACTCCCATTCCAGCCCACCCCCCCATCCCTCTCCTCCTCCCTCCCATTTCCAATCCCCCTAGTTTTTGTCCATGTGTCCTTTATATTTGTTCCTGTAAACCCTTTCCATTCTCAACTGAAATTCCCTCCCCTCTCCCCTCTGGTCCCTGTCAGCCTGTCCTCTATTTCAGTGTCTTTGGCTATATTTTCCTTGTTTCTTTGTTTTGTTGTTTAGATTCCTGTTAAAGGTGAGATCATATGGTATTTGTCTTTCACTGCCTGGCTTATTTTGCTTAGCATAATGCTTTCCAGCTCCATCCATGCTGTTGCAAAGGGTAGGAGGTCCTTCTTTCTTTCAGCTGTGTAGTATTCCATTGTGTGAATGTGCCATAGTTTTTTGATCCATTCATTTACTGATGGGCACCTAAGTTGCTTCCAGCACTTAGCTATT
>CM052542.1:107696045-107758115 GCA_028533065.1 Trachops cirrhosus
TTTTTCTTGATGAGTCTGCTTAAAGGCTTGTTGATTTTGTTTATCTTTTCAAAGAACCAGCTCCTGGATTCATTGATCCTTATAATTGTGCTTTTAGTCTCTATGTCATTTAATTCTGCTCTGATCTTGGTTATTTCCTTCCTTCTACTTGCTCTGGGCTGTCTTTGTTGTTTTTCCTCTAGTTCTTGTAGACGTAGAGTCAGGTTGTTTGTTTGAAATGTTTCTATCTTTTTTAGGTAGGCCTGTATCGCTATGAACTTCCCTCTCAGGACTGCCTTTGCTGTGTCCCATAAGTTTTGGGTTATTGTGAGTTCATTTTTGTTTGTTTCCAGAAACTTTTTGATTTCTTCCCTAATTTCATTCTTGACCCCATTCATTGTTTAATAGCATGCCATTTAATCTCCATGATTTTGAGTGTTTTGGGTTTTTTCCCTTGGGGTTTGTTTATAGTTTCAGTCCCTTGTGATATGAGAATATGCTCGGTATGATTTCAATTTTCTTGAATTTGTTGAGGCTTGTTTTGTGTCCTATCATGTAGTCTATTTTTGAAAATGTTCCATGCTGCACCTAAATTTCTTAAACAGCCTCTCCAGTCTGCCTGCCTAATTCTAATCTCTTACACTAGAATCAAATTTGAATACCATTATAGGTCTAATACCACTTCCACCAAGTGTCTCTTCTATTCAAACTCACACTTCATCTTCACAACAATCCTAGGTACTGTTACAAGCCTCATTTTACAGATAAGAAAACTGAAAGACAAAGAGTTTAAGGTCATACCACTAGAAAGTGGGGAGCTGAGATTTGAACCCCAAGTAGTCTGGTTCCAGGTTCCGGGGTTCACTGCCTGCCTGGCTGCCATTTTCCCAGGACCTCCCAACTGTTCAGTCACAGTTTCCCACTGTCCCAGCACACAGTTATCCACCCTCTGCATTCCACTCTCCTCTCTAACCATTTTCCCAGGATCAACTCAAGTGCCACCATCACAAAGATCTTTCCAAATACCACTGTCCTGTCCTGTGAAGTCTCATAGCATGAAGTCCCATCTCATACAGCTTAGTGCTAAAGGGCATTATGGCTTGTATTTTTTATCTCAACTAGATTACAAACTCCTTCAGGCTCCAAACAGCTGCCAACAGACTGAATAAATAGGTTGATATTCCTCTACTGCTACCCACTGTGGCCCTTATGAATCTTTCCACAGCTGCCGGCATATCTTGACCGTGCCAGGATTTCCCTGGTACAAAGCTGGCCTCCAAAATTTTCTCCCACATGCCACTCCTCTCCAGCCTAAGCCTCCATTTTATTGTCTCTTGGGCTGGCCCACAAATTGAAATAGAACATGATGCTTAATTTTACATCAATGCATTAAGCTGCTTTAAACACTTCAATATTCCCCAAATGTAGTTAAATATATGAACTTGCACTTAGAGTTGTCAACAACGCATTGACAATTTGTTTTATAGTTGCATGTTAATCTACAATCTGTTTAATGTGATCCAATACATTATTTGGGAGGGTGATATATAAATTTAAGTCTTAGACCATGAAATATCATTTAGGATTAAGACACTAATCTCTTAAGAGAGGAGATGCCTGCTCACAAAAGCAAGCAGTTAAGCAGAGCCCCTGTGCATAAATGGTATCATTGTCTCCTGCACCAAAGAAATGGGCTCTAGGGCATGCCAGTCCTGGAAGCCAGGAAAAGGAGGGGCAAAAGTGACCTTCCTTCCTACCCCCAAACAAAGACTCCCTCATTAAATCAGCCTCACAAAAGAATTAAAAATTCACTAACCCAAAACACTATTGATTACTACTTCTTCTTCTTCCCCAAAGTCCTCAGCAGTCAGAGTAACAATGGCAACAATGGGTAATTCACATAATGCAATCATATGAAGGAGGTGTTCTTCTTGTCCCCACCATGAAGATGAAGAAACTGAGGCATGACCAGTAAGGGACATTGCTGAGCCAGGCTGTCCAGCTCCAGAACTGGTGCTCGTAGCCACTATCTACTCTGCTCATCATCCCACACACAAAACCTTAGTCTTCAGGCTAATTTTAGGCCAAAGATTGAAAGACCACTACTAGTTCCTTGGGATAAAAGCATTGTTCAATAAATACTTTGGAATGAAATAAAGTGCAAGCTAAAATGAGTAATTAGAAGCAAACAACGACAACTAAAAATATAAGATATACATTGTCCTAAAAAAGTTCACAATTAATAGATGAAATAAGGCAAATATGCCAAAAGAAATCCATAGAAAGCCAATAAAATGCCACAGGATGGGTCGTATGAGGAAAACTCCTGTAGTAAAGCTGACAGCTGGGTTCTAAAAGGGGTTGGGATAGATACAGATAGGATGAAGGAAGAGTAAAGGTGAAGGGGACCCACACTCCACGCAATATTCGATCCAAGCACCCTCATCCAGGTCCCAAGGAAAGAGCTAGCTTAAGTGTCTGCTAAAAAATGTCACTTAACCAGTACATGAAAGACCCCACCCACAAACAGAGATGCTGCAAGATGCATACCATTCAAACAGAAACCCAGCCACGGCCTTCCCCCTGCCCAGAGCACATGCAGACGTTCCCCTGAAAACAGACATCGGTCACTCTGGAAGAACACATCTCTCCACAGAGCCCAGCCCTATCAGGAGCCCAGGTCCTGGGTTTACCATGACTGATTCCCACATAAGGACATTAGCAGATGCTCCTTGCCTTGACACACCTAAAAACCAACAGACTCCAGCATGGCTGGAAGCACTTGAAGACCTCCAGGATGTCCGTGGAAAACAGATGTTCTCCACGTGGTCAAATGAGCAGTAGGCTGGCCCAGCAAGGCATCTGCTGAGGAAACTGACAATCCCAAAGGATGGTCAGCATCCCATAACTATGCCCATCACAACCTTTATCAACTTTGTGCTTCACTGTTTGGAAGAGATATAGATTTCAGAAATGTCAAAATGCTTAGAGAAGTGTGGTGATAAAATGAATAGGCTGTTTGCTTTCCATATTGACATACCCAATTTCAGACTGTCAAAGTGCTTTTAGTTATAATAGGAAATGTACAAAGTTAGCTTTGCTTGTTTTGACAACCATAAAAAAGGTTTATCAGTTATGCATACCCGTTAAAGTGCCAAGGTTTCAAAGTAAAAACTAGTGCTAGCCAAGTTCTAATATTATTAATGTTTTCATAACAAACAAACATAACTTTTCAGATAATTCCCATTGCCTTAGGGACAAAGAGTTTTGGAAATTTTTAGCAGTCCACCTGCCAGAAATTTCTGTTACTTTTATGCAATAAATCAAAAGAAGTCCATAAAAAACTAGAGCAAAGTTAACTTTACTGTTTAGTTTCTAAAACAAAAGAAGTGACATATGACTTCAAATACTGCCATTATGATTTCAAATCCCTGAGCTTAAGGATTCCTTTTCATTTCTCCTTCCTGTCTTCTCAAATTCATGCTTTTTTCATTCTTGTTTTAATTGTTTCAAGTATATAAAATTCCCACTGTTTTCTCTGAAAGCTCTTACAAAGCTACTTGTAGGTTTCTCACTTCATCTTTCTTTGAAGCCGCGTTACTCTTTGGAGACACTGTGTTCACATCTGCGCAGAGCACAGGGTTTGGCTTTGCCTCCTGTACAAAACTCCAGACAAGTGGTTACTACCAAATCTTCATGCCAGTAAATCATTAAATTAAAGAATAAGGAGAAAGAAAAGAGAGATGGCAGAAGGGCGATGAGGGGACAAAAGCCAAACAATGAACTAGTCCAGGTATTTTTAAAAATGGAAATGATGCAGAATGTCCCATTTATAGAACCAAAGGCTAAAATGGGTTACCTCTGCCTCCATGTTTGTTTAGCAAATATTAATGTACTCCTGACTGAGAACTATGGGTGGTCCCAATTCAACTTCCATGAACTGAGTAGACAGACTAACATTATCTCAGTCACCTCCTGGACAACCCTATAAAGATGTAGTATCTCCAATGTACAAATAAGGCACCTAGATAGTTGCAAAACCTGCCGATAGTCATACAGCTGGTAATTAATAGAGCCAAGAACTGAACCCTTTGCCTCCTCTTGCTGAGACAATCTAATCCAAAATTACAATTACTACATAGCCAAGAGGGAAATCTTTCAACCAAGATCTGCCTTCCAGCTTCGCATGAGCTGTGTCCCCAGCCAAAGAAATATGGCATTACAGACAATGCCTCATCACGAAGGGCAATGCACTGACTGCTGGTGTGGCTTCAACACTGGGGAGCAAACATCCCTGTGAAGGACGGGCAGCCTTTACTAAGCAAATGCTGGACAACTACAAACGGCCTAGCAGATGTAGAGAAGGCTGAGTTGCAGAGAGGCAGACAAAAGGGGATATTCAGCAGACACCAAGGATTCAGAAAGGAATGTTAATGGCATTGTTTTAAAATGGTGTTTACATTTTAAGCTTGATGTTCTGTGAAGCCAATGCACAAACATAGAGTGTTGAGCTCAGGTGGCAAGGAGTGTATTTTCACATACAAATATAAAATACTTTGAGTTATAGCCTAAAACTAAATAAAACTAGCCCATAAAAGATTAGCAATGAAAGAGTTTGTAAATTAAAATCATGTCTACATGGCTCCTTGATAAGTATGTATGTATGTTTATATCTCTCCCAATCCGGTGTGGGGAATATCCCCCAAAATTATATTTTCATTATGACATTATGTTGTACACAACTAGGTATTTACACTGTTACCCTACAACTCTCCCATACCACTCACTTCTTCAGCAAAGGGGCAAAATTAATTAATTTTAATTTAGATTCCTCTTCTATCAGACCTGACTGTATCTCTACCTAAGAAAGAGGAAGATAGGAACTGAAAAATTCGCCTTTTCCTTCAAGAACCAGACCCTCACCCATCACGTCAAGTGACAATTAACAGTTTCTGCAGCACGTTATATGAGAAGAACTAATAAGGCAAAGGAATCGAGGGCAGGCTTTTCCCTTCACAATCCTGTCTGAAGCTTAAAAGAAAGTCTGAACACTAATGAATTCTGAATTCATGTCAGCTCAATAGAGAGCAAAGTCTTTTATCTTCACCTGGAATAGGAATGAAAGAAGAAAAGCCCAACAGTTCATCCACTTCCCCTAAAATATACTCTGCATCAGTCCTATTCTTGGCTGAATGAGCCTGGAGTCTGTTAAAGCTGGAATGGGTCTTAGAAATTGCCTTACTTTAAAAGGAAGCAAATCTGAGCCCAGAGAAGTTAGGCAACTTGCTGAAATTCTCAAAGCCAGTATTTAGAACCAAGAGTCCTGGCCTTGCGTTACCACTGCTCTAGTAAAGATGAGAAATAAAGTATGGGCTTCACTCCAAATGGTAAACAGTGTTTGCTTAATTTTTTTCTCCAAGTGATGTGGCATTCTAAATCAACATACGAAATATGTGTAAAATAGAGACAGGCATTAATAGGCTCAGAAAGAAGTGATCAAAGGGGATCCCATTTCCACAGAATGCTTCCTGGATGAATAGAAGGAACACATTCACACACATACACATGCCCCCAGAATGCGTGCCTGTAAGACCCAGATATGCCCTCTCCCATGGACTCCCTAAAAGGAACACACCAAAATACTGTGCAACAGAGGACAGCTGAATGAACATTTTATGAGAAAGTCCTAGGCCCCAAAATTAAAGTACAGGCAGATCAAAACCCAAGAGAAAAAAGCCTTAATGCTTCACAGAACTATTCATAGGCAAATTTAAAGAAGCAGCACTTTATCGGACAAAATAGTTTTGCAACGCACTATGATATAGTAAGGAAAACAGCTAGTTCCCAACTAAGTTTATCTGCTCTGACAGCTTCTGTCTTGGCCAGACAGGTTGAATGTCTAGGCAGTGAACATAAAGATGACCTACAGTGGCTACACATCCCCATCCATTTGCCAAAGGTCACTAAGGATTGAGCATTTTGCTTCAGTGCCTCCACTAATCCAAAGACATGCCAATCTGCTTACTGTTAGACAACATTAGGAGGTTTGGATTTTCCTTATCAGGGGATGTCGGACTCACTTTGTCAGAACTTGGTGACTATTAGCACAAGGCTGAGTGACTGTGGCTGCAATGGATTTTTAAAAATTATTTGGTTTTTGGATGCCCAGGAAAGATGCTGTGACTAACAAGATGGCGGTAACTATTGTTGGACAACATTCCACTCTGAGAACATAAAAGCCAAACAGTGAAGCATTGAGAAATTAAATTCATGGCCTGGAAAACAAGCCAAGATTAAAAAATGTCATGTTGATACAGTAGGTGCTCTTGAGAGTAGGGGGGAAGGTGTCAGAAACTGAATTGATTGCATTTTCATAGCAATGTTGTGTGATGGAGGTGGAGAAGGGTCAAGTGTATCGATATCCTTTAGTGCTTTAGGGGCACACAGCATATCTTTCATCAAAATTCTACAGAATGTAAAAATCCACCATTATACAGCTCAAAATTTTCAGTCACCAGTGCCAGACTCTTCCCACAGAAGGCTAGCAAGATTAGCTGGGTCCTATGACTTCCTTTGGGACCACCAGGAGGTGCTCTTTCCACCAACATTGCTTTCAACTGATGGGCAACTTGGAAGGATAAAGGTCCCTGTGTTCCCTCTTTTGATGAAGCTTGAAAACCTCCTCCTGTCTATGTCTGAGCAAACATCCTTGCCAGTTCTCACAAACCCTAACAGGAGTTAACATTTCTCCTTGAGTGTCCATAAATAAATGTATGAATGAGCTTGCTGTTTGAGGCCACCAGACTTCCTATAGACTAACTTCCAATTCATCCTAACAAGATTGAAATTTGGAGAAATTCCTGAATGAATACCCAAGGGCTCATAACAGTTTGCAGAGTCCTCAGGGGTGAGTGATATCCTCATGCTTGATCCCTTAGAAAAACATTTTCTGCCCAGACTCATGAGCTGGAAGCAGACTTGTTCATGAGCCCAGGTTTGGGGGCTCATTGATTAATCTCACAGCTTGTTGGCACCTATGGGTATGTCCTGTCTCTGGCCATACAAAACCATTTTGTGCAGTGGCACAGAGAGCACAGAAATGCTATTGTGAAAATATCCACAAGCCAAGGGAGAGGGAAGACCCAGGGCTTTCCCAAGATAAGAGGGAGGAATGCCAAGTGACAAAGAGAGGGAGAAAATTGGGTAGAAAATGATGAAGAGAACTTTTGGAGCTGAGTAGCTACTTCTCTTTTCATAACAATGCAGAAGACACAAAGATGCTCCCTTGTCCTGGGGAGAGAGTAGGCTGTCCTTTGATGCTGGGGTAACTGTCTATAATGCTGATGAGCATTCCCTCTGGCCCTGTTTTCCCACAATGGGGGCTCATCCTGACCCCATCCTCACCTCTAGGCTGACCTTCTGTTTAGTCATGAGACTGAAGAATAAGGTTCATCTGAAGGTCAGGAAGATGGTGGCCCTCACACCCACCCCAAAACCTGACCCTTCCTATTTGGAGAAGGCCCTCCCTCCTTCTCTCTCTCTTTTTTAAGGGGTTGAAAGACAATTCCATACCTGCCTTCTCTTTTGCCTTCAAAATCTCCAATATTAGCACCTTTGTTTATGTTCAAATGAGACTGGGAGGTGTTGTGACCTGTTCCATTGTCACAGTCAGGATTAAAACCAGGGTTCCAATTCCAAGACTAGGTGCTAAACTGTTCAAGTCTGCTATCCCCAAATCTTGCAATGAATGGAGGGAAAGTCAGTAATTTTATGAGAGCATAAAAAATAGATGGGTTAGATAGGATGAAGACTTCTTTCAGAAAAACAACTGTCATTGTACAACCTAGTCCACTGAAGATCTGAAGTTTTCAACCACCAAGAACCTCTGTTTCTCTATCTGTAAAATGGGGACGTGCCCACTGCCCCAATTAGACACAGCACCAGGGAATACCTGGTGCCACCCCTTACGTGTGTTAGGTACTAAATAAATCTTAGTTACCTGCTCCTTCCCCAGAGAAAACACTTTCTGTCTCTAACACAGAAGGTAAATGCCTCCTTTCTTAATTGTCAGATTTGCCATGAGGTAACTGGCAGCTCCCTTTGATTTTAAGATTGCTCTGGATGCTTTGTCCAGGCAGGCTCCAGAGTCTTCACTGGATTTGAATGCCAGATAATGTATTTCTGCTCACATTCCCTGAGTATACCAGGACCAAGACCCACCTGGTTACATATCTGCATATGTAGAGCATGAGAAAATCTGAGTGTGAATAATAAACTTCCTATAAGAGGCCCCTGCCCAGTCTCTACTTAGGGAAACCAAACAGGACACAGGCAACGTTATTTTTCTAGGGTTTCTGTGCTTTGACTCTCAAGCAGGTAACACTGATCCATCTATCAGCCTGAGCTATAAGAAAATACATAGCATCCTAGGAAGAGGTGACCTGGTAGAGTAGGAAGCATAAAGTTTTTGGGACAGAAAACCTTGATTAAAACCCCAGCTCTACTCCTTACCATGTATGAGGAACAAGTTCCCTAATGTTTAGCCTTGTTTTCCTCATCTGTTAAATGAGGAGAACAGTATCTACCTAACAGGATAGCTGTGAAGATTGAGTTAATGTACATCCTAATATAAGAATTATGAGAAAAACCAAAGTATCACTCCCTGAACATAAGCAGGCTCCTTTACAGCTCTAAACCACAATTGCTGGGTAATCCAGAGGGACATCAAGCTCCCTTTCTGAAAAGTCTAATATTTGAAGGTGGGATAGAAAGTATTCTTTTGACAGCCTATCTTCAGACAAACAATATCTGATTCCCCAGGACTTACCCTCATTTTCCTGGATCTGTGGCTTAATGAGGAAAGGAGTGGATGGCAGCAGAAATTGGGGGGAGGGGAGGGTTACAGATCAGAGAGAGGTCATTGAAGAATTAGGGAGTGGCTATCTTGCTCCCTCTCTAGGTCTTTGATCTTGGGTCCATGAGATAACTCATTAACTTTATGAGTCCTCCACTTATACTTAAACCACCTCAAATTGGCTACTGTTTTTATGTAATAAAGAGTCTTGACCAAGATACAAATCCAGAACTCAAACCTGTATAAGGACCACAAGATATTCTTGTCTACCCCTCCTCCTACCTGCTGTCTTCTTTGTCAAGTCAGAAAACACCAGTGGGATGGCCATGAACCACTGGGCATGGCCAACTCTTCCTTCAAGAGCATGCCTCCCTTCCTCACCCCACTTCCCACAGTCACCTCAGCCTGCTCTTTCAGACAAGTCTCATTCCCTGTGCACACATGCAGGCACACATGCACACACACGCACGCACACACACCATTTCCGCCTGGGCTAATTATGCAAACAGCCAATGGCAACTTGCTGGCATTAGAAGCACGATGTTGGCACTTCCCTCATGCATGGTCCCAAGCCAGGGTGAGCCCTCATGGTCTCCTTCACAGAGCTGGAAACCACCCACAATTACCTCTATCACAGCCAAAGACTTAGCAACAATAGAGCTTTTAAGTCTTTAGGGTCTTTAAAAAAATTGGACACAGTTGCAACTGCTCCAGCTCAAAGTTGCACTTTGTGCAGCCTGCCTCCGGACACATTTTCTATGGCTTGCTGTGGCTGGTGAAGAAGGGTGAGGACAGGAGACAAGAGAGGCCCCAGAAAAGCCTGGCAACAAGGACAGGGGAGATTCTGAAAAAAAGAGGCATTGGGCAAACTCCATCTCCCTAATCTGCATGGTGACTGCCAGCCAAGTTTGCTCTCAGAGCTGTGAGAAGGACCAATTAATTTATCAATCTGCACCTCTTTCTGCCATAACATATTTCCCTCTTGCCAACAAAAAATGTGTCCATTATCAGGCAGGTCCCTGTCCTCCTAAGCAGCCCATGCAGCTGTATAATTACACTTCTTTCCTTGACAACTTGCATGATTGTTTTCCTAACAGTATATTACTTCGTTAGTACTTTCCAATATACGTTATTTTTAAACTGTCACTTTTGCCCAACTCATCCCAATTCTCACTCGTCTGTTTATCATAACAATCATTAATAACTGTCAGTCCACGCCATCAATGTAACGAACTCACTCCCTCATTAGCATGTTCTAGCATTTGTTCCGTAGAGGGGGCTGATTATTTTTTACAACAGGCCAAGCCAATTACTTTAGTGAAATGGAATCACATTAATCAAAACTTAACAAGGTGGCAAATTTAAAGATATCAGATTGCAAAAGACAGCATAACTAATATGTCAGTGTCAGGGGTAGCGTGTAGGTATGCAGCAGCTGTACTAAATATATCTCTTCATGCAGGCCACATGAATTTTGACGTTTCATATGATCTGACAACTACCAAAGTGATATTATAGAAGGCAAGAGCCCGGTGCTACGTGGCTCACGATGACTTTTGTAGATTCTGGCAAGGGCAGTGTGAGCAGAGAGGGAGGTGGAATAGGGGAGAAGAAAGTGGTGGCCGTGCCGATCCAGGCTGGCAGACGGCAGTGGATCATGTCTCTCCGTGCCAAGGCATTTTCTTTTACACTTTAAATGATGATAGTCATCCATCACCATCTGACAACTGCATCAAAACCAGCTGCAAAACATGCAAAGCCCAGCAGTCTAAAATATGCTGACACGACCAACACAAAAACAGATTATATATGGGGGGTGTATACACATATATCTTTACACACACATATATACATACATATATACACATATATATTCCATAGGGAAAGGATGTGAGGGAGCAGAGGATATCAAGAAGGAATGGGGGTAAGGGTGGACTACAAAATGTCTAGGAGTAGAGAGAGTAAAGAAAACACCAGGGCAGTGAAGGAGAGGGAAGAAAAATGAGAACAGAAACAAAAGAAAAGAATGAAAAGGAGGCAGGAACAAAGAAAAAGGGAAAATGATGAATGGAAGGAGAGGGCAGGGAAAAGTGGGAAGAAAGACAAGAGAGAATAAATACAAGTTGTGATCAGTACTGGGAAGGAAGGCAAAGCAGAGACTCTCTTATAAGGAGCTGATTCTACCCCAGCTGCATTTCTCCAGTTCAGCCTCATCATTCTGATTTACTGTCTGTGCTTTGGTCCAAGCCTTTCTTACACCCTACAAGGGGAAGACACTGGGTCCATGCAGGTCTCTCCAGGCTGCTTCTACCACCTTAGTCAACCTGTACTATTGTCATTCCTCAGCCCCTGCCTCTTTGTGACCCACAGGATCAAGTCCATTTGGACACCTTTACCACGAGGTTGCTCGAAGCTCATTTTATAGGGGTGGGCAAAAGTAGGTTTACAGTTGTTTGTACAGAAAATATGTAGGTTATGATTATTACAATAGTTTTATTAACTCTGAGCTTCATGTACTCACAACCGTTAACCATTTTTGCCAATCCTGTACCTTCCTCCCACCAGCCTACCCTCCTCTCTGGCCTCTTCTACCACTGAGTAGTTCAAATCTCAGCCTTGACATTTATTAGCTGGGTGACCTTGAATAAATTGTTTGACTTCTCTGAGCCTCCATTTCCTTACTTATAACAGTGGAAATAATATTACTTACAGCTCAAGATTCATCTTTAACAGCCAAATGAAAACACATTAAAAAGCACCTAGAAAGATGTTTGACATATGAGTAGGCACCATTCTCTAGACGAGTCCTTGGCATACAGACTTTGTGTTTATTCCTCTTCTTGGTCAATACTAAGCAATCAAGTCATGGAATTACTAGTATGGGAAACTGAACTGGGGCAGAGCCCTTATTTGCAGTTCTCACTTATGGGGTTTACACCCGCCATTCATTGAATAAACTAGGGAACTGGTTGGCCACATGCAGAGGACAGAGGATGGCCAACATGCTTTCCAGGGCTTTCAGGGGTGAGCTAGCTTAGAAATGCACCGTGGTCCAGTATGATACATCTGGATGATTCCTTCCCTAAAGCCGCAGCCCAACTGGCCCAGCTACCCTACTGTTATTCTATTTAATGAAGCCTGTTTATTTATTTACTTATTCTGAGGAAGCCCAGGACCAGGTACAACAGGCTGGCAAAGGCTCCATTGTACAAGGTGATTAGATTCAGTTATATCACACAGTTCATGAAATTGCATTATGATTCATTTTTACAACTTAAATAGCTATTTGGTTGGGTTGCCAGGTTGAACGTGATGAATGTGTATGATAAAGCAGAACAAAGAGAAGGGCCAGTGCTTATAAGCTGAAACATGAGTCAGTGTATTAACACCCTCCCTTCTTAATTGTGATGCCTTCCTGAGGGCAGATGTCCCATGGTCACCCTCCTTCAGACCTCCTGTCTGGTATCAATCAGATCTGCACCTCTGCTAGAGGTAACAATTTCACCTTCTCCCCACCAAGGAAAAATATTTCTCCAAAAGTTCACCATCCTTTCTATTCTAATCCCTGTGGGGGGGGGGTGGGGGGAGGAGATGTAAGTGTTCAGTGGTCATACTTCAAAATCTAATCACTGTCCAGATCCCCAAGTACATTCTGGTCCTTAGTCCTCTATGTCAAACACTTAACTCATGTCCAAATTCACACTCATGGCAATCCTGGTGAGATATCAGCATGCCACCTAATTAACCTTAAATCACAAGAACTAAAGTTGGACTAAAAGGGAATCACTGCAACATAAAATTCAATTAAAACAACTTAGGGAAAAATATAACAGGAACTGCATCTCTCTCATATCAGTGTCTTTCACAATACATACGAGATTATTCTTAGATTGTACTCCTTAGATAAGGCACCAATCTATTTAAACACATCCTAAAGTAGTCTTCTAAAAAGGTCAATCATCACTTTGTAAATTACTATTTTTTGAAGAAAATTGGATTTTAATTTTAAAGAATCATATAATTTTGATGTTGGAAGAGGTCTTAGCAAGTAATTCTAGCACTGACCCATTTTTAGTCACTCACAGAAAAGAAGCCTGGGTGTGGCTTATGTTCTAAAGATGGTTGCACCATCTCCCCATCCGGTACTCTCTTCTGGAATGTGGCCTTGCTATTTTCTCATCAAGAGGTAGACTAATCCACCTCCCTCTGGATCTGGGCAAGCTTCTGTTACTTTCACAGAGAACATGGAAGTTACATTGTAGGACTTCTGAGGCCAGGTTATAGATGTGATACAGTTGCTCTCTCGTGACTGAAACCCTTACATATGCCTGGAGCCCTAAGCAGCCATAGAAGAAACCCCTGAGGCTTTCTTCTGTGAGGAAGCCAAGCCACACAGGAAGGCCGAATGTGAGGGCTCCAGTCAGCAGTTCCAGTCTTCATGTCATCCTAGCCCAGAGGTCAGACGTGCATTTGCAGCTCTCAGATGATTCCAGCACATGCTTCAGGCCTGTGGACGACAGATGACATGCTCCACTGTGTCCTATCTGAATCTCTAACCCGTAGACTCCATGAACATAATAAAATGGTTGTTTCAAGTCTCTGCGTTTTAAGATAATGCAGTGACAAATGAAAGAAACATTGGTAAACCTGGAGAAGTGAAGGCCAAGTCAAAACCAAACCCAGGTCTGCTAATTTAGGTTTAGAACTATTTCTCCTTTACCACTCTTCTGCTGAGGCTTTTGCATAAAGCAAGGTATACCTGTGCCACACACACACCAACTTACTATACCAGTAAATAAGGTAGGAACTGAGAAAAGCTTAGCACAAACCTCATCATATGTACAGGAGGTAAGCACAGGTTTCTACTACCCTTGAGACTATCAAATCCCCCAAAGGACCAGCCAATGGAAAACATACATTCACCAGAAAGACCGAAGGCTGCGTATGTGGGCATCCAAATAGAAAAAATATATATGGACCATGCAGCAGTCACTGACATTCACTGGCCCAGTTGATTTTTTCCCAAGTATAAAGTTTCCTGAAATGCAACCACTACCCCAAATCGAGGCCCTTATATCACAACTCCCACAAATTCCATTTACTTCCAGCTTGGAGAATTATCAACAATCCCCTGACCTGGCCTCTGGCCATATGGGCTCGTGACTCAATTCTGGATACTCTGGATGAATCTTGTGGGGAAATGTCTAGGCTGAGTAAACTTAGCATTTGCAACTGACATTCAAACAGACAGAGATGATGACATTACATTTGAGTCTTATTCTTTTCTGGCCTCCCACATGACCCTCCACATGGTGGCACACTTTCAGGTTCACCCTCTTCTCTTCCGGCAAATGAATCTGCTGAGAATCTCGGTTTCTTCACTAGCTTATCAGTCAAGAAAACCCAATGTAATGGTCTCTCAAGAACACAGACCTTTGAGTTAGCTCCTCCTTGGAGGTAAAGAACATCCTCCACCCCCAGCTTGGTACACCAGGAGTTATGAAATCAATATACTTTCTCCCCAAATTTGCCATGACATTTTCCTGGATCCAAAATTAAACCTCATTGTCTGACAAAAGAGATTTATTTTTTTGTAGATTTATTTAAATCTTACAAAGTCAGAAAAATTAAATTACATTTATTCATTTTGGGGATTGTTTTTATGAAAAACAAAAACCTGTTTTAAAATAAACTTTCTAATAAAAATAACTTTAAAACAAACTTTTAAAAACTTAACTAATAATAAATGTACATATACATTATATACCTATATATACACAAATTAATACATGATTTGTATTTTCTAAATCAAGACCATCCTGGGCAATCTGAGGCATAAACTTAACATGCAGATCTTCTCCAGCAATCAGAGAACTGATGGCTTCTCCTACCATCAATTAACCAAAATATAAAACTTCATGCATCTTTCTCTCTTTAGCTTCCCAAGGGTACACTGACACTTTCTCCTCCCTTACACAATTCACTTCTTTTTTCTCAACCCGAGTTTTTCCATTGTAACGCACTCAGAGAGATACAGGGGTCCGTCCAACTTCACAGCAGGAACTTACACAGGTCTCTAATTCTCAACAGATTGTTCTTTTCACCCACACCTCCTTGTTTTGTTTCCTTGATTGCTTGTGCTCTGCTCCCTCACATCCTCTCCATTCAGGCCCTAATAATGGTTGCAGTGCAGTAAGGCCCAAGAGACGCTGAGCCCGGAAGAAAACTCTTTTCCCTCTGCATATCAGTGTAAATTGTCCAGGCCCCAAATTAAGAACTCCCCACTCAGCCTCTCAAATACAAAACTGGAAAGGGAAAAGGACAAAAATATCCCTAAAAGGTTTTAAAAAATGACAAAACTTCCCTTTGAACTCAATACATGAAGTCGCTCGAGGACAGAGCCTGTAGCTTTGCTCTCCCCAACCTTCTCACCTTGCACCAGACATTTCCCAGGCCCGACCGATGTGCGAACAGAGTAGCTGCAGATGTGAGAGGGGCCTCTAATTTATTTCCCTCTCTGATTTATTTTCCCCCTGCACATCACTTTGGTATGACAACAATGCATAATTCGATTACACATGATATATAAAATCATTGCAGCTGTTCAGACATATTCACGGCAAGAGAATTTCAGATGCACATTCAGCCACAGATTGGCAGACATGCACACACACAGTCAGCTTTTGTGACTATCCTAAAGTCACACAGGGAGAGGAGAAAGCAAAAAGCTGTTCTTCCTACTGATTAGGTATTTCCAGCATTCCCTACCTGCATGTCTTCCCATAAGTGCAGAATTAAGAGTACCTCCTTAAAAAAAACATCCAGAGAAGGTCTCATGAGGCGAAACAGCCTTTTGGGGTAAAATGATAGCAGCACGACAGAAAAAAGAGAGTGTGTACCACTTAATTTTACTTTAAGATGACGCTGTGAAATCAGGTATATTTAATTCCCTTTTAAACACCACGTAAAAGTTTCTCTCCCGCCTGCTCACTCTGTGGGCTACATACCGTGCCAAAGATTAATCCCTCAGGAGTTTTTTATTTCCTATTCTGCCTATCTTTCATCTTCACCCCAGACTAAGCAGATGGATGTGAATTCAAAGTTTTCTGATCTTTAGCACAAGTTATGGAGGGTTATCTTTGGCTGTATATCTTTCCGCTGGCAGTGCTCCCTTGGTGATGAAGGATTAACCACCCCAGCTGTCTCTTCCCAGAATGATGCAGTGCCGTGCTCCTCAACACGACAGCATCACTTAATCTTAATGTCCGCTCTCCAAGCGCAGCCGCGCAGGACAAAGCCAATCAACATCAGATGCCACCAAGATGGACCTACTGCTTGGCCCTGGAGTCTCTCACCCTCTCACTCCTATTAATCAACATCATCCAACCCAATCCCAGAGTTCACTTCTCTCAAACCACAGTTAGACTGAGCTGGGGTCCATGTTAACCACCTGAACCACATGGCAAAAGGAGGGGCGGTGGGTGGCAATCAGCACGGCAGCCACCCAGCACAGCAAGCTACATTGCTGAGAGAATCCTTCCCTCTGCCCAACTTCTCTCCAGTGCCAGCAGCACTTCTGGAGCCCTTGTCTCCTCCTCACACACTGAAATTCACCTGTCTGGACATAACAGAGATTATCTTGAATGAAACCTACCTGTCTTTCAGAAACCCCAAAAGAGCCTCACAAAAGACATGTTTCCATTCACAATCAAACTGTACTACATACACTTTCCTGCCCATCTCCACAGTCACCGGTGGCTGGGCCTAACACATTTGACTTCCTTGTGCACAAGAACACTGGGTCTCACCCCAGACAACAGTAGGTGAGCCTACTGGAAGTGGTCAGTCACGAATGGAAAGCCTGACCCTACCAAAAAATGTCCTGCTTGTGCAGCTGATATATCCACAATGTATTTAATCCTTGTAAGTCGTCTATCCTCCTGCCTTCTTCTTTTTTTAAGTTTATGTATCACAGGTGGAGAAAGCAAAATGGTACTCTCATCTTTTTCCCTAGCTTCAAACAATTACAGTAAGGTACCTCCCTTTTCTTTCTTAAGGAAAGGAACAAAAAAGTCAGCCCAGATCTCAAAGGCAAATGTAATAAAACAGTAAATTATTGCTAGAGTTTACTAAACAAATGCAACCTAGTTAAATTTGGAAAAATCTTCACTTTTGCTTACATTTGCAATTTTACTGCTGAACTACTGGTATTTCTTACTTATGCAACATTAAAATGTATAAGAAATCCTCTTGTGTGCTATATCCAGCATCTACTCTTGATTTATAATACCCAATTTAGGGGGGAAAAAAACACAACTAAACCTGATTTAAATCACAGATTACTCTGTAAAACACAAGCAAGGAACTATTCCAAATCCTAAATGTAATTTAAACATATTTATATTTTACAGTGATATATTTTCCCCATTCCTTGTCTTACGACTGTAAACTTTCTATAATTATATAAGCAATTTCCCTAAGGTCACAGCATTGATCATAGTTATAAATTGCTAAAGTACAGCACACAGTGAACAGTAAAATACATGCTGGACATCACAAACAGTTTCATCAACTCAGAAATGGGGTGGGGGAAGGAGGGAGAGAAATAAGAATGGAGATGGAGAAAGGGGAAAAAGTAACAAACAAATTTTCAAAGAAGGCATTACACAATGTCACATTCCCTTCTCCAAAGCCATTTGGAACACAGATTTTACAAACTGTCCTGATTGGGCTTGGTTTAATTTTTGCTGATATTCTTAACCCTTTGCCTAATACTCTGAAAGCCATTTGAGAAGGAAGCTTGGCAAACAAACTATTGAAGTCACTCGGTTAAAGCACATGCAGTCATGCATGGGCACACACACAGGAGAAATCCTACACCATTACAACTGTTTTCTGTCACAAACAGTAGTTCTCAAACTGTGTTCCTAGGAACCCTAGGATTACATCCTAGTATTCTCTGGGCAAAATAGGTGGGATTCAGGCTTCCCCCTCATTCTTTAACCGGAGCAACTTCTCTGTCATCTGTTTCCTCTCATGGGCCTCTGTGGGGAAAAAAATCTTACTTGCAAAAACAGTTTTAAAGGTTGTAAAATAAAAAATGATTTGGACACTACCCCTTTGGATGATGCCCTAATGTATGGGATCTAGAAGAAGTTACATGAGGGTCTCCAGTTGTCAGTTTTTCTAGTGTTTGGGGTAGATCTTCCCTTAATGAGAGAGGATGCAAATGGGGTTGCTGTCAGGCATCTCCAGCGCCCAAGGTTCCAACCAGACGGGCTGACAGGCTGGTCACCCCTGATGGTTAACAATGCCACACTCCACTCTGGGCAACTGCCTATTAGGAAGACAGCTGAGACCCAGAGGGGAGGGACAAATCAGTGTATGACAGGCACTGCCTTCCTCAAGGTAAAATAAACTTTAAAATACCTTTGTTCTCTGAAAGCTTAGGAACACGGTGGTTCAAATGTTTCCTTCAAGACATTTTCCCAGGAAGGCTCAACATCTCTGTAGCTCAGGATCCTGGTGTAGCAATCTGAGAAAACTACAGAGCTGTTAGTGCATGCCAGACATGCTTTCTAGGACGGCCATTAACAGATTGATCTCCTCAAGCAAATAATGTCCCCTGTGTCCCTCTCTATGCTGTACCCCTTCTCTGTACTATTACTTCTGTTCCTCTTCCTCTCTCCCTCCCCCTCTCCTCCTCTCCTCCTCCCTCTCTCTCTCCCTCTCTCTCTCTCCATTTCCCACTTATTTACTACTGATGGCTCCCAAATAAAGCATATCTGGCTTCCTGCAACCTGACAATTTTCTCTGACCAGAGGTAATTTCACAATATTTAACTAATACAGTGCAGGCTAAAAAAGTTAACAGCCATACAAAAAAGGGACTAAATCAATATGTCTTGGTTCCAACACCAAAAGAAAGAGCAGCTGTGCAGTTTACCAGTTAACTTCACAAGCTCTGAAGTCAGAGTTCAAATCTCCACTAGACCTCTTTCTTCCTGTAGAACCTTACTCGACTCAAATCTGTCTCCTCTCTGTTTAGTATGCATAATAGTTCCTACCAGTGAAAAGTAAATGAATTACCACAAATAAAACTAAAATGTAGCATAAAGGCTCAATAAGTTAATTAAATAGATACTGCCTCTTCATTTAACTGTTTCTAGTTGGTTGGCTGTTTTGTGTTTGTTTGTTTGTCATTTAGATTGCCTGGATGTTTGATGGGTCCCCAATAAATAAGTTAAAAAAACAGAAAAGCTCTGCTGATTCTGACATTTGACTCCACGCTGGGTGGACTGGGTGTGGAGTGACCCCTCCAAGGGCTGAACGGCAGGTGGTGAAGGCTGTGCTGCAGGCTCTCACGAGAGACACGGCAGGGCTAAAGGGCTCCTACTAGATTTTTATCACTTAATCAGTTTCTGAAAATCACCATATCAATTTTTTAATTATACTTATAAATTTATCAGAGCAAAGCTTAATACAGTATATGAAAACTATTTTAAAAGCAATTAAAAATCACCTGTAATCCTCTGGCCCAGATTGTGATATTTTAATTTTACTGAGCGCTTACTACATGCCAGCATTGTGCTGTTTTAATGTATCACCCATTTTACTTCTCCCTACTCTTCAGGTAGCTGAGGCACAGAGCAGTTCACTCCAGGTCCCGTCACCACACCACTCCTCTGTAACGACACCAGCATTAGAGCCCAAGCCTGACTCTAAAGCTGATGCACAGGCTTCATACAAGATTACTTCTCAGAAATAACAAATTTCTGCACATTTTGATATCTTTCCTTCAACTCTTTTTCCTAAGCCTCGAAAGGATAATAGGTAAGTTGGTAGATAGATAAATGGATGTAAAAAATTTTTCTTTGAATTAAATTTTTACATAAGATTAATCAAGTATATAATTGCTTACATATTAAAATATATTTATAGATGTAACATATATTAAAATGCAATTAGTTCAGGTACAAAATCTTCAGTCCTTGAGACCCCTGAATTTCTCAAATGAGACAGTCTCTACGTGAGCAGATCTTACAAATCTCAAGCATGAGTGCTTTCCTCTCCAGCTTTAACCATTGCAACTTTGGATATGGCTTCCTAAGTATGAGTAAACAGACTGCAACACAAACTCAAAACCACAACCCATGGGTTTCTCAGAAAATAATAGGGCAATGTAGATGAAGCATTAAAGAGAAACTAAAAGTCCCAGCTGGAGTGGCTCAGTGGATTGAGCACCGAGCCTGTGAACCAAAGGGTCGCTGGTTCGATTCCCAGTCAGGGCACATGTCTGGGTTGTGGGCCAGGTTCCCCGGTGCACGGTGCATGAAAGGCAACCACACATTGATGTTTCTCTCCCTCTCTTTCTCCCTCCCTTCCTCTCTCTAAAAATAAATAAATAGAATATTTTTAAAAAGAAGTAAAAAGGAAAAAACTTGAACCTGATAACATGCAGGGCTAGGACTTTTTGTACAAATATTTTAATCAGAAAAAGCAGGTTGGGGCATCCCACCCACTAAATGTCAAGAATGGTCAACTCTTTTAATCCTTCAAATCAAATGTCTCTTTCTACATTAATTTCTATAATTGTAAAACCAGAAACGTCTCATGTGGGGCTCATCCTTCATCTCTTTTCTTGTGGATGTTGATGGTGGAATTGATCATGGATAGAAATTAGGCTCACCTGGCACCTGTTTTTCTTGAGGTCAGAACCTTGAATTCTACTCAAGCAGGGAGAGCACATAGATTTAAACCCCTCAGAAAACTGAACTGACAGACTTTGAAAACAGAATCTACTCAGCAATTGACAGCCTCAACTTCTCAAAAGTCACTAAATAGAGGCGAAGGCAGGAAACAAGGCTGAATCCATCATGAAAGGCCAGATCTTGCCCTCAGACACTCAGGCACAATATCCAGGGCTCCAGTTCACCCCGCCCTCAAGCTGGCACCTAAGAAAGTTAAATAACCATAACTGCTGGCAAAGAGCTCCTTAAAGACAGCTGAGACCCAGCCTGTCACTTACCAATTACCGAGTTTGCTAATACAAAACAGAAGCATTGTGCAAAAGTCATCAGAGCCTGTGTTCCCCTTTTTCCACTTCCTGGGAACTACCTTAAACTAGTCCAAATTTCTGAGACATGCACAGCAAAGCAAGTCAGCAACTCCTTGCATATCCCAAAAAAGAGTGCCAAGAAGTCTCATTAGCCCTTTGGAGTTGGAAGATTATCTTTCCAAGGTTTTCAATTTAGTGAATTGGGGAGGGAGGGTGGGCGGGGTGGAGATGCTTGTTTTTTTAAAAAATATATTAATTCTTCCATTACAGTTGTACCAATTTCCCCCCTTTGTCCACCTCCACCCACTGCCCCCATTCCCTCCAACAATTCCTCCCCCACCCTTAGTTCATGTCCATGGGTCATGTATACAAGTTCTTTGGCTACTCCATTTCCTATACTATTCTTAACATCCCCCTGTCTATTTTGCACCTACTAATTCGTGCTCCTTAATCCCTGCATATTTTCCCCCATTCTCAACCTTCCCTCTCCCAAATGATAACCCTCCAAGTGATCATCTCTATGATTCTGTTTCTGTTCTGCTTGTTAGCTTAGTTTTTTAGATTCAATTGTTGATAGTTGTGAAGTTATTGCCATTTTAATGCTCATAGTTTTTATCTTCTTTTTCTTTGATAAGTCCCTTTAACATTTCATACAATAAGGGTTTGGTGATGATGAACTACTTTAGTTTTACTTTGTCTGGGAAGCACTTCATCTGCCCTTCCATTCTAAATGATAGCTTTGCTGGATAGAACAGTCTTGGAACAATCCTTGCATTTCATGACATGGAATACTTCTTTCTAGCCCCTTCTTGCCTGCAAGGTTTCTTTTGAGAAATCAGCTGATATTCTTATGAGAACTCCTTTGTAGGTAACTATCTCCTTTCCTCTTTCTGCTTTTAAGAGTCTCTCCTTATCTCTAATCTTGGGTAATGTAATTATGATGTGCCTTGGTATGTTCCTCCTTGGGTCCAACTTGTTTGGGACTCTCTGAGCTTCCTGGACTTCCTGGAAGTCTGTTTCCTTTGCCAGACTGGGAAAGTTCTCCTTTATTTATTTTTTTAAATAAGTTTTCAATTTCTTGGTCTTCCTCTTCTCCTTCTGGCACCTCTATGGTTCAGATGTTAGAATATTTAAGGTTGTCCTAGAGGTCCCTAAGCCTATCCTCATTTTTTTGAATTCTTGTTTCTTCATTCTGCTCTGATTGACTGTTTATTTCTTCCTTCTGGTCCAAACTGTTGGTTTGAGTCCCGGTTTCCTTCCCTTCATGTTGGTTCCCTGTTCATTTTCCTTCATTTCACTTTTCATAGCCTTCACTTTTCCTCTATTTTATGACCATACTCAACCAATCCTGTGAGCATCCTGATTACCAGTGTTTGAACTGTGCATCTGATAGGTTGGCTATCTCTTCATTGTTTAGCTCTATTTTTGAAACTTTGTTCTTTCATTTGGGCCATATTTTTTTGTATTGGTGCACCTGTTATGTTGTAGGGGGTGGAATCTTAGATATTCACCAGGGAGGGTCAACCCACCCGGCTGTGTTGTGGGGCTATATGTGGGGGAGGGGTCAGAAAGGGAACAGTGCTGCTTTCTTGGCTTTCAGTCACTTCCCCCACTACCCACAAGCAAATATGGCCCTTTTGGTGCTGATTCCCTGGTGGGTGGACTTGTGTATGTTCTAGGACCCAGTGGGTCTCTCTAATGAACTCACCTGTGAGGCTGAGCATTTCTCTCACTATTGCAACCCCCACAAGTTTTTATAGCCAGAGGTTTTGAGGCTTTACTTCCCCCCACTGGAACCCTGGATCATGTGGTCTGTCTCATTCCCCAGTTGCTCCTCTCCATTTATCTGCATGTAAATGTGGGACCACTGGGTCCACCAGCCACCACCTTGTTGCATGTCCTCTCCACCCAGCTGCCTGTCTCCAGCCCTTCTATCAGTCTCAATGAATATTTCTTCTGTAACTCCTTAGTTATCAGACTTCCATACAGTTTGATTCTCTGGCAGTTCTGGTTATTTTTTGTTTTTAAATTTAAGTTGTCCTTCTTTTGGTTGTGCCAGGAAGCAAACTGTATCTACCCATGCCTCCATCTTGACCGGAAGTCCTCTTCGCATCCATCTTGTTTGCAACTCTCTGTGCCTCTTAGACTTGTATGTCTATTTCCTTCACCAAATTAGGAAAGTTTTCTTTCATTATTTTTCAAATAAGTTTTCAATTCCTTGCTCTTTCTCTTCTCCTTCTGGCACCCCTATGATTTGGATGTTGGTACATTTGAAGCTGTCCCAGAGGCTCCTTAGCCTATCTTCATTTTTTTTTAGTTATCTTTTCTTCTTGCTGTTCTGATTGAATGTTATTTTTTCTTCTTTATGTTCCAAATTGTTGATTTGATTCTCAGCTTCATCCCCTCTGCTGTTAGTTCCCTGTAAATTTTTCTTTATTTCACTTAATATAACCTTCATTTCTGCCTGGCTCTTTTTTATGCTGTTAAAGTACCCAATGAGTTCCATAAGCATCCTGGTAACCAATGTTTGAACTCTGCATCTGATAGATTGCTTATCTCCATTTCATTTAGTTCTTTTTCTGGAGTTTTGTTCTGTTCTTTCATTTGGGCCATATTTCTCTGTCTCCTCATTTTGGCAGCCTCCTTGTGTTTGTTTCTGTATATTCTGTAGAGCCACTTTAACTCACTACCTTAGTAGTCTGGCCTATTGTTGGAAAGCACACCTGTAAGTTGTATGGAGCACAGCCTTAGATTATTGTCAGGGTTGGGCAACCCATGGCAGTGCTCTGTGGCTCTTTGTGAGGGAGGCATCAGAGAGAGGCCAATGCTGCTACCTGGCCTATGGAGATTTGCCTGGGAGGCAGCTGTCTCCCAGCACTTGCCCTGATGCCAGTCACTTCAATTTCTCTCCATATGCCACTGGTGCCCTTCCATCTGTTGCCCTCATGCTAAATCCCAGAGGAAGTGAAAGTGCTAAGTCTGTTATTGTCTCTTTAAGAGGAATCTCCTAAGAATACTGCAGTTTCTTCCACCGCCTCAACCCTCACTGGTTTTTACAGCCAGAAGTTATGGGGACTTATCTTCCTGGTGCTGGAACTCTGGGCTGGGTGGTCTGGTCTAGGGCTGGGATCCCTTGCTCCTGAGGCATCCCTCCTGACTTTCATCCACCAGACATGGATGTGGGACTGCCCATCCCACATCTCCAGGCCTCTCTGCACCACTCTGCTGCACATCTCCACATTTCTCCACCTTTCTGTGCCTCTCCACACATCTCCATGTCTCCACCCCTCCTACCATCTGATGAATGTGGCTTCTTTAAATCCTTAGTTGTCAGACGTCCATACAGCTTGATTTTCCAACTTTTCTGGATGACATTTGTTTCATAGTCTAGTTATAATTTTTTCTGTAGTTGTTCAAGGAGGTGAGGCATATTTGCCTATGCCTACACCTTGACTGCCAATGTAGTGAATTTAAACTACTTGGAAATATGGCCATTTTCTTCATTTACTCATCTTCTTTTGCCCTCTTCAGTAATATTTCATCTTTTTTATATAAATCCTGCATTATTCCTTACTAAATTAGTTTGTAGGCATTCCTTACTAATACTAATTTAAATGAGATCTCTTATTTTTCCATTTTTCTATCTGGATTTTTCTATATATTTTGACTACTTTATATAACTCTAATTAATTGAATAGTTTTCAGTTGAGTTTCCCAGATTAGCAATCACTTCACTCAAAAATAATGTTACTTTTACCTCTTCCTTTTCATTATTTAGACCTCTGTTTTCTATTTCTTATCTTACTGCATTAACTAAGGCAATGATTGCAAACTCAAAGATCACAGGGCCAGGCAGGTAACTGAAATGAGTGAACTGAGCCAGGAGAAGAGCTGGGTGACCTGGAGAATGTGGGTGTGTATCTAAATGTGGCAGCTGGCACTCTGTTCTGGCCTCGTGCGAGATTCAGGAGTACAGGCCTCATCTGGACAGGTTTTTCAAAAGCCAAAAATTAGGATTTTTTTGATGAAACCTCCTGTCCTTTAAAAATTCACAACTGAATTTTTAAAATTTTAAGCATAGGGCTGGCCAAAATAAAATTCCTTCAGGTCAGATTCAGCCCCCAAAATTCCAAATCAGATCTCCTAAAATTTGAGAAAGTGTCAAATTTAAATCGTAACAGAGGAAATACTCTTACCTCAACCCTGACTTTCTCTAATATTAGGCCACCAAAAAGAATGTTTGCTTTTGACTTGGGGTAAAGACTCTCTATCATAAGTCTCTGTGTAATGTTAGCTTATCATGAATATTTTATCAGAAATGAATTTTTGATTCTATTAAGATGATTTGGCTTTTTCCTTTGACCCTATGTGATTATCTATATTAACAAATTTCTTAACATTGGGAAAGAAAAAGAACAGAATATTTAAAATATACTGGGGGTGAGTCACATAGTACCTTCAAAGAAAAAATTTACAGTTCTTCCCTAATTTTTTTAACTGCTTGGTTTTATTTTATTGGCCCAACACTTAGCTGTGACTTGCTTTCTCACCCAAATCCCAGCAACTTATGCTAGTCTGTCAAAATCCCAGTCATAAAACTGCCAGTGACATCATCCGTTCAGAAAAATGATTCACAACTGGACTCATCATCAACTCAGTCTATGCAGCTAGTTTTGAATTCCAAAGCAATTCTACACCACAGTCCACATTAGTATTCTTAAATCTAGTTTGCTACAGTTTCCCAAGTTCACTTTGATACAGTTCACTCTTTGGAAAGATGTTAGAATGACAAGTTTTCTGGAAACAGGTTTTTTTTGCGGGGGGGGGGGACAGTGTTAAATAAAAAAGATGTAACTGGCTTAAGACAGAAAAGACATTCATTGCATGAATGTAAAAGCATCACTAAACTTGGCTTACAAAATTGTTAATTATGTATTTGACAGTGAAATATCACAAACAGCTGGGGCTAAAGAATACAAATCCACACAGGGAGTGGGTAGGAGTGGGAAAAACAGACTCAGACAAACGCCATCAAAGATGATGTTTAAACTCAAATCTCTTCTGCTATAACAGCTATTAACACCTGCATAGTTGGTTACCTACCTGAACCAAAATTCACAATATTCAACCAACCTCTCTACCTCCTATTCCAAGGCTTCTAAATGCAGGCTTTAAATTGGAAAATCTTCTCCCCCATTTAGAAAGTCAGGCCATTGTTTGTGGCCACCAGAGAGAAAGAGCCAGGCCAGAATCTAAAAGAATGTGTGTACCGAGGCTGTGAAAAGAAAAGCCATCACTTTGAGAAGTTTGGATTTAATTTTTTCAAAATACATAAAGAGTCTCAATGCGTTGGGAGGCTACTTCGGAGAACCTCCCAGAGCCTGACATCCCATCTCCTCTCAAACACATGCTCAGTGCTCATCACAGCCTCTGCCAGGAATCTGCTCTCCTGGGACTCCGCCCCCAAACCACAGGGAGGAGCCAGTCAGAATCACTCACAGGGCAATGTTCACAAAAGTCTCAGCAGCAGAGTCAATGACAAGGCAAAGCCCAAACCAGACGTTTGTGGGGAGGGTGGCTGCCTCCTGACCCTGTGACATCAGGAGGAAAGATTCTTAGCAAAAAGAAAAACCTTACACCTTAGGGACCTCTTCAGCATTTCAATGCTGAAAGGAACACAGGCTCCCTCTACAACTGTGATAAAGGCAACCTGGTTCTCTCCCCACAAGACGTATCTGGTGGCAAAAAAGAAAATCTGATCTTTCTTAAATTCCCCAGTACATTTTAACACTTATCTTGAATGATAGTCTGAAGGGTGTAAGCTTAGAATATTAAATATTTCTCTAAATGTTAGGCTTTCTAATATGTTTAGGAGTTTATTAGTAAAACCATTCCAATTACAATATCTTGGCTAGCTTAAGATGATAAATTTCTAAGTCCAAAGGTAAGAGTCTTCTGTGAAAAAAATATATCACAAGTGTCCCCTTCTTTTTAGAAAGAAACATAAAATATCTTTATTTCTCTGCTTTCAAGTATGTTTAGAAAATGCTGAGAACAACCAGATTGTGATTTAAGCTTCTCTGAAAAGACCACCAACTGACAACCCAATTCCTTCCCCTAATAATCTTCTCCAAAGGTTTCCACATCTCAGGCAAAGGTTTGAGGTTGATATTCCCTCTGACTATATCTCAAGCTATCTCTAAGTGTAAAAGGCACCAGAGTACCTAACCTTCCAGGGAAGGTACCAAGGTCACTCTGCTCTAGGACACTGCTGCTACTGTGATGGAAGAGCAGAAATATAAAGGTTGTTGATGGGCAGCAGAGGTCTTGGAATATTTGCAGCCCACAGAATCACAGGGGAAGGGCCCATACACGGAAAGAATACATTATAACAGCCAATACTGATTTTAAAAACCAAACCAAACTAACAAAATCATCATCCCAGGCACCTAAAAGCAATGTGTCCAGATGCCAGAATAAGGAGAATCAGTTTAGGGTGGGTCAATGGAAATAGCTTTACCCTCCAGAAGACCATGGCGAAAACCACATCAATGCCAGTCAGAGGAGATCACTCTATTTTGCAAAATATAACACTGTTTCATTGCAAATCTATGGAAACAATGTCACAAGGGCCAAAGGCTGTCAGTTCGAGTCAAAGAAAGCCCATTTCAGTGTGGCACTGATGGCCAGCGATGTCAAGGCGAATTACACCCCCACTCGCTGAGAGAGAAATCAAAGTCAGGAGAGGAACATTCAGCTGGAGACACACCCACAGGAGTTCGGAAAGCCTGCACTCCTTCCAAGCTGTGCTAATCTATCACAGGCTCAAACAAAGGATTTTTCCCATCAAGAAATGGAAAGGACTAGTGACAGGGTAGCCCAAAGGGAACTTCAGGAACTGTTCTAAAGGCCAAGACCCCCCTCTTGCCACATGTGGGGGTTGCCACAAGGCTCACCCACTCACTGGTGCCACCGAATATAAAAAGAGAGCAATAAGCAGAAACCAAAAGGGACGGGAACCCAAAGGAAGAAGTGGAGCTCTTTCTCCAGGTTGTACCAAGGTTCCAAGAGCTACCTGAGTGAAGCTGGTAGGTGGTGTAGAAGGAATACATGACTTGGAGTGAGAGATTATGAGATCTTGGGTATATCACAAACTCTGGGTCACATTTCAGTTACAACCAATGAGCATCAGGGCTAGAAACTTGTTCTGTAAAAAGAAGTCAGATGTGGGAGAAGAAAGAAGTAAATCTTATACATTACTTATGCCAAATAAGTAATGACCAAATACATCCGCAGATATGAACCAAACCTACAGGATTGGAGGGAAGCAGACTCCAAGTAAGCAAATTGTGTTGATATTCACACTATCAGGCTCAGGGGCCTGCTTCACATGGGGAGAGCAGCAGATCCTCAGGTTCCTTGATACAGACCCAACAGTGATTAAAACTGATGATTCCAATGATGGGGGCTGCTCAAGTTTATTCAGCCTTCAGGTGGAAGAGGAATGGTATGTATGTGCTCATAACCTAACAGGGAAAGGAAGAGAAGGACATTCTCTTTGTGTCTTCTGGGTGCTAAGCACTGTAATATAAGTATATCTGAGTGTGTTTGTGAACTCTCATTTAATCTTACCAGCCTCTCACTTTTTAGATAAAGAAACTAAGGCTCAGAGAAAAATTACAAAATTTCCATCACACATTCATCAATACTGCTAGCTATTAGATGTGACAGTGATTAAGCCACTAAACTCTGGCGGAAGATTTCATCTTGGGACTCTGACATCCTTTCTGGAAACCCGGCATACTTGGGCCTTGGAGTTTTCAGCCTGGGGAAATGCCTAGCCATTGCAAGATAACTATGCATGGTATCCTCACTTTCCTGAAACCCAATGAGAGAGAAGCTGCCTTGGTGTTGGCCTCTCTCCCAAAAATCAGAGGTGAGATCTGTCCCTAAAACTGATAGTCCTTGAACGAGTAGGAAAGGGAAAAGATGGCCCCCTTCTCTGCAATCCACCATTCACATACACACAGCTCCCATGCATTGCAACAAAACCAGCATATTCTCCCTTAAGGATGAAAGCCAGGGAGCGGCCAGCCCAGCCAGGAGGAAACACAGCAAGAAGGGCCATGGATCTGCCAACCCCATGAAAAGGGATCATCCTGGGCCCAGTCCTTCCATCAGGCAAGTTTTAACTTGGGATATAAAAATGAAAAAGTGCCTTTGTTTAACACCTTCCTGAAGTTTCTGATCACAATGATTTATGTAAATAAAATGTTAAATTAAAATGTAGGTGTTAATAAAATTACATATATGATGAAATGGCTGTTCTTTTTAAAACTGATCTACAATAAATTTTCTAAATTCTGATTGCAGGTGATTCAGGCCCCGAAAGCTTTGCCAACAATAGCCAGCAGAGGTCTATTACTGAAGTGGTATTAATATAGCTATCATCACCAATTCAAAGCAGATAATAAAGGACTGACACATTTATTATCATTATTAATTAACAGTTTTCTAAGATGGAATTAAATCAATATGCTGCTCTGATATCATTTTAACTAGTTATGCAAATCAAACATTTAGAGCCCATGAACAGATATAAATGCCATTCAAAATTCACTTCACACTTATTACTGTAATATCAGAACTTTCAGGCTTTGCTAGTAAAAAAAAAAAAAAGGACTTAATGCTCATTTAATTACACTCAGACATAAAGCTTATGGAATGAAAGTTGAAATAGCTGACTAGTTAGGAAGTCATAGTAAGGCCATAACACTCAGGACAGACAATGAGGTGATGATGTACAGACGTGGGGCTCTGAGCAGAGTGGCTCAGGCAGATCCTGTTCAAAAGAACAATGACATGTGTCAGATAATGTGTTTTAAAGTTGCAAAGTTGAGGACCCTTTCTTAACTCTAGAAAGGAGAAGGGGGGAAGGACAGGAAGAAAAAGAGAAACTGCAGGGGGTCAGGGAGCCTAGAACTCTATATTACTAACTCAACATTTATAAAATAGAAAACTGCCAGGTTCAGTTTCCCATCATTCCATCATTTCTTCCCAATTAGATGATGATAGTGATGATGATGATGAGGAGGATGATGATGATTGCAGAGCTTTTTTCGTGAGGAATGCTAACTCGACCTCCCAGCTTTTCTTATCAGATAAAAGCAGGTCTGCACACCCAGCGCAGCTATCTGAAGAGTCACCGTGAGTCAGAGTTCTTTGCTTCTGGGTCCAAAATGGGCAAGAAAAGATGAAGAAGTTTTTGCACGGAGATTTGGGTTACTCATCTGCAAAAGCAGCTGAACCCAGAAGGTGGGTGGCACTAAAAATACTACCAAAGGGATCTGAACACACTGCAACTCTGCAGCTATTTGGACAATGAGAAGGCTGTCTTGGGTGGCTGAAGGCAGTGATGCCAAGAAGCAGTATGAGGGACTGAATGACTTCCAAGGTCCCTCTGCCATAGAGGTTCTGAGCACTACTCAGATGGCCTTCCGGAAACCAGCCAGCAGGTCCACTGTCAGTGCCACTGAACAGAAACAGCAGTTCTGAGGAGCAAGAGTGCTCTGAGGTTAGTTCATGGTCAAACTTAAGGCCTGGAAAGGAACAGCCAGAGTCTGCAAGTATGGCCTGAGCCATGGCTTTGGATTTCGGCGGGGCGCCTGAGTGTTCCACAGGCACTCCCTGGGCTTCTAGCTAGCAGAATCAGGCTTTGGGTATTTTTATGAAAAGGACAGAATTGTTTCTATAGTTTAAGTTAGTCTAGGCAATACCTCATTCCTCTTTTTTCTCCAAATCACATTCCCATCTTCTCCCAAGAGGAATACATTTGATCCCTTGTGCAATCAGTTTCAGAGCCAGAAAAAATGAGCAGTACACATACCGACAGAAAATGTAGTGCAATATTTCTGCTGTGACCCAAAAGGAACAATATAAAAAGGAGAGAATGAAGTTTTATTATCCTTTTTACACCTTCAACCCTATTAACTTAGCATCTCAACATTCATGTATTTCTTAGAACACATGAAGCTCAAGTCACAGACCAGTATCCATTATGCTTCATTGCCATTTGACAATGAAATTTTACAAATGAAAAAGTGGTAATGACTGAAAAATTAAAACTTTAGGCGCTACAGTCCTGCTCTGGGAAGAGGGAAATGTACCTATCAGGTATGAGTAGTGATGGGGGCAGACAAATACATAGAAAAATGACTGGAAAGATGTAAAAAAAAAAAAGTATAACAGCAGTTCACTCAGCAGTCTGTTTATGGCTAATACTTAATCATTGTCTTTGTGTTTTGATGAATTTTTCAAACCTTATCCATGTCCATTTTTCCACTGAGGAATATTTACTGAGGCCAGGTACTATGGGATGCCAGAAACATGGTGATTAAGACAGACAAGGTTTCTGCCCTCCCGACGAAAACAAAAGAGACAAAATCAAACAAGCAATTACAAACGTGATGATCTATGAGGTCTTTAAAAATCAAGATTTACAAAGCCTTACTGTTTAGTTAGTATTCTACACATCTTTCCTAGGTCTTGAATAAATCTGAAATCTCAGAATTTAGAGTGTTTATATCTCCCTAAAATGGGAAATAAGCCAAAATATGTGCCTCAGGCTTGAGAAATCACTACATTTTCTACTTTTCCATGGTAGAGGTGGAAGAATTCTATCAGTAACCAACATCCAAGCACAAGGTAAACTGTAATGAGTAGCCCCTACCTGCTCCACTTTCATGCTAACTAAGCTTTTCATGAGTATTTCCTAAGGACACGGGCACCTGAGACCTTCTGCCTTCTCAGTCCAACTTAATTAAACAGCCAGACTCAACAACCCTGTCGGTGGCCCAAATCTCCACTTCTGACTTTCCATCAACTCCAAATATGAAGCAAAATTGCCATCAATCATCCTGTTTAAAGATTTTGATCATAGTGATAGCACACCACCACTCCCCCCCTTTTTCCATATCTTCAACTATCTGGAGAATACAGAACCCAGAAGACCATTACAGTGGAGAAGGTTCTAAGGGAAATCCCTACATGCTGTCTTCACTCCCCTCCTCCCACTCCCTCTACCCCCACAGAAAACTCAACCTCTGCTTCAGAAATAACATCTCTGTGTTTGAAGATTAACGTGTGTAAATTACTGTATCTGAAGATAAATCTTAAGAACTCATTGGTAGGTAAAATACATAGAAGATAAAATGTAAACTCATCCTGGTGGGTCATTTCAGGTGGCAATGAGATTGGTTGATTGTTTGCAAGGATAAGCAATGATCACTTGTCAGCCCAAACCAAACATGGTCTTTGACCACAATGGTATGAACTGATGCAGCCCTACCTTCCAGGGAGGGCCTGGAGGTGAGACCAGTAAGTGAAGCCTCCAGCCATGAGGAAACCATCACCCCAGTTCAAGGAACAGCATCAGTGGCAGAAACTAGGGACAATGCCTGATGACTGAAGCTGTAAGTAGGACATCCACCCTAGATGAGACTGCAGAAACCTAGATCGCATTGTTGCAGTCAACAGAGAAGAATTAACCTTCCAACCCTGGCCCATCATCTTCCTATACCAGTCTAACAACTGTTGCCATCACATAAACAATTGCACCTTTCACCCCAGCATCCCCCCTTTCCCTGGCTATGGGTACACAGGGAAGCCTATGGATATCCAGGGAAAGCCATGGGTAGTGGAAGGCTCTCTGCCTCTGCTTCCCTGCCTGCACTGCAACCTGCTGAGCAGTGGTTTTCAGGGCATGTCATTAGAACAGGAGTTGAGGTGCACATATCCAAAACTTCCTGGGACCTACTCACCCTGTTCCCTAAACCCTTTCCAAGGGGCCCTTCCTCCCTAGCAACTTAGCAATACCAGCCTTACATCAAAGACAGCAGCTCTTCTCTCCTGCAGTTCAGTCTCTCTCCTGGTTCTCTCTCTAAATGGCCCCATCTTCTCTGCCCATCAGCATTCCCTTTGGCCTCCTTGGCACAAGAAATCACTCAAGGTTGAAAGCAGCAAGTAAGCCTCTATCTTGTCAAAGAACTGAAAGAGGGAGTGGTGGTGTGCTATCACTATGTGGGACAATCAAGGGAACTGGTTCTTGTGATTGATGCTGTTCCAACTGGGGTTGAAGTGTGACCATGCACACTTCAAGTACACAGGCACGTACATAGGTGAAAAGCAGCTAAAATAAAGTATCATCTCCTCTTTAAGTTTTCTACAAAATTAAAAGTATACAGTATACTAACTAAAGTCACAAGATTGTTCTAAACTTCCTCCATCTGATTTTTTTTAAGTTAAAACTAGAGAAGAAAAAGAATAGGAGGAGGGGGATGAGAAAAGTACTGAACTCTTGTACAGAAAGGAGACAGAGCAGATAATTTGTGTTATTTTCTAAACCTAAAAGAAGAAATTAGCAAAGTACCACAGAAGATCTCCAAATTAGAATGAGATAAGTTTTCAGCAGAAGGTGAGCAAAGTGGGGTGTTCACCTGGTTGAGTAACCAAGGAAGATATAAAATTACTTTTTAAAAATAGGTGACACTTCCCCAGCTCCTTCCAACCCCACAACATCTTGACTAGCCTCAAGCCAGGAGTAAGTCTCCTCAGATTAACTGCATTGTGTTGGTTAAGAGCATGGACTCTGGATCATTACTGCCTTGATTCATATCCCAGCTCCCCCACCTTTCAGTCAGACAAATTGCCTAAACAATCTGTGCCTCAGTTTCCCCATCCTCAAAATGAGAATGGTGACAGTCTGATCTCAGAGTGTTGTTACAAGGGTTAAATACAGTTGGTACTTAAAGTGCTCAGAACAGTGCTTGTAGACAGCAAACACTCAACACACCATTAACTACCATCAGCAGCAGCATCACTGCCATCTTGGAAAGGTCCTTTCCCCTCAAGCTTTAACCCACAGTAGCAATGACCCCACCATCACTGCTGAGTACCTGGCATTTGCAAATCTTCCAGGGCTGGGAGCAGCTATATAACCCTCATACAGAATTATCCTGATCAAACCCATCAATGTGCAACCTCCACGAATGAGATCACTTGAAAGCAATTTTGAGGGCTTGGTTCTTCAACTCTTTACATAACCAATTTATAGTAATGGAGCTTCTTTTCTGTTGTTGCCCACAAGTCTCCTGAACTGTTATTAGTGCTGCCTTGAGTAGGAAGCTGCAACATGATCCTCTGACTAGAAATACTGGCATAATTTATTGCATTATTACTCCTCTGAACTGAAAGCAATTAATTACCTGGAGCAGGATGCACAAGTGAAAATTTATCAGAGGAAAGTGATGAAAAATGTGCCCACCACTTTAAAATAATAGGTGCTTAATGGTTTTTTTGTTTGCTGGCTAATCTCAGGCATCTTATAAACAACTCCAACCCAGTTATCAGTTGTGAATTCTACCCCCTCCTCCTCTTTTGCTCCTTTATATTATTCTATTATCCCATATCTCTCTTGAGTACAGGAAGAAATGTCTAAAATATTCACTTGAAAGCAGAAGGGAGACTCCATTCCTCTCCTGCATGGTAAAATTATTAATATAATGTAGAAATATGTGATAATATATATTCATATGTTTATCACCCATGTTGGTAGCACAAATATATCTGCCTGACTAATGTCTCCTTTTCTCTATCACAGCATTTTACTTTAAAACTTATAAAACCCAGACTAGATAAAAAGACACTCCAAGGGACATGTGTATATTAACTATTGTCTCCAACACCTTGTAAGTGACATTCATATAACCTGCCTTGCAAAATCCTCAAGTACAGTCTCCAAGAATGTTTTCCACCAAGCACTTCCCTAGTCTTTCTTCTGTTACCGGCATCGACCAAGATCCAGAAAGAGAGAGGAAACAAGGCCAATAATATGTTATTGTTTTATTTATAAATTTCATGCACATGTGAAAGATAGAAACAGGGCTAAATTCATTATATTTGTTTCTACTTTTCAGAATTATTCACATCTGTGTGATTCTGTAATTGTTTCTTCTATAAAGTTATTGGAGTAATTTTGCTCTGTATATTCCCGATCAATTCCCCCTCTCAAGGGCACAGTTGAAAAGTGATATTTGAAAACGGCCTCTGATAGATTGCATGGTTAGTCAGCAGCAGAGACAAACAACCTAATCCAGCACAAATTAGTTCGGCTGCCAGCAATAGTTTTATACAAAGATGTAAATTATGTTGTCAAAATCGGTCGCTTTCTAGCTTGCTGCTCAGCTAACAAGAAACCACTTTGGCTGATAAAGATGAACACTAAGCTTCCCTCTCTTACAAATTTGCAAATCTGCCATTTCAGCATTCTGTTAGCCACAAACAAACAGCCAGCTATAATTGCTTCTTTTCTTCCACGGTGGTATTTTTTTTCCCCTCGTGCACTGTTCCTTCCAGGATGCTCTTGAAAATAACAACAAAGCCCAAAAGCACCACAACACCCTCAGACAAGAATTTAGGGGAAAGTGCAGCTTCTGCACCAGCACCTCTCACCGCCTTACTTCCTCCCCCTGGAACCACCCGCCTGGCCGGTCACCCAAGGCACTCTCCGTGTGCAGACCTGCAATGTCACTCCCCGGCGCTGCTATCTCGAGGACTGAGAAGGCGGAATAAATTCTCAGCCTTAATGGAAATGGAAATATTCTTTGAACAGCTTTGAACAAGGATTGTCTTTGACAGTAGCCCATCCATTCTTCTTTATTTTACAAGCTCCCATTTCGGGGACGGGAGGAAAGCAGAGCAGACTTTAAAGGGCCCCAAGTAGAAAGCTCCAGCAGGCTCCCTGCGTTAAATTGGAATCAGACAGATCTTATTCTGGACTGAAAATAATAACGCATTATAACGGTAATTATATCCAGCATAAGTCAAATAAATAAATTATAAATTACAATTACCCTTTAAAGTTGCTAGTCTCACTGTTTGCTTTACAATTAACTGCAGGTGCTTCTACATGTTTTATTATGGTCCCAAAGTTATATATTTGAAAGAACGGTACAGATGATTCCTGTTTATTTGTTAAATTAAAGCATTGTTGGTAAAATTACGGCTTAATTAATATTATGGGTACTGTATAACAAAATAGTTTACCTTGTACATAATTTATTTCCACATGCATATCTCAGCCAGACCCATTACAGCTCTAAGGCAGCTAAAATAAAATATTCCTCCTTTGCTGGCATTTTTCTAAATAGCAGTTCACTAAATCAATATTATTCACTTGGTATTTTTAAAAGCAGTGTATCTTAATAATTACACAGCATTAGAGTAGGCAATAATTTCACTTGCTAAGCATATTAAATTTAGCAAACCATCAGTCAAATAGTTTGTTCTTTCTCAGAATGGGTAAGCAGTGAGTGAGTTCGGAATCATGTTCCTTTGGTATAAATGTCACATAGAGTTTAAGAATGCGTCGGTGACTCCCTAAGCCAGCCCAGCACTATATATCTTTATTAGTTTCAGTGGTCAGTGCAGTGACCAGTTGTTTATTCTCATTACTCAAGACAAGGTGAGCCACTTGGTAGTGACTGCAATCACGGCTAAAAACATATGACTTTGCAGAAAGTGAAAACTGTAGACAAGACTACATGCACAATGGCCTGGATACCTGCTCTGAACAGGGAGCTTGGGGGAAGGACGGAGCAGAATTAAACACACACGCACACCATTTTGTGTGCGTGAGCATTTAATCTGTCTTGCCTCTCTTATCTTTGGGGCATCTTACATGTTTTCATTGCTCCTAATTCGTTCTAAAACACCATTAATTTTGTATTTGTCCTGTCTTTCTTCATGTGTGCATTTATTTGTTCTTTCACAAGCTCAGAAAACACCTTATGGAAGGGGAAAAGGATACCTTCTCCCTTCCTGTGCTATCACCACTAAATAAAGTAAATCCCCCTTAAAAATCAAACTCCATTCTCTTTCATAAATACACACACAGAGTTTTATTAGAAAATCAATTCATTCACTGCATAAAACCAGAGCAGGTACATTTCACCTGAGCTGTAGGCAACTAACTGCCAGCACTATCAGGTCAACATTTGACTGATGCATCTAAATATGCCATGGCCCCTGGATCACGTGTTTTAGGTAAATGGCTGAAACCGTCTTTATAATAAAGAAGAGGAAAAGTAGAGAGAGGTGGAAATCAGCCATCAGTGCCATGAAACAGCCTCTCAATCTGCAAAGGAGGACAGTAGCCCATACCTTCTTCATTGTCCTCATTCCCTCTCTGCTCAGAGGCAGCCTAGAGTTCTCCCTTCACAGACCCCAGGAAAGGCCACACTCGGATCAGGCCCCAGCAGAACCTCAGAGAAGCCTTTCCCTCATCTGCTAGCGCCAAAGTCTAACTTCACACACAGGTGGTTCCAGAGTGCTTATAAACATCAAAGAAACATCTTGATGGCCTTCTATGCCCAGAGAGTGCATATAAATACCTAGTGGTTCACTCGGTCTCCTCCTCATGGGCAGCACAAATCTCTTTCCTCCACTGGGTAATTTTCTGCATATTTACACAACAGCTGCCAAAGTACAAGGCAACCAATAATGGGCAGATTAGCTAATCAAACAATGGAAAAGGGATACCTTCCTGGGAGAATGAGAACAGCACAGCAGGCTGGGGGAGACAAGTCATTCAGTACAACCTACCAACACAACTGTTTTTCAGTACCTACTCTGTGTTGAGCACTGTACTAGACCTGTGGAGAAAGCATAAAATGGGATACATGGGTGAAAAAGGAAAACCACAAAGTTCAAAGTTATAGTTGAAAATAACAGAAGAGAAACTACAAAGTCATAAGGATGAACTACCAAATGAAATACCCACCCAGCAATTCCTATAGGAGTAACTCACAGTCACTAAGATGGGGAGCTTAAGAAAGAAATTACAGAGAGGGTAGGACTTGAACTAGGTCTTGAAAAGCAATTCAAAATTAGAGTTAAAGAAAGGGGCCCTGGCTGGTGTCACTCAGGGAACTGAGTGTTGGCCTGAGAACCGAAAGGTTGCTGGTTCAATTCCCAGCCAGGTCATATGCCTGGGTTGTGGACCATGTCCCCAGGGGGCGCTGCATGAGAGGCAACCACACACTAATGTTTCTCTCCCTCTCTTTCTCTCTCCCTTACCCTCTCCCTATAAATAAATAAAATCTTTTTTTAAAGGGAAGATGGCCAAGATGTGCAGTATTGTGTGTACTGGAGACTAGAAGAGGGGGATTTCAAGGCATCAAACTCAAAGAACCACATCTGCTCACCTAGGATCAAGCACACAGTCATGTAAAAGTGGACCAACCTGCATTACTGCTGTAAGAAGTCCCACCCCCAGGTAAAATCCACAGCAGAACAACAATTAGCAAATTCCTCAACCAGAGACCCATTACACCTAGGTTATCAAGGCTGATAACTTATAAACAAGATGTTCTGTCTATGTTAAGAGTCTTAAGTGAAAGTAGGTTCTGTTTTTACATATGTGTCTGAATTGTACACCTATTTCATAATAGGTAGATCTCATTCAGTATTTTCCTTTCCTGATACCTATAATCAAGATTGAGGTAGAGCTCAAAAAGTAGAAAATGACTGACCTCCCTGATGAAACCATGAACAGACCCATACCCCATCTGTGAACATGCAACTGTCCTTCCAAGGGCAGGTAACATGCACTCTTGGCCTTTACTCTCAAGGACTTCTGGAAGAACTGTTCTGAGTGTGCTGGCCCCGGACGCTCACCAGCTGCCACAGAATAGACCCTGCGCCCAAGATAAGCATAGATAACACAGCAAGGCAGTTAAGATGGGCAAATGTTATCAGAACAAAAGACAATGAAAGAAAGCGAGGAAAGGAAAAAAGTGACAAAATTACTGAATGCACTTACTAGGCACTTGAACATACATTTGCAGATGAGGACACTGGGGCTCAGGTTACACAACTTGCACACATGGATCATACAGCCCATAGGCTTGCAGAGGCCACTGTGAACCCAGATCTACTGACTCTGAAGCAGGTGCTGCCCTCCCCACCTTATAGCTCAAGGAGAGCTACCCTCTGATAGTGAGTCAGTATGCAAGATCATCTTCAGAAGAGATAGACTGTGGTGTTGATGAAAGGTTCAGAGGAGATGAGGTAGAAATAAATGCTAGGAAAGTGACATTGTGACATGGGTAGCTTTTTCTCAACCTCAGCTCAGGAACAGAAAAACATTTGGAGCTTAGTGTGTTCAAACTCCACTCTAGAACATGCATCCCCTTAACACAGTAATAAACTACAACTCTTGATATTGACTAAAACTAGTAGGATGCACTGCAAACCCATTCAGGAGCTACAACCATAGACAATGGGAGGAAAATTTCCCTAATACCTGCATGTAGTTTTCCTTTAAGAGTATCCAACAGACACAGAAAAGAATACAACAGAAATAGGACAACAGGATGCAAGATATATATCTCTATCTATCTATAGATAGATAAATGATAGGCAGATATCTACATCTATATATGTGTGTATATAATGTACATCATGTATTATATAGTGTACACTATATATAATATATATCACAAAGATGTCTACACAAAGATAGGAGCTTATGGTGGATAGAGGGAGTAGAAAATGGGGAATTAAAGAGAATGAATCTTGGAAGCAAATTTTTCCATCATTTTTACAGTGCTATTTCATAATGAATATAGTATTTTCATAGGTCTGGAACTGCAAAGGGGAGAAAAGGCCAACTCAAGAGTCAGGACAGACTCAGGAAATGTTAAACAATAATACAGCAGTTGAATTGCATTATAAGACAGCAATACAAGAGCACTTATAAGTCCATGATTAATTCCTAAAGGACATCTCTTAGGTGAGTATAGTGTGATACTATTTACAAAGCTCCTCTACATTCATCATCTCATCTGATCTTCCTAGGAGAGGGGAAAGATGCTTATTCTCACTGTTCTTATCATCTAGCCACAGTGATAGAGGCCCAGTGAGGCGGACTTGCCCAAGGCCAGAATCAGTCTTTGGTACCACTAGGTCTTCCAAAGTTGATTCTCATCCTGGTGCTTTCTCTTCCAGAGGAGCCAGAGGTTCAAATATGGTGGGACTGTGGTTAAAGAATTTATGGAGGAAACAAAAAATGGTGCTTGACCTCAAGAACTGTGTATGACTGAGAGAAGGGAATCCATGCAATGACTCAGAGACAAAACAGAATAAAGAAAGATGGGAGAGAATAAAACATGGCTCTGAAGTGATGAGACTGCTTTAGTTGGAGCAATGTGTGTAGACAAAGGTATAGCAAGAGAGATGTCAAGAAAGAAAAGACTGAGGGGAGCATTGCATGTCAAGCTAAAGAGACTGACTTCTGTAAGTCAGTGGGAACCAATGAATGATTCTGAGAAGGGAGACTAGCATGATAAAAGCAATATACTGGCAGAATACAACTTACTTAGGGGGTAAATTTAATGCCACCATTTAACACAGAAGGGGCAACAGAAATATACTGAATTGGCCACATTCTTCCAATAAAAGTGAGATACAGGCTACCAACTTGTTCTGATATCAGGGTGCCACTAGGCACCACCAAGTACCCTCAATTAGCCAAAGATTCACTTCTTCCACTTAGAGCAGGGGTGTCAAACTCATTTTCACTGGGAGCCATAGTAGCCTCAAGGTTTCCTTCAAAGGGCCGAATGTAGTTTTAGGACTGTATAAATGTAACTACTCCTTAATTAGGGGCAAGGAGCTTGGCCCTGCTGCCGGGTAAAAACAAGGTAGAAGCCGGATTCACCCCACAGACCTTGTATTTGCCACCTGTGACTTAGAGGTTATAACTAAGGGATCCTGAGCAGCCTCCCCAAGCTTCTCCTCCCCACCATGCTACCCACCTAGAATTGTCCAAGATCAAGATCTTACCTGGATGCCTCTTAGTATCAGAATGCACATGCCTTGGAGGCAACTGCCACTAATCTGATAAAGGGACTCAAACCAAGGCCACAGTGGCTGCGAAAGCACTTTCTCAGAAACTGTCAGTGCCTTAACCCAGTGGTACCCAAGCCCTGGGACAGTCCTGGCTCATCCCTAGTGAGTCAGGTTCACTAGGTCTAGGACAGGGCCCAGGGAGCTACATTTTTAAATGATCTCTAGTTGACTGTCATGTTCTGACAGGTTTGAAACCACTGAAACTCCATTGAGTAGAAATTGTAGACATCTTGAGAGAACATGATGGTATGTTCCTGCCTTTCAAAGTCCCTTCAAATAGAACCATGAAGAGGTGCTCTACAAGCCCTCAGCATGATGTCTCACACATTCAGACCTCCCCAATGTCTAGCATCATACTGTGATGCTGTTAGATTCATACACTTAGAGCTATCTTCATAAAAACCTCATTAAATTGGAATTTGAGATCATTCAGACCCAACCCACACTAAAACTGACTTTGTACTATTAAGCAAAGAAGAGCTGAACATAGTAAGGAAGATGATGAAGAACACATGTGTGTGTACACGGACCCTGATCATCTGGTGGTCTGGAAAGTAACAATTTTTGGTCATCTGAGTACCAACTATAATTTCCATCATATCTCTACAACAGTTGTATTATTATATATGTAGTATTTTTCTCTACTATTGGCTTATTTTTCCTAATAATCCAGAAACTAAAACATAAAAGTTACATTACAATCATAAATGGATAGCCAATATTATTTAAAATAAATAGAAATCTCCCTGGCTGGTGTGGCTCAGTGGATTGAGTGCTGGTCTGTGAACCAAAGGGTCACCAGTTCAATTCCCAGTCAGGGCACATGCCTGGGTTGCAAGCCAGGTCCCCAGTAGGGGTGTGTGAGAGGTAACCACACATTGATGTTTCTCTCCCTCTCTTTCTCCCTCCCTTCCCCTCTCTCTAAAAATAAATAAATAAAAATCTTTAAAAAAATAAACAAATAAATAAAATCAATCATAAACATAGTTATTAAAATTGAAAAGTCTATTCCATGTAGTACCTAAAATTGTTACCTACACCACCCAAAATCCAACACTTTCAGAAACACTTATCTAGATAGAATCAACCATCTCACTTGACAGAAGAAGGAATTGGCATTCAGAGATGTAAAGTAATTTGACTAAAGTTACACAGCACCTAAGTAGAAGAAGCATAACTCTGGTTTCTTGATTCCTTGCTCAGAAATGTTTTTTTTCTACACCATGAATATTCAATCAATGCATTAATAGTGCATCACTGCCACATTTTCATTAAAAGAAATACTCTAACAACTCTAGTTGGCAATATTTAAGGATAAAGTTCAGATAACTTTGTTTATATCTGAAAGTAATTAAGGATTTTTTCTTTTTAAAAAGATTTATCATACATCTTATTAATTCTTATGCTTCCCCTTGTACCAACAATTTTCAGTTTTCACAGCAAATTTCATAAAATTATACCTAAAATAACACTTGTATGCTCTTTATTTGAGGTTGCCCTGCATGTTTTACAAAATGCTGTGAATATTTTTTAAGATATTAGTATAGTGAGCAGTCGGACATCACCTATGACTCAGATAAGATTTGTCACTGAGAGCCAGAAAGCTACTGAAATCTGTGGGGTCTCTCTTCTCAAGTCCAAGTCCTTAGGTAGCAAAGATGAAGAAAAGGACAATGGCCATCCCTCATCAGCCACCAAGATTCACCCAAGTTGATTGGGTGGCATCAACTGACCATAAACCATGGCTGTTCTTGAAGAGCTTGCTAAGCAGTAATGGAGTCCCTAGATCATAATCAAGGTTTGTTAATCACCTCTGCATGTAGCAGCCAGCCTTCTCTTTCCCCAGTCACTCAACACAGATTGTCCACTATAGGCACATTCCTTCCATCTTGCTGTATCCTCAGGTCATAACAAGAATACCTAGACCACAATTCCCCAAAAAAGAAGGAAAACAAAAACAACACTGATATCCACAAAACCTTCTTATAAATTAAATAGTGCATCATGAGCAATACAGTTATTATTCACTTAATACATTCCCATTGTGTGTCCCATGCTACATTGTCAGATAACTGTATGAAATGTAGGTACTGAAGAGGCAATGAGAGTTTGGGGTTGGGTCCCCCCACCACCACCCATCGACTTCTACAGTGGAAAAAAAACAGCTGGAATGGGCTGAGTGGTAGGAGAAGGGAAAAGACAGGAGAGGAGGGAGATTCTGGGATGCAGAGTGAGGGAGGAGAAAAAAGTACTAGTGTTTCTTTCTTCCCTTTTTCCCCCCCTGGTCTGTAGCATGAAAAAACAATGGCTTTTCTGAGGCACGGTGCAGACAAGGCAGCTCTGAAAAAAACTAATGGTCGTGATTAATGACAATGGGCTGGAGGAGAGTAGGGACACAGCCGCCACATACATCATCCCTTCCCGTCAGTCTCTGCTCCTCCCTGCCCCTCTTCCTCCTACCAGAGAGGCATTATAAAAACGTCTTATCTGCCTGGACGCTCACTTTAAAGCTGCAATCACAGCTAGACCCCCACCCAAAAGAAAAACAAAGAGAGAAAGAACAGCCCAAAAACAATGGTGCTAGAGGGAGGTAAAAGAGGAAAGAACAGGAAAGAAGGTTGGGGGTGTGGAGAGAGAGAGTGAGAGAGAGAGAGAGAGACAAAGAGGTGATAGGGTGAACAAGAAAATGGCATGTAAAATAACTATAAGATATTCCAGGGGAAAATGTGCAGGCTGTAATCATTCAAGATTTCAGCAACTTGACTCCTCACATGCTGAAGCCACATTTTCAAGGTCTTATCTGCCATATGGTTCCCTGTTTGGATGATTTATTAGGTGTAGAAAGCACACTGATAAATTTTACTGCATTTCCCTGAATAGGCAACCTATGGTGTCAATAACAAAGCTCAGGCGACTTTAATGAAAACTGCAAGCACCAAAGGGTAACCATTTATTTATGAGTCGCTATAGTATTACTAGGACAAAATTTATCTTCCCTTCTCACGCACTCTGTAGAAACCAAATCTGGTCAAAGTAACAGAGATCACATCCATATGTCAGTGCTTTGCTAACATCTCTCCTGCATGAAACGCTGGCTGTTGCTCTGGAGAAATTGTTTGGTGCTTTCAAGTGACCCATTTTGCATAAGAAATCTTATTTTTATGAAAAACAAAAAACAAGGCAAAACCTGAAGAACTCTGCAAACACTACAACCTTAGCAATCACACTTAAAGGCAACAGTGGAATCCTCTCATTTTTCTTTACCCAGAAAAATGGGACAGCTGCCCCAGGGGTAGGGATGGAAAAAGGGAAGGTGGTGTGCAGATGAGGAGGAGAGATTTAGGGATCTAGTCCAATCCATAAATATTTTAAATTTACCAGTCCACACAACACTGTTCCCCTCTACCCACTCTGTGTCTTAGAACATCAGGCATGAAATAAGTGAAAACCTACATTCTCCACTCATTGCATGGTTTCCATCCCTGCCCCATACTGCCCCTAAAATGCCTCTCTTCTTGGCGATGGGCTATCTGCGAGCCTTATGCATGTGTTATTTTTATAACACAGGAACAATCCAACTTTTTAAAACTCCAAAGGCAGAAAATGAATGAACAAACTCAGAGGGGGAAAAAATTGTAGGAAAGGGGAGGAGAACCAGATAGCCCTCTCTTCATGTTTAATCCTGAGCCACAGTTAACTGCTATAACAAAGTATCTGGCCACATTTTCAAGTCTACAGTTTTCCCCACTTGTGTAACATGTCTATCCTAAGTGAGGACGGCCTTGCCCAGGAATGTCAAAAGAAGGAAGGATGAAGAAATTCAACCACAACAGTACACATTTGAGTAATGTTCTTAGCACAGCAAACCAACAAAAGCAAAAGCAAAGTGAAAAGGTCAGGCCTAAGCAAATCTCAACCTTCGTTTCTTTTTCCTTTCTTTTTAGTTTTTTTTAATCCTCACCCAAGGATATGTTTTTATTGATCTTAGAGAAAGAGAGAGAAACACTGATGCAACTGATTGGTTGTCTCCCTTATGCACCCCAACCAAAGACCTAACCTGCAACCTAGGTATGCGCCCTGACTGGGAACCAAACCCACAACCTTTCAGTTATGGGCTGATGCTCTAACCAACTGAGCCAGCAGGCCAGGGCTCAATCTTCATTTCTTTCTCACCAAAACTAATACTCTAAAAAATTCTTTCACTAGATAATTTTACCCAGGTTTGTTTCACTTTGTGCTTTTAAATTTCATATGGCTTTTTCCTTGTGCTACATCAATATTTCCTCTAATATTTCCACAATGGGAGAGCACAAAAATCTGGGCTTATGCTCCTCAATCCATGCTGTTGCCCTTCTACATCTATCACTTCAAAAAAAGTAAATAAATAAGCAAAATCTTTGGACATCAGAACAAAAAACCCCCAGCATTTTAGATAAAAACTTCTTTTTGTGGCATACATAATAAACAATTAAAAATCATCTTAATCAGTTCAGTTACTGCCATGACTGATTTTAAATCTGTTTAGTAAAATCGCATCCATTAAAGTTTAATGCCTTATAAGAGATCATTCATGTATTATAGCAGAATTAAGAGGAAATAGGTGCTGCTTGGGCTCTGACCATATCTTTAGAGTTTCTCAACCAGAGAGATTTACAAGAATATTCATTATCACCTAGATTGCTTTCAATTCAGCCACTGCTTTATTAAAAGAGGTAGGGCTAAGAGCCCAGCATGGTTCACAGCATACTCAACCAGCTGCATTTTCAGTTTGCTAAATATTTCAACCAGTTTTCAGAGGCACTGGCATAAGTGAAACCTCACACTTATTTATCTATATACTTTCCTCTTAATTTTTAACCATCTGAGTATTTCCAAAGGAAATCTAATCCATGTAAGTCATTGGTACTTAGCTCACACCAAATGACATTTGCATGAGTTATGTGCATTCCTAGAAGTCCCATCACCCTTTTCTGTTGGCATCCGAAAGCCTGTCATTTTGGGGAAACCCCATTCTGAGGAGAATTAACAAACTTGAACTTCAAGGCAGCAAGAAAGTACTAGAGGACAGGAGAAGGGGGCTGAAAAAATATAAATGAGAAATGGGGAAGACATTCAGCCAGGGACTCCAGAGCAACAGGAAATCTCGTTTTGGGAGCCTGATAATCAGGACCAACTTGTATAGTTGTTCAGGCGGTTCAGCACACAATGGTGTTTGGCCAAGGGGACAGGTGGAAACTGAAATTCAGGCTGCTCTCCACTTGCTTGAGCTCAGGTTCTGGCCAGAGGCTGCATTTACCTAGACAAACAGGTTCCCTTTTTCTAACTCTTCCAAAGGCACTATATGGGCTAGCTGCTGATAAAAATCATATTAAAAAACCTGAGTGAGCTTTAGTGGAATCAAATATTGTATGATTCCACTAAAATGAGGTACCCAGAGTACTCAAATTCATGGAGACAATGTGGCTTGCCTGGGCTAGAGGGAGGGGGGGAATGGGATTTGTTGTTTAACAAACAAGGAGTTTCAGTGGGGGAAGGTAAGTTCTGGAGATGGCTAGTGGTGATGAGTGCACAACCATGTAAGTGTACTTAATGCTGCAGAATTGTACACTTAAAATGATTAAGATGTAACTTTTATGCCATATACATTTTACTACTATAAATAAAAAGAAAAGAACCGAAGTCCACTGCTGCCCAGCTACATAGCACTGTGGGCCCCGGAATAAAGACTCTTTTCTCAGATGGACTTTCCATGCCATTGGTCCCACTTGAGAGTGTATGCGGCTGTGCTCATCACCACCAACATCTAGCCATACACTATCTGTTCAACCACTACTCCTAATGCCTGTCTTTTGCATCCAAAGGTCACTAAGGAACCAGGGCTTCTCTCTGGGGGGTCCTTGCCCCCAAAGCAACAGAATCCTCTTGTACCCTGTCCCCTCTCTGCCTGAATCCTCAGTCAGCTTAGGCCTCAGCTAGCTGCCTCCCTGTCCCTGGCCTCACCCCACCCTAAACCCTGTAAGAACAGAGGCATGCTTTCACCCAAGTCCACCCCCTGACACACATACACACAGAACAGTTCATTACTTCACACACTTTAAGTTTCCACCCGTACAAGGCCAACTCAGGAAGAAGAAAAGTTCATGACTCCTATAATTTGTGGTAAAATTTTCTTCTAAGCTGGGCCAAAGAAAGGGTTTGCCGTGAAAATTTGCAATGTAAATAAGACTTGAGGGGAAAATGTTCAACCAAAGAGAGGAAATTTATCTTAAATGTTTTAGTTCAATAACATATTTTATGGAAATTTTATTGCCAATTATACACACATTAAAGAAAACCTTTTGTGTCAGGATTGGAAAACTTGGTCCTGCCTCTGCCATGCCAGCAGGAGCCAGTCTCACAAAATCCCATAAAATCGTGCTCAAGGTTTCCTCATCCACAGGTTTGAACAGAGAATTTCCAAGGTCTTTCTGGACACCATCAGACTATGAAATCCAAATAATCTATTTTGCAAATTTACATGGAGCTCTGTGTGTTTGTGTGTACATGTAATAATGAGGTCTGCTCCTGGGTAGAAACAATTGGTCGGTTATTTAGAAATATTTTCTATACTTAAAAGTGGTAAAGCTGGAACTACATAGCAGTGATGGTAGCATAACATTGTGAGTATACTAAATGCCACTGAAGCATGTCTTAAAATGGTAAGCTTTATGTTGTGTGTATTTCACCACAATTTTAACAAGTATTGTGCACTGTATTGGACTGTATTTGGACAAGTATTTTAACAAGTATGGACTGTATTTTATTTCAAACATTAAATATGCTCACCACTTCCTAAGTGGTAATTCAGTCCAGTTTGTACAAGCTAGTAGGATTCCACAGTATGAGAATATATTACCCACTCCTCCCAGATGGGCTTTTAATGTAGGGCTGAGATCCGGATGTGTTATACTTGGGCAAAGTCCTGGAAACTGGGCATTCTTTCTGGCCAAAAAAGTATAAAGTCTTCACCTTCTACCCACTAGAAAGGCCATATCCCTGCCTACCAGTGACATGCCTGGTAGAGAAGGTGAAGGTGTCTGTTGATGCCTGTTCCCATAGAAGGGCCACACAAAGCAGTCATATCGGGGGCCCAATACTGCTTGATGCTCACACAAATGCTTCACAACTGCACAATTCGTCACAGTACACACTCAGGTCATCTCACTTGGCCCAGGGTGGGGCTCTTTCCAATGTACCGTGTTTTGCCACTTGTAATGCATACTCACATTTTTGTGTGCATTATATATAGGCTTATTATATCCATTATTATATCCATGGTATGCATTCATTATACCCATGTATAATGTACATCCTTATTTTTCCCTCAAAAATTTGGGCAAAAAAAGTGCACATTTTACATGGCACAATATGGTACCACACATGTCCACAAGCCTTAAAACTGTAACAAAGCTTCTCATCCCAACTTTGAAACTTTTTAAGGAAATAAACTGCTTCTATGACCTTGGTAATCAAGAATTTTCTTACAAAAGAAAAAGTTGCTGAGTTCTCTTAAGATACCACATTTACTCCTTCCAGGACTAGGAACTGAAGAGCAGAGATTGACAACTAAGAAGATGGATGGTATAGCCACAGATATTACTCAAATGAAGTTCACTGATCATTATTTTCAAAATGTCACTCCCCCAAACTGGAGCTTTCCGTCCCAATTAATTGCCTCTGACAATAACCAGAGTCCTGACACTTTATTCATGAACAACCCTACAAATGAAGAGGGTGTGCCCTGACCAAGCCCACTTTCAAGCAGTGGCTTTTTGCCCGAGCCTCCCCAGACCCCCTGGACATCACTGGTTCTGGGTCTGTAGCACAGATTTATTTGCAAATGACACAACCTCCTCTCATGGCTTTTTAATAAGTCCATTTTGTGGAGTAAATACTTCACTGTCTCTAGCAATTCAAATCTCTGAGCAATTCTTTGGAGCTTCCTGTTGTTAATACTTTGGGTTTTATTCCTTGATTCTAACCCCACCTCCCAACCTGGAGACTGACTCCATGTCACTGGCATGACATAGCTGCTAATTGTCTCCAGGGCAGCCCTGTTCAGTTAGGTGCTTTGCAAGATTAATTGCGACCTGTGAAAGAACAAGGGAAGGCTAACGAGAAAATGGAGGTGGGAGGCTCTTTGAGGGGACAACATTGAAAAAAGTGAAGGGTCACTGCTGTCAGACAATAGCTGCTGGTGTTAAAAATCTCTGAAGACCAAGGCTTCAAATGTGGCCCTTGACCAAGAAGGAAAAACCAGGCAAAAACAGTTAAGGGTTCTTTGGAAAAAACAGTCAACGGAGAGGGGCTAACTCTAGTGTGAAGTACAGACTTGATCTGCCCCATTAGCTTTAGCCTCAAGGACCATGCTCCCCACTTCATAATTACTGCCCCCCACTATTCTACTGCTCCCAAATCAAGCAACCCCCAATTTGCTGGGCATGGATAGAAGACAAACTTGGGTCCCTATCTGGCTAACTGACTTTTTAACAATTCTGGCCTCTTTGTGGTTGGGTGCCCACCAGAAGCAACGGGAGTGCTGGTTAAAAATAGAAATTCTTGAGCTCCACCAAAACCCACTGAATCAGAATCTACAGGGGTGGTGCCTGGGAATCTATATTTTTAAAATTTCCTTGAGTAGTTCCACTGCAGCCAACCTACAAATCAGCATTTGGGAACCACTCAGTCACCTCTCTTGCTTCCATATGAGGAATAAAAGCCAGTGCAGTCATTACAAGACCTAAGCAAGGCATGGGTTTCCTTTAAAAAGGAAAAAGAATCTCACCTGTAATGCTTTACTATGTGTTTACAGGTCATTAAATGTGAAGAAAAAGAAGGCTAAAGACCCAATGAGACAGTATATTAAAAACTAAAACTGGAGGAACTAGAAATAAAGCATCACAAAAGTATAACCTGCATCAGGAGAAAAATGTATTTTGGTATAAAGGCATTCCAAGAAATATATAATACATATTACTTAAAATGACTCCCCATCTGTATTAGCTTTAACGATGCATAATTAAGACAATGAATCCACCGAGGGAAAAATATCACATAGGTCAATTTTGTTATTTCAAATATACCAGATTAGAAACTTGCAGAAATTTTAACAGACATTTACTTTCCTATGATATGTCAAGAAAAGCTTTGTTCATTACATAAAGACTGATAGAAATAGTTAAAAATCTTGAAAAATAATAAATAAAACAAAACAAATCTTATTTAAAAAATAAATAGTTAAAACTCATGAAGACATGGGGTAAAAGATGCAGGGATTAAGAAGTACAGATTGGTAGGTACAGAATAGACAGGGGTACGTTAAGAACAGTATAGGAAATGGAGACACCAAAGAACTTATACACGACCATGGATATGAACGAAGCGGGGGACTGCCGGAGGGAATGGGGGATACTGGGTGGAGGGGGTAAAGGGGAAAAAATTGGGACAATTGTAATAGCATAATCAATAAAATATATTTTAAAATATTTTAAAAACTCATGAAGACAGTTTTGAAATGTTTTAATAACTTTGGAAGAAGCCATTTCTATAAAATTTTATAGTAAGTGCCCAATATATTTAACTAGTCATTCAAACTGTCCTAAGGATCTCTATGATAGTCTTTGATACCTAAATTACTGTATCAATTTAGAAGCTACAAAATCAATTTTCCACAAAATATTATTTGGGCTTCACTAACCCAAACTGGCCTCCTTCCTAATTAAATTAAATTCATGGGGTTTTATTGTAATGCACAGCCAAATCAAATATAAACAACTTGAAACTTCGTGCTATTTTGGATTATCATACAACCCCTTCCCTCCATTAGCAGGGATGACCAGAGGTTGCTAATACAATAAATATTTAATGGATGGCAACACTGTCCCTTGCCCCCAGAAATAGAGATGCACACACAAACATATCTTCAGATCTATTTGTAACCCTGTTCTCTGACCTCTCTCTTGCTTGTGGCAAATAGTGAATTTCCCAAGTACAAAGAGAAATGCCAATCGACTCACTCAGACCAAAGGTAAACAAAAAGGAAGTAAGAAAACAGAAATGAAAATAAAAAAGACTGCAGCAGCTTTGGGAGAAGCTGTCTCTGTGCCAAGAGATCATCACCTCCTCTAAACGCTCCCAGTCCCCCATAACATTTGAAATCCAAAGAACAGTGGAAATTCAGGACCTGGGGTCAGGCCAGAAAGGATGAACTACCATGAGCTAACAGGGAGAACTGAAGCAGACCAGAGTGGGCCCTCTGCACTTAACAAGCTAGGAGTCAGTGAGAAAATGGAACTTTGGTTTTAAAAACAACAATTTGTTTTCTTTTCTGGTTTTAATACTTTCACTACACCATTGTTTTAGAGGCACTTCAGGAGCTCTGATATTTTCTTTCCACTTCTGAATCAATGGAGAGGGAATTAAACCACATTGTAAAAGGTCTGGCATCACCTTCTCACACACTTAACACAGACATGCATGCATGAGCATGCATACATGGGACCTCAGTTTTGTTTTATTTAAGACAGTAAGTCACCAGAAGTGAAATTTTCCTATCTCATTGTTTCAAAAACTGGGGTTATTTGGAAAGAGGATAAGACTGGGAAAAGAGCATTTAATTACCACCACGCCGTCTTTCTCCTTCAACTATTCACATAATGATCAAGAACATGGACATTTGAGCTGAAGAGAGTCAGATTTCTGTCCCACCTTCACTTCATCCTCCTGTGTGACCTTAGAAGGTTAACTAATTTCTGTGAAGTCTGTTTCTTCATCTTTAAATTACAGGTAATTATTTTTATACTGATCACTATTGCTCCATCATCATCCCAGCAGAGGGGGCTACAATGTGCCCAGAAAGAATGCTTTAGGACAAGGGCCCAGCTGTCAGCCTCAAATCAGATCAAAGTGACCTCTCCAGGTACTTAACCTCTTCCTTTTCTTGTCTTCCCACTGCTGAGGAAGAAAATGTTTAATTATGCCATGGTATAAAAACTTTCTGGGTATTATTCTGTTTGGGGCAAACATGAAAAATTTTGGAGCATATCCGAATGGAGAACAGGCTGAATCTTCTGAAAATAAAACTGGAGTCTGCTGTAAACTCAGTGTGGGACGGACTGTCTTCTACACGGGAATGGCTACTATTGGCTAAGCTATGTGACATCTAACCAGCAACAGGAAGATCATCAGCAAGAAAGGACTCTCTGAAGAAGACACTCATACCCAAATTCAGAGAAACGATGGTCAGGACTGAGAATTCAAGTCTTTACATACCCAGTCCCAGGACTTTTCCACTATATAGTGTTTAGTCATATAAGTTATGTAGTATTTCTGGTTTGTTTCACTTACTCTAAAGAAGTTGTCCTCAATGAATTTCTCCTTTTCTATTCAATATCACCAATTTCTGTAAGTAACATATCTTGTTGCAGTTCCCAGGACTCCTGTTCAAGGATAAACTTCAAGATAGTTGTTGGGAACTCTAACTCTACCCAAAAAGGCAGTGGTAAGGATTAACTGGGAGATGGAAGAAGTGCTAATGGTAAACATGGGCACTGAAAATGATTGCCTCCTTATTCAGGCAAAATTCTCTAACTGGGTTTGGAGGAATTCAGTTAAGCCCTTTGGAGGGTTTAATCTAGGGTCCCAAGGATGATGATGAGGGTAACCCTAGAATCTCTGAAACTCAATGTAAACTTTTAGGTTAATGTATATTTTCTGGGACAAATGGCCATAGTTTGCATCAGATTCTTAAATATTTCACCTTAAAATATTAGAAATCACTGTACTAATACAATTATTCCTTCTCTTTCTCTAAAATCTTAATGCCTTATGCTTCATGTGAATTTCACAATATCCCCTAACCTCCATTCTCCTAAAAGTACTTTATATGATATTTAGAATTAGTTCAATAATGTTTTTGAAGACTTTTAAAAACCCTCAGACCTCATCCTAGCTGGTGTAGCTCAGTGGATTGTGCATGGGCCTGCGAACCAAAGGTTCGCTGGTTTGATTCCCAGTCAGGGCACATGCCTGCATTGCAGGCCAAGTCCCCAGTTGCGGACACGTGAGGGGCAACCACACATTAATGTTTCTCTCCCTCTCTCCTTCCCTTCCCTCCTCTCTAAATAAATAAATAAATGAAAATCTTTAAAAAACTAAATAAATAAATAAAAACACTCAGACCTCTATCATAAATTTTCAAGTACTGGCTAGCAATTACCGGCAAAGTATATTGGTGGTCCTGGGTTATGCCATTCACCATAATGGACAGAATTCTTTTCAAACATACATTCTTACGATTCAAGATGGAAGCAGATTAGGTGGAAGCTAAACTCACCTCCTCCTGGGTCCAAACTGGAATTACAACTAAATTATAGAACAATCGTCCTGAATGACCAACTGAAGACTAGCTGAAGAGAAGCCTTATAACCAAGGATTTACAGTAAAAGCCACATCGAGACTGGTAGGAAAAGCAAAGATATGAAAAGTGTTGGCCCATTCGCATGGGTGGCAATTGAGATTCCAGAAGGATATCTCAGCTGCACAAGGGGGAAAGGCTTTCCTGCTGAGAAGCGCGGGGTCTAAACCCAAGCTGGGCTCCCCAGCCCAGAGCACCAGAGCTGGGAAAAGGTGTCAACATAACATCTGACTGTGAAAAGAAGCAGGGTTTCTGTCCACCAGGAAGGGATGACTAGAGACTCAGGCAACTTTTAAAGGGCCACGGCGCAAAATTTCATTCATAGCCTCTCACCCTGGGTTCTGGTGGAGGAAGGACAGAATGAACTACAATCATGTGAAGAAAGTCTGAGGTTTGTGGTTCTGGGGAGAGAGCTGAAGGGTCAGTTGCCAGGATCCCTGTGGTAAGTCACTTTCCCAAACCACAGATGCCATCTTTCTTGGATGGAGCACTCCCCTCCCTGTGGTATCAGCCTGGGGGAAAATAATAGCCCACCCTAGGGACTCCCTCTGGCCCCAGCCTGTGAAACTTATACCCTACTGAGTACAGACATAGGCTCTTTCAGTCACTTAGCCTAATATGCAGCCAGAAGGTGGAGGCAGGTGGAGTCAGATCTCGGTGTGTTTTGGAACTTTTTCTGACCTGCCCCCAGACTCAGTGCTGTTGGAAGCTAGCTTTGGGGTACAGCTTGGTCCTGCCCACATGCACACAGGCTCAGCAGTGGCAGCCACAAACTACAGATCACTGATAGTTCCAAACAGGTGGCCCAGGTCCAGTCGCAGGAAGCATCTGGCATTGGTCCGCACCAGAGTCCCTCCTAAGAGGCCCAGAACCAACACACCCTGTGGCCATCTTCAGAGAACAACAGAGAAGGATCCAATAAACTTCACAAGCAGCATATCCAAAGGGAGATCTTGTCAGGTACCAACACTACTGAGGAGAATTCCACTTCATGTGGTCAGCACCAACCCAGCAGCTCACACACCATGGTGAGGTTGAGCCTCACAGTCAGCCAGCCTAAGATTGATCCCACACACAATCAAGCCAATAGCAATCAAGACTCCATTACAACATGAGGGCCCACATAACCCACACAAGAGATGTTCTTGGAGCACCCAACTCAGGTGATCAAGGAGACTGCACCACAGGACACCTACTACATAAGGCCACCCTACCAAGACTAGGAGTCACAGCAGATCTCCCTAGTACATAGAAACAAACACAAAGAGGCAATCAAAATGGGGAAACAAATGAAAGGCCCCAAATGAAAGAACACATGAAATCTCCAGAAAAAGGAGCTAAATGAAATGGAGGCAAGCAATGTACCACATACAGAGTTCAAAGTAATAGTTATAAGGATGCCCAATGGCATGAAAAAGAAGTAGAAACCATAAAAAAGCACCAGTCAGAAATGAAGAATACAATATCTGAAATGAAGAATACAATGGGAGGAATAAATAGTATGCTGGATGAATCAGAAGATTAAATCAGTGTTTGGAAGACAAGGTAGAAAAAAACACCCAATCAAAGCAGCAAAAAATAATAATTTTTTAAAATGATATTTTTAAGGGACCTTTGGGACAACATGAAGTGTAACAACATCCACATCATAGTGGTACCAGAAGGAGAAGAGAGCAAGGGATCAAGAACACACTGGAAGAAATAATGACCAAAAACCTCTCTAATCTGTTTTTTTAAAAAAAAGACACACAAGTCCAGGAAGCACAATCCCAAACAAGATAGGTTCAAGAGGAAGACACATCATAATTAATATAGCAAATATTAAGACAAAGAGAGAACCTTAAAAGCCACAAAATAAAGACAATTAGTTACCTACAAGGGAGCTTCCATAAGACTGTCAGCTAATTTCTCAACAGAAACATTTCAAGCCAGAGGGGACTGGCATGAAATATTTAAAGTGATGAAAAGTAAGGACCTACAACCAAGACTACCAAGCAAGGTTATCATTCAAAATTGAAGGAGAAATAAAGAGCTTCCCAGACAAGAAAAAGCTAAAGGAGTTTGTTATCACCAAGCCAATATCACAAGAAATGTTAATGGGCCTGCTTTAAGAACAAGAAGAAAAAGAAAAAATACAGAGGACCATAGTTAAAAGAATAAAATAGCAAATACGTACTTATTAATAATCACTTTAAGTGTAAATGGCTTAAATGCTCCAATCAAAAGACATGGAGTAGCTGAATGGATAAGAAAACAAGACCCATGTATAGGCCATCCCCAAGAGACCCACCTCAGATTGAAAGATACACACAGACTAAAAGTAAAGAGATGGGGTAGCAGTACTTATGTCTGACTAAATAGACTTTAAAACCAAGGCCATAGTAAAAGTCAAACAAGGCTATCCAAAAAGAGGATTTATCCTTGTAAACATTTATTCACCCAAAATAGAAGCACCTAAATATGTAAAATAAATCTTGATAGACATAAAGTGAGAGATTGACAGTAACATTGTGTTCATAGTAGGAGATTTTAACACCCCATCAACATCAATGGATATATTTTCTGTACAGAAAATCAACAAGGAAATGGTGGCCTGGAGTAATACTCTAGATCAAATGGTTTTAATCACTATTTTCAGAGCATTTCTTCCAAAAGTAGAATATATTCTTTACAGGTGCACCTGAAACATTTTCTAGGATAGACTACATTTGGACACAAAATAAGTCTCAATAAATTTAAATAGATTGAAATCATATAAATCTTCTCTGACCATATGGTATGAAACTAGAAATCAATCACAAGAAAAAAAACTGAAAAACACACAAAAACACAGAGATTAAATAACATGTTATTAAACAACAAATGGGTTAACAATGAGATCCAGGAAGCAATCAAACAATATGTGGAAACAAATAAAAATGAGAACATAACAACCCAAAATTTTGGGGTCACTGGGAAAGCAGTCCTATAAGGAAAATTCATAGCAGTACAGGACTATCTCAAAAACCAAGAAATCTCAAATAATCAATCTATCTTTACACTTAAAGGAACTTGAAAAAGAAAAACAAACAAAGCCAAAAGTGAGTAGAAGGAAGGAAATAATAAAAATTTGAGCAGAAATAAATGAAATAGAGTATAAAAAAATACAAAAGATCAATGAAACAAACAGCTGGATCTCTGAAAAAATAAACAAGATTAAAAACTGTCAATCAGACTAATCAAGAGGAAAAAGACAGAGGATCAAAATAAATAAAACCAGAAATGAAAGAGGAGAAATAACTGATACCAAAGAAATACAAAAAATTGTAAGAAAATATTATGAACAACTATATGCCAACAAATTGGATGATCTGGACAAAAGGTATCAATTCCCAGAAACAATCTTACAAAACTGAAACAGGAAGAATCAGGGAATCTAAATAGACAGATTACAAGTAATAAAATAGAAGCAGTAATCAAAAACTCCAAACAAATAAAAGTCCTGAACTGGATGGCTTCACAAGTGAATTTTACCAAACATTCTAAGAACTAACACCTATCCTCAAACTATTTCAAAAAATTCAAGAGGAGAGAAGACTTTCAGGTTCTTTTTACAAGGCTTGCATTATCCTAATTCTAAAACCAGGAAAAAACACTCCAAAGAAAGAAAATTATAGGGCAATATCCCTGATGAACATAGATGCTAAAATTCTCAACCAAATAATGGCAAACTGGATCCAGCAATACATCTAAAAGATCACACACCATGATCAAGCAGAATTTATTCCAAGGATGCAAGGTTGGTATAATATCTGCAAATCAATAAACATGATATATCACATAAACAAAATGAAGGATAAAACCCACATGATTGTATCAATAGATGCATAAAAGCATTTGATAAAATCCAGCACCCATTCATAATAAAAACTGTCAGCAAAGTGGGAATAGAGGGAACATACTTCAATATAATAAAGGCCATGTTTAGCAAAACCACAGCCAACATCATGCTCAATGTGCAAAAACTACAAGCATTTCCCTTAAAATCAGGAACAATAGAGAGATACACATTTTCACCACTCTTATTCAACATAGTAGTTGAAATACTAGCCAAAGCTGTCAGACAAAAAGAAGAAATAAGGGCACTCAAATTGGAAAAGAAGAAGTTAAACTGTCATTATTTGCAGATGACATAATACTGTTGATAGAGGACCCTAAGGATTCTACCAAAAATCTACTAAAACTGATACATGAATTTGGTCAAGTAGCAAGACACAAAATAAATATCTAGAAATCAGTTGCATTTTTTTTAACACTAATGAACTGTCAGAAAGGGAAAATAAGAAAACAATCTCATTCACAAACACTTCAAAAAGGATAAAATACCTAGTAAATTTAAGAAAGGATGTAAAAGTTCTGCACTCAAAAAATTGTAGGACACTGATGAAATTGAAGAAGATACAAATAAGTGGAAGCATATACTGTGTTTATGGATAGGAAGGATTAACATCATTAAAATGTCCATATTCCACAAAGCAATTTATAGCTGCAATGCAATTCCTATCGAGTTACTAATTTTGCAAACCTAGAACAAATATTCCAAAAATTTACATGGACCCACAAAAGACTCCAAAAGGCAACAGAAAACTTGATAAAGAAGAACAAAGTTGGAGGAATCATGTTATGTGATATCAAACTATACTACATAGTATAGTAGGCCACAGTATTCAAAACAGCATGGTAGTGGCATAAAAACAAACATATAGATCAATGGAACTGAATAGAGAGCCCAGAAATAAACCCATGCCTTTCCAGTCAATTAACATTTGACAAAGGAAGTAAAATATACAATAGAGTAAAGATAGTCTATTCAATAAATGGTGTTGGAAATATTGGACAGATTCATGTGAAAAAATGAAGCCAGACCACTTTCTTACATCATACACAAGAATAAACTCAAAATGGACTTCCAGCCAAGATGGAGGCATAGATAGATACACTTTGCTTCCTCACACAACAAAAGAGGGACAACAACAAATTTAAAAACAAAAACACAGAACTGCCAGAAAATTGAATTGTATGGAAGAATGACTACCAAGGAATTAAAGAAGAAACATTCATCCAGACTGGTAGGAGGAGTGGAGATAGGCAGCTAAGGTGGAGAGGATATGTGGCAAAATGACAGACCACATGGGCAAAAGGTGGCTGGCAGACTAAGTGGTCCCACATTCGTGTGGGGATTAGCCAGGAGAAACAACTGCAGAGTGAGATAGACTGTGCAACCCGGGGTTTCGGCACAGGGAACTAAAGCCTCAAAACCTCTGGCTGTAAAAATCTGCTAGGGTTGCAGTGGCAGGAAAAACTCCCAGACTCACAGGAGAGTTCCTTGGAGAGATCCACAGGGCCCTAGAACTTATACAAACCAACCCACCCGAGAATCAACTCCAGAAGGGCCCAGTTTGCTTGTGGGTAGCAGGGGAAGTAACTGAAAGCAGGGCAAGAGCCAAGCAAGCAGCACAATTCCCTCTCTGACCCCTCACCCACATACAGCTCCACAACACAGCCAAGTGGGTTGCCCCACCCCCTAGTGAATACCTAAGGCTCCACCCCTTACAACATAACAGTTGTGCCACTACAAAGAAACATGGCCCAAATGAAAGAAGAGATCAAAACTCCAGAAAAAGAACCAAATGAAGAAATAGCCAACCTATCAAACACAGAGTTCAAAACACTAGTAATCAGGATACTCACAGGATTGGTTGAGTATGATCATAAAATAGAGGAAGAAGTGAAAGCTATGAAAAGTGAAATAAAGAAAAATATACAGGGAACCAACAGTGAAGGAAAGAAAATCAGGACTCAGATCAACAATTTGGAACAGAAAGAAGAAATAAACATTCAGCCAGAACAGAATGAAGAAACAAGAAGTCAAAAAAATGAGGAGAGGCTGAGGAACTTCTGGGACAATTTTAGAGGTTTCAACATCCGAATCATAGGGGTTCCGGAGGAAGAGGAAGAGCAAGAATTGAAAACTTACTTGAAAAAATAATGAAGGAGAACTTTCCTAATCTGGCAAAGGAAATAGACTTCCAGGAAGTCCAGGAAGCTCAGAGAGTCCCAAACAAGTTGGACTCAAGGAGGAACACACCAAGGCACATCATAATTACATTAGCCAAGATTAAAGACAAGGAGACAATCTTAAAAGCAGCAAGAGAAAAGGAGACAGTCACCTACGAAGGAGTTCCCATAAGACTATCAGCTGATTTCTCAAAAGAAACCTTACAGGCAAGAAGGGGCTGGAAAGAAGTATTCCAAGTCATGAAAAGCTAGGACCTACAACCTAGATTACTCTATCCAGCAAAGCTATCATTTAGAATGGAAGGGAAGATAAAGTGCTTCTCAGATAAGGTCAAGTTAAAGGAGTTCACCATCATGAAGCCCTTATTATATCAAATGTTAAAGGGACTTATCAAAGAAAAAGAAGATCAAAACTATGAACAGTAAAATGACAACAATCAATTATCAACAACTGAACCTAAAAAACAAAGACAAAACAAACTAAGCAAACAACTAGAACAGGAACAGAATCACAGAAATGGAGATTCCCGTGGAGGGTTATCAGTGGGGTTGGGGAGCGGGAGAATGAAGGGAAAATGTACCAGGAATAAGAAGCATAATTGATGGGTACAGAATGGACAGGGGGAGGTTAGGAATAGTGTAGGAAATGGAGAAGCCAAAAAACTTATATGTACAACCCATGGACATTCACTGAGGCGGGGTGGAGGGGTGCTTGTGGGAGGGCGTGTGCAGGCAGAGGGGGATAAAGAGAAAAAATGGGACTATTGTAATAGCATAATCAATAAAATATACTTTAAAAAAGAATAAACTCAAAAATGAATTAAAGACTTAAATGTTAGACTCAAAACCATTAAAATCCTAGAAGAAAACATAGGCAGTAAAATCTTGAACAATTGTCATAGCAATATATTTTTCTGATATATCTCCTTGGGCAAGGGAAACAAAAGAAAAAATAAATGGGACAACATCAAAATAAAAAGTTTTTGCACAGCAAAGGAAACTATCAAGTTGAAAAGGAAACCCACTGAATAGAACAGTTTTGCTGATACATCTGATGAGGGGTTAACATCAAAAGTTTATAAAGAACTTATAAAACACCAAAAAATCCCAAACAATCCAATTTCAAAAATGGGCAAAGGACCTGAATAGACACTTCTCCAAAGAGGACATACAGGTGGCCAATAGTTATATGAAAATATGGTCAACATCACTAATCACCAGAGAAATGCAAATTAAAATCACAATGAGATAACTTCACACCTGTCACAATGGCTATCATCAATAAATCAACAAACAAATGCTGGTGAGAATGTGGAGAAAGGAGAACCCTTTTGCACTATTGGTGGGACAGAAGCTTGGTGTAGCCACTGTGGAAAACAGTATGGAGTTACCTCAAAAAATTAAAAATGGATGTAACTGCCTTCTGACCCAAAGATTCCACTTCTGGAAATTTATCCAAAGAAACTTGAAACACTAATTTCAAAGAATATATTCACCCATATGTTCATTGGGGCATTATTTACTAATGGCCAAGATTAGGAAGCAGCCCAAGTGTCCATCAGTAGATATGTGGATGAAAAGAGTTGTGGTACATTTACACAATGCAATACTACTCAGCCACAAAAAAGGAAATTTTAGCCTTTGAGACAGCATGGATGGACCTGGAGAGTATTATCCTAAGTAAAACAATCTGGTCAGAGAATACAAGTACCATATGATTTCACTCATATGTGTAGTCTAATGATCAAAACTAACAAACAAAATAGAGACAGACTCATCGATGGAGAACAAGCTGACAGCTGATACAGAGGTGGAATGGAGGGGGGCTGGGTGTGTGTGTGGAGGGATTCAGCAATAAAAGAAAAAAGAAAGAACTCATGGACAGGGACAACAGTGCAGTAATTGTGGTGGGGTAGGAGGCTAGGGGGAGGTAGAGGAGGGTATGGGGGGATAAATGGTGATGGATAATGATTTGACTTGGGGTGGTGAACACCAATATAGTATACAGATGATGTGTTTTAGAACTGTGTACCTAAAAGCTATATAATTTTAAGCAGTATCACCCCAACAAATTCAATGAAAAGGGAAAATAAATTTTTTAATCTAATAATTAAAAGAGAAATGTGCTTTGAAAAAGTATATTCTTATACTTTTCATAAAACACCCTAAACTTGACTCAATTTAAAAGAGAAACCCCAAATATGAATTTTTTGTGATCTTCCTTCACCTGAAATCTGCTTTATGAAATACTGACTTTTTAAAAAACTTTAAGGTCAGTCTGACTATATCCAGAATGTAAGATCCTGAAATATATAAGCCATTGCTATTAAGCACCAAGATATAAGTAGAAAGCTGGGTTACTATATAGTTGGAACCTAACTATCCATCATAAATACCTTCAATAGACTTGAAATAGCAGGGTGGACAGGTTCTCTCACACTGAGGGTCATTTATGAAGCGATCAAAGTCTGTGGTGGGAAAAAAAGTATGAAGAGGGACAGGGCTTTATAGAATGAATAACTTTTCTCATTCTCAATATTTCTTATATTCTTTTACGACAAATTGCTTGGCTCTTGAAAACAGACTCATAAAAGAAGTGAAATACAGATCATAGAGAAGATGGCGGCGTGGTAGGATGCAGCAGATTCTACTCTCCCACAACCAGGGAAAAAAAATCTGAGTCATTTTACGTAGGTACAGA
>CM052542.1:107758615-107776900 GCA_028533065.1 Trachops cirrhosus
AAAAAAAAAAAAAAAAAAAAAAAAAAGAAGTGAAATACATTTTTCTATCCTGAATCTAAACTTTTTTTAATATATAAAGTTGTAATGACCCTTTCCAAGCAATATGAGCCAACACTTCAAAAATTTCCATTGTTTCAAAGACACAAATTACTTTGTGCATCTATATCTATCAACTGAATGAGAAAGGAAAACACATGAAAGTCATTTGAAAGACACATCTCCTAGGAGTTATGCTTGGAAGCTGGAAAAGCCCAATAATCCCCCTACCCTAGATAAATAGTTTTCCAAATGATTAGGGGACCCACAAGGGAACAGAACCAAGCGCTTGAACATTTTAAGAGACTCTACATTAGACACTGGGGAAAGAATCCAACATGCAGCTCCTCTATAGCCTAATGTCTCTGTGACACAACCCTACCTTGAATGGAAAGGAATGGAAACAAGAAAGTACCTTCAAGCAATTAACACACAATTCAAATGGAATTTCTCCAAGATCAGAAAACTTGAAGTTCATTTGGTCCATAAGAAAAGGCTTTTATCCTTTTAAAAAAATAAAATTTAGAGAAAAGAAGCCATTTCTTAAGTCACTCAAGATCAAAATCCCTTCTCCAGAAACCACAAGTCATGAGTGACAGTAACTATACATCATTTGGAATGTTCAGGGATTATTTTTTTCCTCCTAATAAGAAACTCACAGGGTCTATGGCCATACCTCCCTGAACACACCCTATCTCCTCTGATCTCAGAAGCTAAGCAGGGTTGGGCCCGTTTAGTATGTGGATGGGAGAAACTCACAGAACACACTTTTAAAAGTGTCTCGGGAGCCCTACTCAGTTCTTCCACTAGCAGCAAACACATGGCATATGATCTGACTTAGCATTGTGTTACTTCAACCGGGATTTAAGGAAACTAATAATAGTTCAATAGGGTCATTATCAACCACAGAAGACAGTATTCTGGAACAGTGAAGAAATCACAGAGAGATGGAAGACATGACTTGGGGTGGTGAAAACATAATGCAGTATACACATGATGTATTCTACATTTGTACACCTGAAACCTATGTAATTTTGTTAACCAATGTCACTCCCAATAAATTCAACAAAAAGGAAAAAAATAATTTTAAAAAACCACTATTATACTATTTTTTAATCAGTCATGGTACATTATGTTTCTCTGATATTTATTCTCATTAAAAATGGATCACTGACTTACACTAAAAAAAGAAGAAATCACATACAGCATTTTTCTCATGGAGAAAATAAGTCTTTGCAGTGGATTAAATCACTTTCCCTAAGCAAGTCAAAATTCATAGCTTCATGGAAGAAGGAGATGGTGTGGCATATTCTAGAAAGACCCTAGATCAAATCCTACCTTTGCCTATTGACCCTGTATGAATTACTTAATCTGAGTCTCAGATTCATTATTCCTAAACTAGTAATGTAAATAATACCTAACTCATAGGGTTGTTGAGATGGCTAAATGAGACAATGCATGCAAACCACTAAACCACTAAACATAGCGTCTAGAACACAGTAAGCATTCAATAAATGTTAGTTTATCTATTATTACTATATTTTGAATTACCAAAATCAAGGAAAGGAAAGTAAGACCCTAATGTTTCTTTCCTTAATTCTCCAGGTTATTCTTTTCTTTTGCCTAAAAATTCCTTTCTTTGTTCTTTCTTTCCACCCAAAAAAAACCCCAAAAACAAAAACTACCCTCTTTCTTCTGGGGAAGGCAAGTATTAGAGCCACACAGAACAGTTTGAGAGTGTCCGTTTTTCCCATCACTTTCTCAGGAACTGGATTGTTCTGAACATTTTCATTCTCTCCTTGCATCTTCCATCCTTGTTCTCAAGGGGTCAAATTAACAAGGGAATCAGCATTCTTGTTCCCTCTTTTAAGAATAGGAGTCAGAATTCCCAGTCTAGAGATGCCCCTTTGAACAGCTTGGAGGCGTCTCAAACCAACAGGCTAGAAAGAGCAGCCATTCATGGAACAAATAAGTGATTTGCATTTCCAAGGATGTGGGGAAACATATTAGTTATAATTAGCAAACATGCAGAGTCCCCATGACAGCTTCACTTTACAAACCCTTGAATGTTTGACAAGAAAAGGTCATGTTTTGTAAAATCCTCAAAAGGTCATTCAATAACAAATCACATGAATGAAATCGCAAGGGTTCAGGGAGGTTAACAGAAACACCACAGGCAGTAAAGTGCGTTTTCAAGGTAAACAAGGAAAGAGGGAAAGCGGCCTTCCCTCAGCTCTGGAAGGGGAGAAATAGAAGCAATCTCTAATTTACCAAACACTATAATTTCAAGACATTTTCTCTGTACTTGGTGGTTTAACGCTGAATGTTATTTCTCCTGTTCAGCTCACTTGGAGGATTATCAGGTAACAGCCCAGCAACATTTCAACAGTTCTTCAAAAGGTCTAGGCTGACCTTAACCAGACTTTCTTTTATATATTTTATGTAATAAATCTCATAAGTGGATTTCACTTAAAACAAATAGGTGGTTGAATACATGGCATGCACACACACCGACCCCCACATCACACCATGGAAGGTCCCCATGTAGCACCCACCCCATTCATAACCCCCAAATCTGGAAACTTTAGCTCCAGAAGCCTTTTCCTCTGGCACTTTGACCTGTTCATGACCTCTTTCTTCCCAGGTCTATTTTCTTCTTCAACAAGAGCCAGCCTCACATTTCTCAAGTCAGGAATAACAAAGGCTTGTTTATATAGGGTAATTTAGCTGCAGGATCAGTGGGGAGGCAAGAGAAGGATGTTGCATCTGATCCAGAGGTGGAAGGCACAATTCAGATGTGCAGAGCCCACAGGTTGAAGGAGGGCTCCTCAGGGGCAGGGCCACTGGGCTAGCTGCCTTCCAGAAAGCACAGCCAAGGCACTGGGGGAGGGGTGGGAGCAGGGGATCCTCTAAACTGCCTCAGACTAGGGCACGCCCTTTACATGTACGGTATTGGGTGTTAACATTAAGAATGCTGTGCAAAGAACATGCTAGAACCTGAGAGGTTAAGCAGACAGGTAGGTTAGCCCCCAGACTTCCTAGACAGAAGAGTTACTCATCAGAACCCTTGGAAAAAGAAGCAGCATGTTAAGGAAGAAGCACAGGACAAGGAGTTGGCAGACCTAATACCTGCCTTGCTCAGTGACCTTGAGCAGATTCATTTGACTTTTCTGGGCTTCATTTTACCCCATTTGTAAATTGGGATAATACTTCTTACTTACTTACTTCCAAAGCTAAAGTAAGGATAAAACAAAATAAGAAATAACTAGAGAAAGGCATGTGTTGTTTTACACCATCAAGGACTTGAGATAGAAGTCCTGACTCTCTTCTCTACACTCATTTCTACATCCTACTTCAGCCTCAGAAACAACCACTGAGAAACCACTCTCTCTCTAGAGTCCTGCTCTGCCCACTGTCAGAGCCATGTGTGGCTATGTAAATTTAAGTTTTAATTAATTATTACATAAACGTTAAAATTCAGTTCCTAAGTCACAGTAGACACATTTCAAGTGCTCAATAGCTACACGTGACTAGTGGCTCCCATACTGAACAGTGCAGATACAGAAAATTTCCATCACTGCAGAAAATGTTATGGGGCAGCACACTTAGACCTACCTGCTTTAGGTGGAGGACAGGCATGCCAACCTTTTCCCTGCCACCACCCCACCCTCTCCATAGACATCTGACTTAACTCAGCCTCCTACATCCCATATCCACCCTAAGACCATCTGCCAGATATAGCCCTGACTGATCATTTCAAGCATGTACCTCTCACCCTTACATTTACCTGCCGACCATAAAGCCCCAACAGTTTGGTTTGGTGAATGTTTGATCAGAATGACGATCAGAAACAGGACACCTCACTTTGTCTTCCTTGCCAACTATTTTAGCTTATTTGCCACGAGTACAGGGTATAATTAATATCACACAGGAGCCAGCATTGTCATTTTTCAAATCATTTCCCTGGAAATGTTCTACACCTCTTAATGGCCCTGCTAATGCTGTAGCTGTCATGTTTTGGACAGCTGCACTTTTACAAGACAAACTCTGCAGCGCTGGGAGCCTCTCAGCAGACTTTTTAGCTCAGAGGCTCAGAGGCTGTGAACACCAGCGGTAATGGCTAGATGGAAATCTTTGATTAATTTTTTTACCTCTTCGTGCTGACTGCTTCTCAAGTGTCACCTTCCCAGCTTCCATCTCCAGCCACCTCATCCCTTCATGTCCTCTCCCCTTGCCACCCACCCCGACCTCCTCTCCTCTATGAAACCTGATGGACAGGGGATGAGTGAAATAGGCAGGAGTCATACAACTGATTAAAGCCAGGACACTCTGCCTAGAGGTGCAAAGGTTTAAACATCAGGATGGAAGCCAGGCCTCCTTGCTAAATGCCCACATACTGAAAAAGTAGGGCCCTTCATACCTATTTAACTTTATTTCAGAAATAAGCTTACTCTGCCTTGGCTGGTATGGCTTAGTAGGTTGAGCAATGGCCTACAAATCAAAGGGTTGCCGGTTCGATTCCCAGTCCAGGGCACATACCTGGGTTGCAGGCCAGGTCCCTAGTAGGAGGTATACAAGAGGCAACCATACACTGATGCTTCTCTCTCTTTATCCCTCCTTTCCCCTCTCTAAAAATAAATAAAATCTTCAAAAATGAAAGAAATATGCTTACTCCTTCCAGATAACTTCTAGCAAACTGTCCAAATTTTTCAACATACTGAGTATGTAGGAGAAAGGGAAGGGAGAAGGACAACGAAAAGAGGGTTACATCTGAAGGGGCCGCAGAGCGATAAACAAGGCAAATAAGGACAATCTGAGCCACACCAAGTATTCACTAAGGGACCTGAATGAAGATGCTTTTAAAAGAGATGGAGAAAATCACCAGAGTGTTTTAGGTAGGAACAGCATTTGGCTACAGCTTTCAATTGGTGAATTTTTTTTTCTTCAAATAATCAGTTTAAAGTAAAGGAGACTGTTTGAGTTGGATGTCATAGTTAATTCTGCCCAGAAAATAGAACTACATTGTCCAACCCTGTCCAGAAAAGTCCTCTCTGCTGAGGCCTTCTGTTTTAAGGGGAGCTAATACAAGATCTGTCTGAAAAGGGAGCTAAAGCCATGCTAGGGAACATGGCTCTCTTTTTAAGGCTAAATAGAAATGTTGACTCACTGCTCCTTTCACACTGTGTTTATTAGTGATCTGTAGCCCATGGAGAGATGAACACACAACTTCCTTTCACGCTGTGTCTGCAAAATGCTACAGAAAGTTGGACTCATCAGTGAAGCAGCAGGTCCCTTGGTTGAAACCAGCCTGGCCAGAAAAGTGACATGAACAGGATGCTGCTAAACATGCACAATTCAAAAATACACACTGAATTCTCTTCTGCATGATTTGCTGCCATTTAAAAGACAATAAACAGCAACTTTAGATTGCTAACAACATGTCATTTAAGGTTTGCTGTTGCTCAACATCAAGAAAAATCAATGCCGGCTCTACAGGGGCAGCACACCCCAAGAACTGAGCTCCATTTCAGGTCTGTTTGAACTCATTTCCTTTCTCCATGGCTGCCCCCTTGTACTCCCCCTCAGGCGTCCCCTCGCAGCAGGCTGACAGCTTGACACATTGACAGCTCGCACTGAATGACAACTGATTTGTACAAATTTCAAGCCTTATAAATCTACCTGTCACAACAACAACATAAAAGCGCCCAGGCCCAGCAGGTAATTCAGAAAAAGCTTCCCTTGACAGCACTTTCTGAAAAGCAATGGCGTGCCTCCTGCCAAAAATTTCAACTATCATCCTTGTATAACTTTGAATAAAAATCCAGGGCCCATTTTCTTGCCAACAGGCTACCAATCGTCTTATTTAAAGATTAAAAAGAGTGAACGGGAGAGAGGAGGGAAAAAAATATCCACACAATTTCATCTTATACTGATATGAAAGTAGCACCACCTGCTACGCAAGGATTACCACACCGTTTTTCTCTCAGTGCTCAGAAGGAGTAAATGAATGAGGCTTTTTACGGTATTTAAACAATATCCCAGATCCCAGGGGCTGCACCTCCCAGTACCCTCCCTGCTCACCTGGGGCCAGTCCCGCTGCCAGAGCAAGGTGGTTTGACTGGCGGGGAGCTGGGAGGCAGAGGTCTGGGGTCACTGGCTGTTGTTTCAAGTAAAAGCACTCCAAGATTTCTCTGAGACAAAGGACCTTCACATGTCCAGAGCCCCTCTCTTCGCAACTTTCCTTACTAAAATGATCAAGCTATGTCAAGGTAAACCTTTATCAAAATATTATTTCATCAGTGCATCTTTATTATAAAATTAACTGAAACTGAGAATCTGAACTTGGTTTTCAGGCATGGTTTTATAATTACAACACAGAAGAAAAAAATCTTCTGGCAAAATAAGGTACTTAAAAGTAGAGAGAGACACAGATACTAAGCACATGAGCATTTAAACAGAATAAAAGCAGTTTACAAAAAAATAATTTATCTTTATTGCTATTATTAACCTTTCTGATACTATTCAACAAAGAGAAAGGTAGAGCTGAAAAGAGGATCGGATAATTTCTCATGTTCTCATTTGCTCGTGCGAAATGTCTCAGTAGACTCACAGATGGGAAACAAACTTGGTCTTGCCTTTGTGGATTTGTTGTAAGTGCATATTGAATGGAGATGCTAAGGAAACTCCTAAGAAGAAGACACAGGTCCAAAAATGAGAGCTGAGTGAGTATCCATCCAATTGGCTGAACTCAGAAGCAATGATGGTGCCACCAAAGCATCCTGTCACAGGGCAAGTCACTTCTCTTCAGCAGGGGCCATCAAATGTAAGAACAGATACTGAATGGACATTTTGGTTCCAAATCCTGACTTTCCTACTTAGGAGTCATGTAGCTTTGGGACAGTTATGTTGACCCTTCCTGTGCTTCAGTTTCACCATCTCTACAACAGGTACCATAATCATATCTACCGCAGAATAAAGATTAAATGCCTATAAAGAGTTTTCTTCATAGTAAAGAATGTGTTTATTAATTCATTCACATAGATGGATACACATATAAAAACATTTAAAAGTGATAAATGGTATAGAGAAAAAAAACAGATGATCGTATCATTAGTATTATTAGTACTCTCTTCAAGATGCCAGATATAATTACTTTTCTCCCATGCAGTGTAAACTTCCAATGTAGATTTTTAAAAAATAAGAAATCATACCCCTGAAAATGTAACTCATTTAGCAAAAACATGCAGATACGAGATCAATGTAGCCAGAGTGAATTTCTTTGCAACCTGATCTTTTATAAATTCTTTGTCTACTCTTTTAACTTGCTTCTTCATTAGCTTCTGACTAATGAAACCGTCCAGGGTGCGCTGCAAAAATATATATAATTCAGAAGCACACAATGTGCACTGTCTTCACACCATTCATCACTTGGAAATACTATGAATATGTGAATTACAAGGGGAGATAAATAACACATGCACACACAATACATATACAAATATATAAACACACATAAATATATGTATGAAGAAAGAGAATATTTTGGCCCCAAAATATAGCTGATGCATTAGCTGGCTAATCTTGAGACTGAGATTAGAGTACAGAACAGAATGTTACAATTTGTGATTTGCTATAGAGCCCACCATCAACATCAGCTGAACCCTAAAATATAACTAAGATTAAAATTATCTAAACTATAGGAACTGATATCCACTTTGTAACATTCTTGGTATTATCCTTCTCAATTTGGTTAATGTCAAGACTGACAAAAGCCAACTGAACTTCAGATGCCAACAGGGAACAACAATCAGCAAATTCATTATTTTGTAATTATTTGTATAACCAAGAGCAAGTGTTTTGATTATGAGCCATTAGTGGCCATTAGTAAATAAAATTGGGTTTGAATTTTACAAACATGTTTGAATTTCAAAAGATTTATAAACCACATGAAAAAGCCAAAATGAAACTAAATTTTATATAGTAAAATAATTGATAAACCATAAAGCAAAACAACTATATATCAAATTTTTAAAGAAGAGATGGAGAAAAATCCAAACTACTACCCACAATATTGATACGAGAATGATATATTACATTAAGTAAAACAGCCTTCTTTTTCCCCTTTTATCAACTGTAAAGTGAACATAGAACTGGTGGGTCATGGATAGGAAAAAACAAGGCAACTCAGTTCAAGTTCATTTTCAAACTCGTATCTACCCACAGTTAGTAAATTAGATTATTCCTATGTTAACCCTTCTCTTCTCAACAACCCATGTTTGGCCTAACAAAATGACTAATAATACCTTTGTTTACTATTGTCTTCCTGACATCAATCACCAAGATTTAGCAAATACTCTCTCATATATGCTGGGATCCCCCCTGCTATGACCAATTAAATAACAGACCACTCAGTGGAGAGCTGCAGGACTGACACAGGCAAAATCAAGTACAGTGCTAGCCAGATAAGTCACCCATTGGCCCTCTGAGATTCTGCACAGAAAAAAAATAGTTAGGAAACTTCAAATGCAAAACACATGGTTTCTTATGTGCCTTTCATATTTGTGTGTTGTAACTACTTGTTTCCCATGCTGTAAAAAAGAGCAATGCTTTCAACCTGTTTGGTCTTTGGTGCCTACAGAGGGTTTTTTGGTTTTGTTTTCTTTTCTTTTTCCTAAGAGGCTCCTCACTTTGCTTCTTGTTTTCTCCATCTCAATAAGGGTCAACCTTGGAATCTCACAATGTCATCCACACATCAGTCAACAGTCCATGGAAGCTGGAAGCCTTTAAACCAAAAAGTGGTATTTCCTTGTGACCTAGAAGAAAGCACCAACTACCACTCACTAAGAAAATCCCTTGGCCTTTGAGCAGCCTCCCTGTGCCCCAGACCTATGCTGCTCTGGTTCAGGATCATTCTACATTGCCCATCAATAGGTGTGCCTGTGGAGACCAAAGACTAAATTTTCCATCCTTTAACCTACAACACTTTAGAAAGAGTGACTGAGTGTCTACTGCCCATGGATTTCTGTCTACATTTGCTGGAACAATAGAACCAATCTCACCCAATCTTTCCCAAAGAACAAATGGTCACAAAGACAATTACCTGGCACCTGAGATCATCTGAGATGCACACATGAGCCACCACGGCCTCCTCCTTAGCTCCACTTAGAGAAAAAGTCCAGTGTGTGAACCCATAAGCTCCTTAATGAGGAGCCACCCACTCAGTCTGAAGGCCACCAAGAGAACAGGCATGGCTTCTCTGGTGCCCCCCAGGGGGAAAATGGGAAGGCTGGCCAGGAAATAAAGGCAAGGGGATCCACACATCCTCTGTCTTGAACTTCCACGGAATCTGTAAATTTTTACCACTTAGGACAAATCATGTCATTTGTAACTGTCAGAGGAAGGAAAATCTGTAATTGTTAAGGGGGATGAAGCCTGTGCAAATTCTTTCCCGTGCAAAGTGAACAGTCAATCACTTTTATAAGGACAGCAACAACTGAAACTATCCATTCGTATACTTTCCTTTAGTCAACAATATTACCTTTAGTAATCTGGGGAATGTGCATCTATAAATTACAGAAAGTGTTATTGCATTGCTGAATAAACAGCAACATTTCCATCAGCAGCAGCGGTGGCAGCCCCACAAAGGTATAACAAACAGACTCAATCATTTTCTTGTCAAGCTTTGCAATGACTGCAGAGTTTACTGCTGGAGATAATGTTGCTTTCCTCAGCATTGTGCGCCAAACTGCAAACTGCTTATTAAAACAAAACCTCTTTTTCGGAGCAGCATGAGTTGGATAATCACTTATTGCACTCAAGAAAAAACAGGTTTGGTGCCCAGAGGAGGTTAGCGATCAGGCATATGTGTTAACATTTGGTTGTTAAAAACTGGTTAAAAAATAAATTATCTGACATTGGGTTGGGGGATGGAGGAAGTTAACCTATTAACATCACCACCCCCACGTTAACTATTTCCCTCATGATGTCATTCAGTTTTTGGATGTGTTTCAAAGTACTGAGCTGGAGTGCTTGATGGAAGCTTTGGGGTGGGGGCTGGGAGGAGGAGGAAAGGAGAAGATGATTATGAAAGGAAACCAGAAATGAAATGCAGCCTGCTGATGAAATGAAGGCTTCATGGCAAGGAATCTCGGGAAGGAAGTGTATTCCAGGGGCAGGAGAGACGACTGAGGAAAGGAGCAGGAGGGAAGCCAGTAAACTTTAAGAACTAGGCATTTGTGACTAAACTATTTCTGAAGACAGCACCTGTTATTACTCTCTGAAGAAATCGCTTGACATAACTAAGCCAGCGATAGCACTGAGAAACCATCCTCAATTTTCCCTCGCTTAAAATAGATTGACAGCCATTTTAGTGAGCCTGAGGAACAGGTACGCTGAGCCGGAGCCTAGGAGGCCCTGCTGTGTCAGGAGAGCTGCTCTGTGAGGAAACCATTATTCTTGACTATGGAATTGCTGCCCCCATACTCCTCCATGGGTTTTTTTTTCATGCCCATTAAAGATGAACTGATATCAGAGCAGATACACCCTCTCCCCTCGGCCCACCCTCCCTCTGACTCAAGGCAGACTATCATCTGTGGACCAAGGTATCAGCTGTGGAAGAGGAAAGCCTATATACTTTGGCTGTCCTTATCAGAACAGGAAATGAGACTTTGAAGACTTTATTATAACTTTAGGCAGCATCTGAGCTTTGACTCCTTCCACTGCTCTAAAATGACAATGAGTCGAAAAAGAAAAAGAAAAGTGACACAGATGTAGAGTGGAAGGGGAACTCCAGTGTCTGTCACCTAACACAGGTCAGCACCGTGCCACGTTCCTGGGTGGGTCGGTCAGTCCCAAGCTCTCGCCACAACTCCTCCTGCTTTAAACCTGCAGAACCATGAGCAGTTTCAGCCCACCTCATTCCTCTCTGCCACCTTAGGGCCTGATATCATGCCACTCCCTCTGCCTGGAAAGCTTTTTCTTCCTTTGCTTGGTTCATTATTCACATCATCAGTCACTTCCTCAAAGAAAGGCCTTCCCTTACTGCTCAACCTAAACCAGCCCCCCTACAATCCCACGCCATCTGCCCTGCTTTTCTTTTCACTTTCATTCAAATTGCTACCTCTACCTGAGATGATATCATTTATGAATGTTTATTCTTGTCTTTTGTGTTTATGGTTTGCCTCCATCAGGAGAAGATGAACTCCACACTGGCAAGGACTTTATTTTATTGAGAACAATATCCCCAGCACTAGAACAGGGCCCAGTGCCCAGCAGGTACTCAACAAATATTTGGTAAATTACATTAAAACTATTCTGTAATTGCAGAGAAAACAGCCTTGTGTATCAGAGACCTCCGTCAGATTCGAACAACAGTTTCTGAGTGCAAACAGTGAGTCCCTATCATGAGAAAGACTATGGAGAATCTTTTTTACAAGATGATGAATTCAATTTCATAAAAATCAACTGAATATAAAGGAAAATTTTTTCATGACAAAACAGAAAATAAAGCTAAAAAAGATAAAAGGAAATCAGAAGGCAACCAAAAAACATTGGGAAAATGCAGATTTATCACAGAAAATGGACTGATCAGATACAGACAGGGCACACACAAGCATATGCAAAATGAAACACACACATGAAAACACTCATACAAACACAGAGAGCTACAAAACACACATAAAAAAGATAAAAATCCAACAGAAAAAAATGGACAAAGGATACAAAAACACAGTTCACAGAAAAGGAAATACAAATGACTCGAATATATAACAGGACACTTAACCTCATTCATAATGAGAGAAAGGCAAATTAAAATACTGACAAACTTCTTTTTACCTACCAGACTGGCAAGAACCCAAAAGTTTAATAACACACTCTATTGGTGAGGCTGTAGGAAAACAGGCATGCACCTAACACTGCTAATGAGCTGCAAATTAGCTTAACTCTTAATGAGTTCAATTTGGCAATATCTATCAAAATTACAAATGCATTTGCCCTTTGACCCAGCAAGTCTATTTCAGGGTGGAATATATATATAAAATATCTGTAAATATATATGTATATATATATATATATATATATAAAATCAGCAAACATTCAAAAATGATACTTTATGGCCATTGATTGTAGCTCTGTAATAGTGAAAGGAAGGGCACAAGCACTATGTCCATCAGTAGGTGATTGGATAAACAAATTATGAATTTATACAATGGAATACTATGTACCTATAAAATATTAATGAAAAAGCTATGTACTGATATGGAAAATAATTTTTGTTAAGTGATAAAAACCAAAGGGCAAAATAATATGAATACAATGTTATGTTTTATATAAATGGGAAAGGAATAACACATATAATGTGTTATCCCACTTAATGTTGTCAGTAAGTTCTTGAAACTGCAGCGAAATGACATATAGTGAAACCAGCTTTACTGTAGATTAATTGATATAAACAAGACTTAAGTTCCTATGACATCTAATCAGTGGTATCATGAAACAAAATGAAATGAAGCAATGTTATTCCAGGGTCTGCTATATTTAATTTTGGTTGTAGATACAAAATTTTGAAAACTGAAAAAATATAAACAGAACCAAATACAATTACTTTTGGGGTGAGAACTGGCAAAGATAAGGAACAATATGGGAGGAAAACTTCTCATAATGTTTCATATTCTTAAGTTTCAAATCATATGGGAGTATTATCTATTCAGAAATTAAAATTAATTTAAAAAAACAAACCTCCATTCACATAGATTTAGAGTATTTTAAAAGTCAAAAAGCACAACTTAGCTTAGGAAAGAAAGACCCTAAGTGGAAAAGAACTCACATGGACTGGGCAGGAAAAGCAGAGATGAAAAGTTTCTAGGCATTTTGGCCTTGAATTGACCAACAGATTACTATAACACACAACTCAGCACACATTTGGCAAAAAGACTGCAGCCCCAGTTGGTCCATTTTCCTTCTTTGGTCATTCCTTCACTTTCTGGGTATTATGGTAGCACATTCCCAGATCGCTCTCTGCCTTGTCTCCAGTCCTCACTGTGATGTCTTGTTTAACTCCCTCCTCCTCCCAGCCCCAGCCCTCTGTTCTGCCTTGCCAATAAATCTTCTCACTTTACCCCTCTAATTCCCCACAACTCACTCTTAACCCCACTCAATCTTCCGTCTCTCAGATCCTGCTGGGATCACAGCAAGTGTTTGGACCAGTAACATGGTACTACCTTGAGATTATCAGAGAATAAAAGAAGATAAAAGGAAAAGGGTATCTAGTTTCACTAAGAAAACATAAGCCGGTATCCTTTATCATTTCTCTTTATCCAGCACTCAGTAGTACACAAAGATGCCTTAGAGACAAGGTTTTAGGGGTTGTAGAAGAGACAGCCAGCATGCATTGCCTCTTTTAAGGATTCCACTTCAGCCCACTGCCCTGATAAAGTGCACCAGGGGAACACTTTTACTCACAACCTTGGCTGACAGGGGATACATGGGCACTCAGTTGAAGAGTGGCCATTCAAAGAGGCCAGCAACCTATCATGTTAGGTTGGAGCCCAATTCTGTCACTCAGAAGTTTGATTTTAGATTCCTCCCTGCTTCAAGTTATCCTAAGACTTGACCAGTATGTCATCAATTGCCTTAGTCATGGAGTTTCTCACAGAATCATCAACAGAAGACTATGATTTACTATTAGACACTCTAAAGAAATGTCACTTGATCTATTCATTTTACATACCACAACCCATTTTGAATAAAGTCTTGGTACCTATATGTGTAATTAGCAAAGTGTTTTTAAATGTGTAAGTTTAAATAAAGACTTCAATTAAAAATAACAATGTATCATCTTGGCATATTATTTGTCTTCAGGGACCTCTAAAATACACAATGTGTTCCCTTAAACAGAAAAAAATATAAGCCTGGATTATTATATTTCTAACATTCTTTACAAACCATTATCAAAAGATACTATGAATGTAAATTTCTGTTTAACCTATATGCATCCTGCCCCAAGTTCTATATCACTGGAATTCAAATGAATGAGATTTCATCATAGGTGAGAAATAAATCTTGACAAATACGTGACGCAACTAAAACTTTCATACTCTGCCGATGGAAACACAAGTCAGCACTACCACTTTGGAAATCTGTTAGGCAGTACACAACAACAAAGAACACATATACTCTATGACCCAACAATTCCATCCCTCAGTGTGTATCCAACAGAAAGAGGAATGCATGTTCACCAAAAGACAGACAAGAATGCTCATAGCAGCACCATTCATAATAACCAGAAATGACTGGGAAACAATCCAAATGTCTATCAAAAGTAGAAGAGCTTTTTAAAAGTTTGGTATATCCATACAACTGAATGCTGTAGAACAATAAATACATGAATCACTGCTACATAAATATGAATTATATCTCACAGATATATATTACTGAGCAAATAAAGCCAAAAACAGAAGAGGAAATGCTATAGAATTCCATTTACGAAAAGGTGTATGATAGGCAAACCCAATCTCTGCTGCCAGGGGACAGGACAGTTCCCCTTGTTAGAGGAAGGGGTTCCCATAGTAAGGAGCTTCTAGTTCTAGGTGTCAGCAATATTCTTTATCCTGATCTGAATGCTGAGTGCACTGGTGTGCTCACTTTGTGATAATTAATCAAGCTGGGCACTTAGGACTTGTGTACTTTTTGTATGTTATACATCAACCAAACATTTATTTAAAAATATTTAGAAAAAAATTGCCTGCAATTACTCTTCAAAGAGTCAAGTAGCTGAACTGCTGCCTCAAAATTAGAGGAACCCTTAATTCCTATCATTAGCTCCTGACGTGTCCAAATGATTCTTTAGCTACTTGTTGATAACGGAATCAAAAGGCACTAATCTCATTATCGCCTGTCAGCAGGCGCCTGTCAGAATGCTGTTGGCCATTAGTCACCCACTGCTGCAATCAGCCCGAGACTTGCAAAGCACCCAAAAGGAGACACAGAATACTGCTACTTTAGTTCTTCTGTTGTCTCACCTTTCAGCAACCTCAAACCGAATCCTTCATACCCAAACCCCCAGGCTCCCATCTCCAAGAGGCCATCCCAAACCTCTCTAGCCAACACAGAACTCCAATTTTCTAAACAAAATTCCTGCATTTGTTCGTGCACCCATCCATCTATCCACGCATCCATCTAAACATTTCTTGAGAACTCACCCATGTACCAGACCCTGTGCTCAAGATACAAAATCAAGTAAAGCATACTTTACTCACAGTATTTTATGTAAAACAAACACAAAAACAGGATTATAATGATAGACACATATACAGAAAATATTAGGAACATGGGAGAGGTAAAGGTAAGCCAGTTTGAGGCAGCGGTGGGGGGAGGATGGAGGAGGTTTCACATAAATATGCTTTAAAGAATGAGTGGAAGTTGGCCAGTCATGAAGATGAAGATATCTCCTAGCAGAGGGCATCTCATGAATAAAGATGCAGAAACAATAAAAGGTCTGGTATGGAGATGTGGGTGCTGGCATCTGGGAAACTACAGGCAGTCCCATATAGGAGACCATTCTGCATGATGTGGGCCCAGCTCCCACTCGGAGATTCACAGGACCCATGCCCATGGATAGGTTCTCCCATGGGGAATCAGGCCTGCAATGTACGTAGGCTGCTTTGAGACTTGCTTTTACTAAAACTCTCTCACCCTGAATTGAGACAGGAAGTGCTTACTGTAACTTCCTAAAATCCATGCTAAACCTTCCAAGGATGAGTGTAACCGGTTCAACCACTTTTTCCCTTTGCATTTGCAAATATCCTTCTGTAACGTGATTAGCGGCATGGGCTCCTTTGTTTTCTGTAAAAGGTAACCGCCTAAAGCAAACCAGTGCATAGTAAATAAGGACCATCATGTAATGTGCCCAGAAAAGAAATAAAGGCCTGTTATGGCAGAGGCCACGGCTTTTTCTCCCCTTGAGAGAAAAGCCATGCTCACCCTTTTCCTCCACAGGACTCTGTAGTCTGTGTGAATGTCTCATGTCTCATCCATAATGTGGTGGACCCTCCAAGCCGGGGTCCGCATCAGTCCCATACAATCAGACAGTAAAATCTGGGGAAGAGGAAGCACAGGGAGAAAAGACCACAAAGGTCTTTGCAAACCATGTGAAACAAAAAACTTTGAATCAGAGAAGAGCAGTTACTATGGGTAGTGGCCCAGGGTCAAGTTTATCATTAAGGAATTGTGTGGGAAGTGGAATGGAGTAAGAAAGAGGCAGGGAGATATCATAGATGTGCTTGAACCAAAACACTTGGAGTAGGGCTGCAAAGGAGAAAAATTCAAGAAATGTTTAGGTGCTAAAATCAGATAAACTTAGTGACTAATTTGGTGCGGTGTGAGAGTGAGGTCAGAGAAAGAAAAGTTGATGAGAACAGACAGACTGGTGGCAGCAACTGAAAAAATACAACAGAAAGAGGAGTTTGGGTGGACAGAGGGAAGATGAAGAGGTTGGCATTGAAGGCATTAAATGTGAGGTGCCTGGAGAACTTCAGGGAATACATTCAGCAGGAGAGTTAAACACCTGAGTCTGGCAGGAAGGAACTTTGGTTAAAGGTAGAGATGAACCCACCAGCACACACGAGGAACTGAAATCCTAGAGTATATGGAATCACAGAGTGCACATGGTGTGAAAGCAGAGAACTGAGGACTCAAACATTAAGAAAGGAGTTGAGGAAGAAGGGTCTATAAAGAGTGCAGAAGAGGAATGGGCAGAAAGGTCACTAGGTGAATCAGAAAAGTGTGATACTTATCAATGCCATGGCAGTGGAGAGTTTTAAAATATTAGTGATGAATCAGTAGTCCCAAATGTAGAAGTCCAGGAAGTCACTGATGGCTTCAATGACAGATTTGCTTCCAACAACATGATAGAGGAGGCTGGTAGCAACCCACATCACAACCCTCTTAAAGAAATCTGGAAAAAAGAACCTGCCCCAGGGACTTCTGGTCAAGATGGAGGCGTAGGTAGACACACTGTGCCTCCTTGCACAACCAAAATAAAGACAGCAACAATTCAGAAACAAGATAACAACCAGAACTGACAGAAAATTGAACTGTATGGAAGTTGGACAACCAAGGAGTTAAAATAGACACGTTCATCCAGACCAGTAGGAAGGGTGGAGTCGGGCAGCTGGGTGGAGAGGGGTCGTGGCACAAAAAGCAGTGGCACTGGGTGCATAAGGCACCCCAGGCACACAAGACCACAGCAGGCAGACCCTGGGCTGGGGGTGGCAATGGACAAACCCAGCGAGGCAGTGATTGTGAAGCAAGGCACGGATAGCAGGACAGCTGGCTGACCAGGCAGTCCCAGGGTCCCAGCATTGGGAAATAGAGCCTTGGGGCACTGATTGAAAATACCTGTGAGGGTTGAGGCGCAGGGAGAGACTCCCAGCCTCACAGGAGAGTTCATTAGAGTCAGCCACAGGGTTCTAGAACATGCACAAGCCCACCCATATGGGAATTAGCACGGGAAAAGGCCCAGTTTGCTTGGGGGAAGTGGCAGAAGGGACTGAAATCCAACAGACAGCACAGCAAGCACCATTGTCCAATCTTGGACCCCGCCCCCACATACAGCATCACAACAAAGCAACTGGTTGCCCCCTCCTGGTGAACACCTAAGGCTCTGCCCCTCATGCATAACAGGCGAGACAAGACAAAAAAAAAGTGGCCCGAATGAAAGAACAGATAAAAGCTCCACAGCAAATACAACCAAGTGACCAAGAGATAGCCAACCTATCAGATGCACAGTTCAAAGCACTGGTGATCAGGATGCTCACAGAATTGGTTGAATTTGGTCACAAATTAGATGAAAAAATGCAGGCTACGCTAAGTGAAACGAAGGAAAATGCACAGGGAACTAATAGTGATGGGAAGAAAACTGAGACTCAAACCAATAGAGTGGACCAGAAGGAAGAAAGAAACAACCAAACAGAAAAGAATGAAGAAATAAGAATTCAAAAAAATGAGGAGAGGCTTAGGAACCTCCAGGACATCTTGAAACGTTCCAACATCCGAATTATAGGGGTGCCAGAAGGAGAAGAGGAAGAGCTACAAGTGGAAAAGTTATTTGAACAAATAATAAAGGAGAACTTCCCCAATCTGGCAAAGGAAATAGACTTCCAGGAAGTCCAGAAAGCTCAGAGAGTCCCAAAGAATTTGGACCCATGGAGGAACACACCAAGGCATCATAATTACATTACCCAAGATAAA
>CM052542.1:107777400-107822946 GCA_028533065.1 Trachops cirrhosus
GAGGAGGAGAGAGGGGGAAAAGGTACAGAGAATAAGTAGCATAAATGGTAGGTAGAAAATAGGGGGAGGGCAAGAATAGTAGGGGAAATGTAGAAGCTAAAAAACTTATGACACATGGGCATGAACTAAAGGGGGGAATGTGGGTGGGAGAGGGTGTGCCAGGTGGAGGCGAATGAAGCGGAGGGGAATGGGACAACTGTAATAGCATAATCAATAAAATATATTACTAAATATATTAATTAATTAATTAAAAGAACCTGCCCCTAAAATTTCAATACACAGCAGAGCTTGGGGAAAAAAACAGAGAGAAAAACTGCCAAGCAAGAGAACTAAGACTAAAATCCAAGCCTACACCACAGTAGTCTATGACAACAACAGACCTGAATATAAACCCTAGGATCCAGGTGTTTAATACCCTCAAAGGGATAGGACTTGTTGCTTTGGGCCCATACAACATGGAAAACTGGAACTAAGAGTTCTACATAAAGCTGAATATCTAGGGACTGATACTTACCTATCTATCTATCTATCTATCCATCCATCCATCCATATCAAGGAGAGAGAGAAACTTTATCTACCAGCCCAGGATGCATGCTATTTCTCAGGGCTCTGGGCAGGTAAAAAAAAAAAAAAAAGTCCTATGCAAGAGACTACAATTCCAAGCCCACACTACCCAAAATGAAGAACAACAGTATTTTAAATCCAAGCTGAAAGACTGGTGCTAGAAAGCTCCGTTTTTCCAAGACAGTGCTCCTTCCACAACCTAGGACCCAAGTGACAATCCCTGATATAAGCTCACAGTAAAAAGAAAATTATAAAAAAACAAGTAAACAAATAATTATGAGGAAGATTCAGCCAATCATAGGTGGGAGAATGGGAAGCTATAAAAACTATGGAAGGCCATAAAATAAGGATTCAAAAGGTATAAGAGCCATTATTAAATAAGAAGACACTGTGGGAAAAAATATTTAGTTCTCAAAATTAAAATTTCATGTATGATCCCAACAGATTCAGATAAAAATTAAAAGAGAATTTGTGAAATATAAGATAAATATTAAAAATCGTCCAAAATTCAACATGGGGTGATAAAGAAATGACTATACGAAATGAAAGACATGTGGCAAGGGAGATGGAATCAGATCCATGATATAATCTAATAGGAGTTCCAGAAGAAATGAAGAGAAAAAAATGGAGGGAAGGCAATAAACAAACAAACAAAAATAATAGCTGAGGATTTTCTAGAACTGGAAAAAAAATAAGTACATGAAATATTGCCTTGAGTCCTGAGTCCTAAGGATTTTAAATAAAATAAAACCACACATTGATTACATGGTATTACTATAAAAACTCTCAAAACAAGAAGAAAAATCTTTAAAACAAGAGAGGAAAAGGATTATGCTCAAAGAAATAAAAGATTTAGAGCAGACTTCTCACAACTAACAGTAAATTACAGAAGACAATGAAATCTCTATCCATCTGCTTGGACTGCCATAACAAAATAACATAGACTGAGGTGGTTTAAGCAACAGACATTTATTTTCTCACAGTTCTGGAAGCTAGAAGTCCATGATCAAGGTACTGGAAAATTTGGTTTCTTTTGACAACTCTTTCTGGCTTATAAGGCTGCCTTCTCACTGTGTACTCACAGGGCCTTTCTTCTGGACTCATACAGAAAGAGATAGAGACAGACCTGGCATCTCTTCCTCTTCTTACAAGGACATCAATTCTATCCAATTAAGGTACTACTCTTATGACCTCATTGAACTTAATTCCTCCCTAAAGATTCTGTCTCCAAATACAGTCACATTGGAAGTTAGGGCTTCAGCATACAAATTTAGGGAGGAGAATGAGGACAAAATTCAGTTCATAACATCTTCAAAGTACTGACAGAAAAATAACTATCAGCTAGAATTCTATACCCAGATAAACTATATTTGTCCTTCAGGGTAATGCCAAACTGAAGACATTTTCAGACAAAGTGAGAAATTCCTACACCTAAACTATCACTGAGCCCTGGTTGGTGTGGCTCAGTGAACTGAGTGCCAGCCTTCAAAGCAAAATGTTGCTGGTTCAATTCCCAATCAGGGTACTTGACTGGGTTTTGCGCACCAGGTTCCCAGCTGCGGGTGGGCAAAAGGCAACCTATCAATGTATCTCTTGCACATTGGTGTTTCCCTCCCTCTCTTCTTTTCTCTCTAAAAATAAATAAAATCTTTTTTTAAAAAAAAGTTAAACTGTCACTAAAAGATCTATATTAAACTTAGTGGTACACTAACTGGAACTAGAAGGAAAGAGTGAGCAGAAGAAACAATAAATCAACTAAATTAATAAAATATTCACTCAACAAATATTGATTAAGCACTCTAATTCTATGTGCCAGGGCCTGTTCTAATAGAACAGGGGATGTTCCATCTAATGATGGGGATGTTAACAATAAATAAAATGAAACCCCTTATTTGTTACATATAATCTGGTAGACAGTGATAAGTGCATTGAAGAAAAATAAAGCAGGAAAAGAGGATGGGGGTGAAGACAGAGGTTCTATTCTATATTGTTAATCTAAATATGCATTGGTTATTAAAAAGAATAACACTGGTGAATTGTGAGACTTTAAAAATAAAGATAACTTCTTTGAAAACAAAGGCAACAAGGATCATTTGGATAAGATAGGTTTAGGAGGCTCAGAAATTAGTGCTGGGAACCACAGTCAAGTTTCAAGGCTGTTTCCACATTCCCCCTCTGCCATCCTCAATATGCTAGCTTATCCCCAAACTATCAGACCCCACAGTAGTAAGATAACTAGAGTTACAGAAGTTCTCACGTAGACTCAATAGAATCTAGTGGAAGAAGCAGAACCACCTCATACTCTCATGTATCTCTTCTTAAGAGCAGAGACACCTTTCCTTGAAGCCTCTTGGCAGATTTTTTCTGTGCTCATTGGTGCAGACAGTATCCATGCCCATCACAGTAAACCAATCACAAGCAAGGGAAATAGAATCCCAATATTGGTCTTAAAACAATCCATATTTAACCCCTGGAGCTGGATGTAGGTAACATGGAGAAGGACAGACACCTAGACAAAATCCCAGCTTTTCTGGCGAGGAAGAAAGCAATGCCCACTGGGAAGACCACCAACAATGTTCACCCCACCTGTCATTTGCCTCAAAACTCACCATACAGTGGTAACTATGTGACACTGTGAGCACACCTCCACACAACATGCCAGAAAATAACCACAGAAATTTGAAAAGCAGTACCTTGTGTTAATCTAATTCTCTTACAAGTCCAACTGCTTTAACAAATGCCCATGGCATGTACTCAGGAGTCACTTGTACGTTAACTGATCTACATCTTTATTGTGATAATTCAATAACCAAACTATAAGGACAACAAGACCATCCAACTACCCCCCAAATCAATCTCTAAAGATGGTGGATCAGAACACTTCCTATACAGTAAGCCAAACCATGGTCAATTTCTGTAGATATTTAAAGCTTCCCAGATGCTCCCATAAAAATGCTCTCTCTTCAGGCTACATAGACACTTCTTAGGTGAGATGTCAAAGAAATGTGCCTTTGACTGAAGACCATTTCCAAATTATTTCAACATTGTCAGTTTCTAAAAATGTTGTGGAAATGGCTGTCTAGAGTGAGTTAAACTCTCATTTCTATGAGAAACTGAAGTTATTATGGATTTTTAGAGCCAAAAGGAACTTCTCAGAGACTATTTAATAGGACTCCCTCATTTCACACATAAGACTTTATGCAAGTCAATAGCACCAAAGCTGGCAATTTGACAAAATATTTAATCCCAGACAAACCTTTTAAATATCTTTGTTATCACACTGTCCTAGGAACAGAGTATACATTAATTCAGCCCTTCTCAACCTTTGTGGCAAAGTCACAGACCCATATTTTATATTCAATTTCAGGTTGTTCCTGGGCCCCCTGAAGCTCATCTAGGGACCCTAGGATTAAAATTCCCTCCCTTGAATATAGTTAACACACACAGATAACTACACTGAGGTTATGGTTTCCCATACCATTATTTAGATGTAGAAAATAATTTCATGGTAGTTCCTTCTTCTACACCTGCTCATCCTATTGCATCTTATCCAGTTAGTACAAATTCAAGAAATTCTATCCATTTTAAAAGTTCTCCAAGAAAAAAAGAGCAGTCCCATAATGTAAGGTGGACAGAGGGATGTCCTTGCCCTCTTTGTGGTCCACCACTGTATCCCTAGGTCTAGCAGAACTCCTAACAGAAGGTGAGCCATCAGTAAAGGTCTTTAAGTAAGTAAGAGATCAATGGAAAGCTTTTAACCTTTCAAGATACTTACAAAACTATTATCTTAAATCCCGTACCATCTAGGAGGGGTGTGTTTGATTATTAGTCCCATTTTGTAGATGAGGAAATGTGAGACTCAATAACTTGCCCAAGATCATGTATCTTATTAAGAGCAAAACTGGGGGTAATGGCTGGGTTTCCTTATTGGTGTTTCCAGCTGTTAGACCAGTGGTACACAACAGCATTTTTTCAACTGGAAATGACCATACAAATAAAAGCTATTATTAATATACTATGTACCCTTCCAAAGCAAAACAGAACTTTCTTGTGGGTTGTCTGCTCATTTTAAATTATCCATGCTGCTTCACTCCACTAGCCAGGACAAGAGCACTAGCTATGCCTTTTAGGGGAAGGAAAAACAAAAAAAAAAAAACCCTGCCTCTGTATACATGAGCTATCCAAGCAGCAAAGGCATAAAAATGAGGTTTTCCACTGGCTAGTTGACCATAACCAACCTCAACAGTCCTCAAATAATCCTGAGTAACTTTCACATCACCTTGATCTAATTTGTGCTTTAAAAAAAACAACAACAAAAAACCTAATCCCTTCAGCTGAGCATAATCGGAAGAAGAAAACAACAAATGTGTGATTTGTCTCCAGGCTCTTCACCAGCTTGGATCACTTTCCAGCTCATTTTAGCTGGGTAAATAATAGCTTGATATGTAGCACCTGCTAAGTGAAATGAAAATGGAAAATGTTTTAAAGAGTTTTCACTTAATGTCTTCATACTACTGTAAATGTATGAAAATTTTATATCCAGGTTTTTATTACTGTTGATTACTAAACTGACAGGGGAAAATAATCCAAGCTTACACATTAATGAAATATGATTTTTTCTAAGTTCCTTTTTTTAAGAACAAAGGGAAACACAATTAAAAGGTAAAAAGCCTCTCCAACTTTTAACTCTTTAAAGATTGAACATACAGATCAGATTTTTTTCTTACGTTTTCTTTGCCACTTCACCCTTGTCTAGAAAACACACTTTTTTACTGACACAGTGGCTTGCCCAAACCCAGCCTTGTGTTTTCAGGTTTGCTCCCTCAACACCATCACTTTGTCCCTCTTCAAATAAAGTGTTTTCAGCACCTTCAGAAACATGCCTACCAATCCAGAGAGCTATGACAAAACAGAAAGAAAGAGTAGAAAGTGAGTACCAAGACTCATGGGCAGATGCCATGAGAGCAGATGTGCCCTTGGGAAATAGTGCCAACAATAACCCAAGTCTCTCAAGAGTGGGTTTAGCCCCACTAGTAACAAAAAAAAAAAAAGAGCCCAGCACCCGCCCACCAATGCTCTCTTACAAATACTCATGAACGAGTTGCTTTAGAAGTTCACATTCATCTAAGTGGTGGTGTCAGTGGTGGAATTAGTCACACCTGTCAGTGAATAGCAAATAACAGCTGTATAGACACAAGTGAGTTATTGGTCATGGACTACAGTCTCCCAGGAAGCAAACTATGCAATTTCTGTGGCTTCCAGGCTTATTGAAAGGAACTTAAACTTGCAAATGACTAAGTACCTTAATTGTGTCATCTTAAAGCATTTCATTACCATAACCAACACCTAGGGGTTGGAAGAAGCCCAGCTGCTGCATTCAGATGTCTGACCCTAAGATGCAGCAGCCATGTCACCTTCCATCCTACTTCTCCCTCATCATCAGATGCTGTGTGTGGATTCTGGCTTCTGGATAGAAACTAGTTAATGGAAGAGACACCCCTAAAAACAAAAGATTCTGACTCCCAATCAATGTTCTTTCCCCTCATCATGTTGTTCCTTTGTTTTGCTACATCAGGAAAGGGGAAGTCAGGGGAGTAAGTATGCGGTGTGTTTAATGGATTTTTCCCAACTTTTAATTTTGTGAACTCAGCTCACATTTACCAAGTAACTGCCAAAAATATAACCCTATGAAAGATGCTGGGGAAAATATAAAAAATAAATAAATACCATGGGGTATGTGCCCTCAAGGACATTACATTCTGGGTCTGAAGGCAAAACTTAAATCACACTTAGCATGTTCATTCACCAATATTTATTAACACATGCTATCAGCAAAGGATTGCCCTAAAAGTCATCAGAGAAACTACTAGAAGACAGCAAATACACTCCCACTAAGGTGGTTACTAATTAAAGCTGGATTTGAAAGGGACCTCAAAGACAACCCAGTGAGCTCTTCACACTCAACCACACCCTGGTCAAGAGATTGCTGTGCTTTCCTTATCTACTTCCAACTGAAAACGTACAGCCCGACACCGAACACAATATTCTCGGTGTGGCTCTCCTCCTTTTTCAAGAAAATTTACTGCTGTAATTAAACCTACAATCTCCTGAGGCCCTTAAACACTCATATTGAGATAATGAAAGATGCCAAATATAACTTAATTTCTCACACCTTATCCTTATTCTGGCACTTTGCTTTAACAGTTGATTTGGATGCCCACATACAGGTATAATCTTAAATTTCATTTCTTCTGATTTGGTGATATTTTAGCTGATAAAATATTGTGAGACCATAATTCTATTATCTGATGCTACTGTCATTCCCAGTTCTGTCTCCCACAAATATGATAATGTGCTTTCTGTATCTTTACCTAAGTCACTGGTAACTATTTTTGACAAAAGCCAAGTATAAAACCAAGCTCTGCGGGGAACCACAAGAAACATTCTTCCAAACTGACATGGCCCCACGTAGGTACCCTCTTTTGGTAGAGCAGGTTGGCACAAATCCAGTACTAAATGCCTTTCTGACCTGCAAATGCATGATGCTTAACACATTTTTCTTATTATGTTGAAAAACAAAAGGAGATCACATGACCGGATCTATTCACAATGAATCCAGACTGACTCATAAACTGATGGTTCGCTATCCATCCCTGTAATAATCTGTATCAGAATCTCATTCCAGATTCCGAAGGCCATAGTTAGCTACTAGGAGAATACCAAAGGTAAGAAACAAAACTTCAGTCTGGCCAAGCATAGGGCACCTGTAAGAATAATAAGGAAGAGGCTGGAATCTGAAGCTTGCACTCAAGAAATTCAGAAAGTAATACAGAAACAATGAGTGCTTTGGTGCAGAGGAGATACATCAATAGAACATCCAGAAATAACAATTTAACAGCAGAGGGCAAGAGAGGTAGAAGTGGACAGTGGCTAGAATTATAAAGATCAGACCCTTATAATGGTTCAAGAAAGAGGGTTAAATAACTTGACTAATTAGTAAATGAGAACATCAGAATACATGGCAATCACAGACATACTACCTGGTGACTGATGAGACAGGGAAGGAAGCAAGGGAAGAAGTAGACAATGATACTGAAGCACCCCCCTGCCCCAGGGATGTCACTATAAGAAGGGCCAGAGGAGAAACTGCCTTTGGGAGCAAAGGAAAAGATAAGTTAGTTTGGACAGAGTAACCTTGAGGTTCCCAGGGGACATCCACTGTCCAGAACTCAACCAGACAGTGGAAATAAACCTTGGGAGAAAGATAAAGTAGACATGGGGACAAACTGGAAATATCTCTATTTTGGAGTTGACAGGAGGAAATGAGTCAAAAAATGACCCAGGGAAAGAATGGCCAGCAAAGTGTAAAGATGAGCTGGTTACACCTATGTTAGGGAAGTCAGAGAGAAGCTTTGAAGAAAACCATGTCAAATGATAGCGTCATCAAGGAGAAGGATGAGTAAGAAGTGGCCATTCAATTTTATATGGCCATCTAAGGCCTTTAAGACAGGATATTAGCCTTAGCAGTGCTTCTCAGACTTTAATGGGTCATAAATAACTTGGAGACTTCATTAAAATGAGGATTCTGACTCATTAAGTTGGGGGTAGGGTCCACACTTAGGCATCTCTAACAAGCTCTCAAAGGATGCCAATGGTACTGGTCCATAGACCACACTTAGAAGACCAAGACTGAGGGATAAATAAGAGGTGAGCAGATGAAGGCAATGGGTGGAGACTACGCTTTCAGGAAATTCAGTAAAGGAGAAGGGATGAGTGATGGAATAGGAATATAAATTGTGAGTGCTGTAGGAATTAAGAATCATAGGAAGAAGGAATCAATAGTGCTCTTTTTAAAGAACTTCTCTATGGGCTAGAAGCTCAGCCTGAGAGCTTTGATAAGTGTGCTAAGGGAATTCAGTATATGATTTCAGCTCCTCTGTTCTTTCATTTTACTAGGCCCAAGTGATTTAAAGTTTAAACCTAAGTACGAAATGTAGAATTTGATGATCAGCAAAAAATTAACATACTCCTTCATGATTCTATTCATTGGCTAGTTAAACATCCCATTAGCTGCCCTGTTCTCCTTCCATGATACTTTCTGACTAGAGGACTGCTCCTATAATACAGTTCTCTCTCATACTTCAGCTCCAAGCCCCCCTAACTCATCCACAGCTGTTTAATTAGAACTTAGCCTCTGTTGGCAGATTTTTATCTTTGGAAATGCCCCTGGCTGTGCCAAAAAGAACAGGTGAAGCCAAGGATTAACCAAAACACTCTCACTAATGCAGTCAAACCAGCACCCAGATAAGAGGCAGAACACAACAATTTCAGGTAAGCACCCTCCATGAATCACTGAGACCCCCAGTAATCCCCCAGTGAAAGTATTCAGCTTTCAGCACATATCCTCTGACAATTGTGTGAGTGCTTTTAAATGGAAACTATGATTTAAGGAGCTTTCATATTATCTTGATACACCCTAGAAAACAAAATCATTGCCACAAACCCACAAAGAATGTCTGATGTTGCCAAAGTCACGCAGTGGTCCTGAGACAAGTCAGAACTTCACAGAGAACCTCCCTGTTTAGGTGGTGCCAGAGCTTTTGTTCCTAGAGTTGACCAGAAAATATTTCTGAACAATTTCCATTCCTTGGGATGGGTCAATCCCATCCCAGAACCAAATGAATTGTTGAGAGAGAGGGTTCCATAGGAGGGGACCTAAAGGATATCAAGAAAAAATATCACATCATCCTAAATGCACCAGTTTAAAAGTAAGAACATATATGCAAAAAATAATCCTTCCTGACATGTTGTGGAATCATAGAATGTTACCATCTGGATAGGCCTTTATAGCTCAGAAAAGGATCATCTATAAAGCTTGTTGAAAATACAGATGCTCAGTCCCCACCCCATACCATGGACTTAACTGACCCAAACTCTCCAGAGGTGTCCAATTAATGTTCTTTATTTATAAGATCCAGAGAAGTTAAAGACTTTCCTAAGACTGCAGATGCTTAAAGTGATACACTACCACCTCATTTCAAAAGGATGTAAGGCAGAAGTCATAAGGCTAATAACATGCTATCAATGACTTAATACTCACTCATTGGCTTTTTTCCACAGTGCTCACAAGAGAGATTATTAAGCAAGAAAACCTCCTACATTGTATACAAACATGAAATCTTTTTTTGAACAAATATTAATATGCTATTTTTTTAATTTTAGTTTATTCAGTACAGTTTCTATCCTTTATTCCCATTCCAGCCCACTCACAAACATGAAATCTTGCCTACTTCCAGAACCTTCTTACAAAAAAACTGAAGTTAAAACCCACTAAGGAGAAATAGTACCAGGTAAGGTATACTGTCACTAAAGGAGGGTTAGAAGCAAAAGATGTCTGCCCCTATGGGGAAGAGGAAGAAAAACCTGTTCAGATACATCACCTTGCATAGAAAGATAGAAGGCAGAGGTCTGTCATCACTGGAAAAAGAATGGAAAACACTCTACCACCCAAGAGTCCCACCAATATGAAACAGGAAAACACTCATGCCTCAGGCACACAGGACCTGCCTAAGACTGAGACTGAAGCAAAATAACAGAGAAACCCTCCCACCAACACAAGCCTCCCACTAAGTAACAAGAAACAGCAGTCTATCCCTCCATGAGGGACAAGGGCATAGAGAGAGGCCCAGTCTTTGCTGTAGACACAATGGGGACCTGCTGAAAGAAAAGGATGGAGTGGGAACATGAGGAAAACCCTATTTCTCCAGGGTTCCCAATAAGTACATGGTAGCAACAAGCCACCACTGGAGGAATTTAAAGTCTATCTTACAACAAAAGTCAGATCTAGCTCAGTTAGTGACTTCATTGACTCAACCACCCACACTACCATCCCAACATAAATATTTCCATTTCCCATTATAAATACTACTTATTTCAGTCAGTACTGTTCTTTTATACATATTGTACAGCATTTAATTTTTTAAAAAGTATGGGACATACAAGAAGCAAAAAAAAGACTCTTGGTGAAAAGACAAAATAGTCAACATTACCAGAAACAGAAGTGATGCAGTTATTGGAATTAACAAACAAGGGACTTAAAATAACATACTACCATATTTTGCCATGTATAATGAGCACTTTTTGGACCAAAGTTTTGAGGGAATAATCAGGATGCACATTATACATGGGTAGTACTAATTCCACGTCTCTTTAAATGTTTTTGATAATTTATTTATGCTTATATGTTAAAAGTGTAATTCTAGAAAGCAATTACAACATCCATATGAAAAAATAATATCCTAGAATATGATAATTGGTTTTGTTTCTAAATATAAATAAAATGATTGAATTTAAAAAATTAAAATAAAAGATTTTTTCCTGAAAGTTTGGGCCAAAAACGTAGATGCAGGCTGAGGTCTGCTGGACCTGGTCCTGTGAGGGGAGAGAGGTGCAGGATGTGAGGCAGAGTCAAGAGAGGCAGGGTATTCATAGTCTGCAACCTGGGGATGCATAGGGAGGGGAAGAGAGTCCTCAGAGGGAACAAAAGATGTTTCTGTTGAGGATTGGGCAACAGACAGATGCTGCTGGGGCAGGGAGAGGAGACAGATTTGGTAGGTGGAACAGATCTGGCATATGGAGGGGCACCTGCACAGCTCAAAGAAGACCTGGATGCATGGGACCTCACTCCACTTGCCAAGATGCTGACAGTAATTGTCAAGGTCTGTGAGGATTTGAGGGTCAAGTGTCCCATTTTCTAGCCAAATGAATCCATTATTCCTCTTATATTGGGGCCAGACCATGTTACAGAAGAAAATAGGTCTCCTGGATTTTAGGTCCATTTCTAAGCTCGTATCTTTCAGACTTTTAAGCAGACACGCCAAGGGGGTGTTGCTGGGAGGCAGCAACTGGCCCCTGACCATTATGAGGAATAAGATTGAAAGGGGGGAAGGAGCAAACCCAATCTCCCTACTCTAGGACAAAGGAGGAGGCACCCCACCCTTGAGTGTCCTAGCATCATGACAGAGAAAGGGAGGAGAAGAAGGAGGTGTCCCACCTTCCTTCTCACTCCCAAGAGTCCAGGACCTGGCAGGCAACAACTCTCATCTAGTACTGGGATTTTCAAGACGTTGTCCAGGACAATAGCAGAACAGAGAAGGAGAGTGACCAGGTGAGGGGGAGGGGTATACTCCTTACCCTAATTGATTTTTGCCAGTGTGCATATGGAGGTCAGGCAAGTGGGTTTCCCCAATCACCGTCCTCCCAAGTTTCCTCACCAAAATATTAGAAATGCATGAGAAATAGAGACAGGAGGAACCAGGTGATCTGATCCAAGTGGCTTTATTTGATGATGTACTGAGAGGCAGGCTGAGTCAGTACTGATTTCAGCACCAGGAAAAGGCAAGAGTGGGGTTTTTAAAATATGCACCTTTAACAGGAACCTAAACAACAAAACGAACAAACAAGTAAAATATAACCAAAGGCACTGAAATAGAGAACAGGCTGACAGTGACCAGAGGGGAGAGGAGAGGGAATTTCAGGTGGAAAGGGGAAGGCTTTACAGGAACAAGTATAAAGGACAAAAACTAGTGGGGGTGGAGATGGGAGGGAGGTGGGGAGGGCTGCGGGGGTGGGCTGGGATGGGAGTAAAAGACAGAAAACTGTACTTGAACAACAATTAAAAAAATAAAACAATTAATTATTTTTTTTAAAAAAGCACAGGGTTTGTGAGGGGATGGGGGGGGATTAGTCTCTTGTTCTTCCAGGCAGATGCCTCAGGGTCCAGGATGTGAGCCTGGACAATGGGTTAGGTAAAGGGCTGGGCTGTACCCAGGTACAGGAGGGTCAGTCTGGCCACCAGCTACTGTGGCCGGCACAAGTTATCTATTGTGCTCAGTGGGAGAGTTTCAATTAAGCCCAAGAGTCAAGGCAGTCCAGAGGGTTGGAAACTGGCCTGACTAGGTCATTAGCAGTCTGGGGGTTGGGGATCTAGCTTGACCTTTTCACGCACTACACAAGGCAAAATACAGTAATTTGTAAAAATCTACAGGAAAAGGTGAACATCATGCATGAGCAGATGGGTAATTTCTGGAGAAAAATGGAAACTATAAAAAGAGCTCAATGGAAATCATTATAAAAACAATTTCCTCAATAGGCCTGGCTTGTCAGCAGACTAGGTAGCAGCAGAGAAATACACTTATGAACTTGAATATAAGTACATAAGAAAGTATCCAAACTAATAATGAAAAAAAGTGAAAAAAAAAGACAAGCATCTAAGAATGATGGAATGATATCAAATAGTATAACTTATATTTGGAATCCCAGAAATAGATGAGAGAACAAAAAATAAATGTCTGTGGAGATAATAGTTAGGAATTTTCCAAAATTAATAAAAAAACATCAAATTACATTTCAAGGAACATCAGAAATCCCAGAGCAAGGAGAGGCTGGGAGTGGAGAGGGGGCAGATCATAGGCACATCATAGTAAAACTGCTAAAAACAGAGATAAAGTAAACATCTTGAAGGCAGCCAGAGGAAAAATACAGAGAGAGAACAACAAAGCTGAGAATGGCATCAGACTTCCTAACAGGAAGAATGCAAGGCAGAAGAAAATAAAATGGCATCATAAAAGTCCTAGGAAAAAAGTGTCTATATGAAATCCCATATAGAGTGGTATTATCTTCTAAAAATGAAGGTGAGATAAAGAATTTTTCAGACAAACAAAAACAGAGAATTCGCTGCCAGCACACCCATACAAGAAGATGTTAAAAATATCTTTAGAGAAGATTCTGGCAACAGAGGAAAAATGTATCTGTACAAAATTTTTAAAAAACTGCAGAAATAGTAAAAATGTGAGTAACATGAAATTTTTTCTTAATTTTAATCTCCTTAAAAGATAACTGGCTCTGAAATTTATTTTGAAAATATGTTAAACTACAAAAATTTGAAACTTTTAACTTTTTAAAATAAGCAAATAGAAAAACATTTTCCTAGTTTAAAAAAGATAACTGCTGTCTAAAAAAAATGCTAACATGTAAGACAACAATGAAATAAAGGACAGGAGGGAGGAACTGTAAGTATACCATTATAAGATTCTTAAACTATACATGAAGTGGTATATTATTTGAAGCTAAATTGTGACAAGTTACAAATATATACCACACTCCCTAAAGCAATCACTGGAAAAAAATTTTAAGTAGAAAAACATAGAAGCCAATTATAGAGGTAAAATAGAATCATAAATATCTACAAATAATCTCCAAGAAATGCAGGAAAAGAATGAAACAGAAACAGAGAACAGATGAAACAAATAAAAAAAACTTGCAAAATGTTAGAATAAAACCAACTATATTGATAATGATATTAAATGTAAATGGCCTACACATTCCAAGTGAAAACATGAAATCATGAGATGGGATATGAAATAAATTCACTATAAATATAAATACCAAGATACATTAAGAGCTAGAGACAGATAAGCCACACAAAAGTAGAAATCTCTATAACATAATACAAAGTAGACTTCAGAACAAATAATATTTTTAGGCACAAAAGAGCCAATTCATCAAGAAGAGAAATATGTCTTCTAATCAAGATGGAGGTACAGATAGATATACTGTGCATCCTCAAACAACCAAAGGAAGGACAACCAATTTAAAAACGAAAACAACCAGAACTGCCCCAAAATCAAACTGTATGGAAGTCCAACAACCAAGTTGTTAAAGAAGAAACATCCATCCAGACCAGTAGGAGAGACAGAGACCAGCAGCCAGGGTGGAGAGGATTCAGGGAAAGGAGGCAGCTGGAGAACCAGGCGGTCCCACCTCTGTGTGCAGATAAACCGGGAGGAACAACTGGGGAGTAAGACAGAACAAGCAACCCAGGGTTCCAGCCCGGGGAAATAAAGCCTCAAAACCTCTGACTGAAAAATCCTGCGGGGATTGAGATGGTGGAAGAAACTCCCAGACTCACAGGATAATTTGTTGGAGAGACCCAGAGGGTCCTACAACATACACAAGCCCGCCCACCCACCCAGGGAATCAGCACCAGAAGGGCCAATTCGCTTGTGGGTAGCAGGTGAAGTGACTGAAAGTCGGGGGAGAGCTGAGCAAACAGAATTGTTCCCTCTCAGACCCCTCCCCACATACAGCACCACAACACAGCTACATGGGTTGCTCAGCCCTGGCAAATACCTAAGGCTCTGCCCCTTACTACAAAACAGGTGAGCTGAGACCAAAAAAAAAAAGGCCCAAATGAAAGAACAGATCAAAGCTCTAGAAAAAATACAACTAAGCTATGAAGAGGTAGCCAACCTATCAGATGCACAGTTCAAAACACTGGTAATCAGGATATCAGGATGCTCACAGGATTGGTTGAGTATGGTCATAAAATAGAGGAAAAGTGAAGGCTATGAAAAGCTAAATAAAGGAAAATCAACAGGGAACCAACATGAAGGGAAGGAAACCGGGACTCAAACCAACAGTTTGGACCAGAAGGAAGAAATAAACAGTCAATCAGAACAGAATGAAGAAACAAGAATTCAAGAAAATGAGGACACGCTTAGGAACCTCTAGGACAACCTTAAATGTTCCAACATCTGAACCATGGGGTGCCAGAAGGAGAAGAGAAAGACCAAGAAATTGAAAACTTATTTAAAAAAATAAAGGAGAGCTTTCCCAGTCTGGCAAAGGAAACAGACTTCCAGAAAGTCCAGGAAGCTCAGAGAGTCCCAAAAAAGTTGGACCCAAGGAAGCACACACCAAGGAACATCATAATTACATTACTGACTATTAAAGATAAGGAGAAAATCCTAAAAGCAGAAAGAGAAAAGGAGATAGTTACCTACAAAGAAGTTCCCAAAGACTATCAGCTGTTTCTCAAAAGAAACCTTGCAGGCAAGAAGGGACTGCAAAGAAGTATTCTAAGTCATGAAAGGCAAAGACCTATATCCAAGATTGCTCTCTCCAGCAAAGCTTTCATTTAGAATGGAAAGGCAGATAAAGTGCTTCCCAGATGAGGCCAAGGTAAAGGAGTTCATCATCACCTAGCCATTATTATATGAAATGCTAAAGGGACTTATCAAAAAAAAAAGATGACGATCAAAACTATGAACAGTAAAATGACAACAAACTCACAATTATCAACAACTGAACCTAAAAAACAACAACAAACTAAGCAAACAACTAGAGCAGGAGCAGAATTACAGAAATGGATATCACATGGAAGGTTATCAGCAGGGAAGGGAAGGGAAAGGGAGAATGGGGGAGAAGGTACAGGGAATTAAGTAGCATAAATGGTAGGTAGAAAATAGACAGGGGAAGGTTAAGAATAGTATAGGAAATGTATAGAAGCCAAAGAACTTAAACATACAACCCATGGACACAAACTTCATGGAGACTATATCTCAGGCCTGCAAAGCAAAGTATACATATTTCCAATGTGTATTTAGATTTCTTTTTTTTTTTTTTTTTATTTTGCTATTTATTTTATTTTATTTTTTTTTAAATTTTTATTTTAGTTTATTCAGTACAGTTTCTTTTATAGGTCAGACATCAAAGAGATTAAAATAATACAAATTTTAATAACATTAAGGTATATAAAAATGTTTTTTATTTGCAATATAAACACCTAGTTCTAAGTTGTCCTCCTTAAGAACACAGCATTCAAAAGAGTTCTGGGAAGCAGAAGACCACCTGAGACTTTGTTGAAAATAGGACCTCTCCTTCTCTGTCTTTCATTGTTTAAGATTTTGCAGGTTGTCCAGGCAAGAAAGAATCTAGCAAAGAAGAAAGCATAGACTGGGTCCTAGACTCCTAGATACAGCTCCAGTTTAGTAAATAAAAGAGCTCCTCTGGATTAGTGTTTCAGGGTTCCTAGGGTATAATCCCAGCAGTAGCATTGCCAGGTCAAAAGGCAGCTCCATTTTTAGTTTTCTGAGGAAATTCCATACTGTTTTCCACAGTGGCTACACCAGTCAAGTGGTGGGGGGGGAATGGAGAGAATTGTACTTGAACAATAATTTTTTTTAAAAGTTTTAAAAAATAGTGTAAAAGGAGGTTTAAGGTTTAAGTAATACCAAGTCAGTAGAATTGGGTAAGATTTTAGAATAATGCTAGTAAATGTGCTATATGTACAATTATAAATACCAACAAAATTATCTTCCATGATGCTTATAAGGCTTGGTAAAATTAAAAAACAAAAAATAATAAAAGAGTTCCTCCATCTTGGATGAGGAAGGGGCTCCCTGATCTCTTCCTTGGGCAAAGCCAGGGCACAGAGAGGACCTTGCTGCATAGAATGAATGTGCTGGCTAATACTGCCAAAGCCTTACTGGTTGCTGCTGGGGAAGTCAATACTGGACGCCCTTTTCATTGCTAAAGGTTAATCTGCAAAAATATTAAATGCCATCCTGCTTTTGAAGAAGAATCTTTGGAAAAGTTCACAACATTTTTACCAAACCCAAAATAGCTTTCTTAAGTATCTGTTAAGGGTTCCCAACAGGCCACCTCTAGAGAAACATTTGTCCTCTGAGTGTTTTTTCTCTTTTAAATGCTGTCTTTCACCACTGTGTTTATACTTGCCACAAAGATATGGCATGATTAATGCAGAAAAAATAAATATTAAAAGACTTACAATCAAATTAAGGAGGGCACTTGATAAAATGAGCCCTCTTCTTGTGAGTAATTTGAAAGAATAACTGTTTTTCATTACGACCTCAGCTCCCAGCAGGTCCTGTATAAACCAAGCCAGCTGTGGTTCAAGAAAAGGTCCAAAGGAGGACCTACTCAAGGTGTGGATAAATCACAATTGTGATCACAGACCAGGTTTCTATCTTTTTTATCCCCTTTAATAAATTGGGCTTGACCTGAAACTCCAAGAAAGTTAATTTATAACAGCCAATTTTTTTTTACATCACAGCTCACCTTTCTTTTTCTTTTAAATTTAAACCATTATGACAAATGGAGATTTATTATATACCATAAACACATGTGGCTTGAGCACTGATATTTAGTCTGGAAACTCAGATGGGGCAGTAAGCTGCTGGTGAATTCAGGAAATGCCACGTGACATTCCTGAAAAAGATGAAACACACACATTCCACAGCATTTACTGTGGCCACTGTGGGTTCTGGTCATTGTGTGGGCACCACAGACCCAGTGCAGGCTATGAACTGAAAGATAATTCAGCCAGGCCAGGGAGAGGTACTGTCTTTCAGAGCCACATTCTCCCAAATCTAGGCTAAAATCTTCATAAGGGCAACCAGAGTTTTTAATTAGAGATGAGCAAAACGAGAAAGCTTCCCAAGATATTTCTCCAATGTTGGCCTGCCCCTCACATAACCTTGCAAGTGGTTTGTGCTTTTGGTCCAGAGACACTCAGTAATGCTGCAAGAATCATTCAGAAACATCAGGCTGAGTTCACTGATAAGTAACCAGAATCTTGATGGAAGGTGAACTGGCACTTTATTTCCCACCATGCCAAGTCTGGGATGAGATGCCTGATCTTTCTTCTCCCTTCTCTTAGCCAGGCTGCAATGATCTATTCCTCTTCAAATGATAATTCTTACAATTCCTCACCAGCAATGAGTACTAGGTGATTTACCAGCTAAGCAAGGAGGTAACATTAACTGGTGGTTAAAGATGTAAACTTTGGAGTCAATCCTGGCTCTACCACTTCCCAAATTTTCTAAACCTCATTTTTCCCAACCATAAAATGAGAATACTAGCAAGTACTCTGTGTTTTGTCAAATTCACTTATTAGGTAGAGTAGTTTTTGGGTCTAGTCTACAGCAAGAGACATAAAGGAAAGAATAAACAAATAGGATCCCATCAAAGTAAAAAGCTTCTGCACAGCTAAAAAAAACAGCACTAAAATCAAAAGAGAACCAACCATATGGGAAAACATATTTGCCAATGATACCTCAGACAAATGTCTGATCTCCAAAATATATAAAGAACTCACATGACTCCACTCCAGGAAGACAAACAACCCAATTAAAAAACAGGCAAAGGACTTGAACAGACACTTCTCCAAGGAGGACATACAGACGGCCCAGAGACATATGAAAAGATGAGCAACATCACTAGCCATCAGAGGGATGCAAATTAAAACCATAGTGATATACCACTCCAAACCAGTCAGAATGGCCATGATAAACAAATCAACAAACAACAAGTGCTGGCAAGGTTGTGAAGAAAAGGGAACCCTAGTGCACTGTTGGTGGGAATGCGGACTGGTGCAGCAACTGTGGAAAAGTGTGGAATTTCCTAAGAAAACTAAAAATGGAACTGCCCTCTGACTTGGCAATTCCACTGTTGGGATTATACGCTAAGGATCCTGCAACACCAATCCAAAAGAACCTATGCACCCCAAAGTTCATAGCAGCACAATTCACAACAGCCAAGGGCTAGGAACAACCTAAGTACCCATCAGTAAATGAGTGGATCAAAAACTTAGGGGACATTTACACAATGGAATTCTATGCAGCAGAAAGAAAGAAAGAAAGACCTCCTGCCCTTCATGACAGCATGGATGGATCTAAAGAGCATTATGCCAAGCAGTGAAAGAGAAATACCATATGATCTCACCTATAAGTGGAACCTAATCAACAAAACAAACAAGCAAAATACAACCAGAGACATAGAAATAAAGAACAATCTGACAGTAATCAGAGAGGAGGAGGAGGAGGGATAATGGGGATAATGCGAGGGGCCATCAAGGAACATGTATGAAGGACACATGGACAAATAAGAGGGGTTCAAGGGTGGGAAGTGATGTGGGTGGGGTAGGAGGGGGGCATGGTGGGGTGAAAATAGAGACAACTGTACTTGAACAATAAAAAAAAAGTACTGAGTGTGTCTTTTAGGAGGATTCCGTGAAACAATATACGTAAATCATATAGATGGCCATAACGCATTATTAAAAACATAGAAGTCTGCTATCATGATCTAATCAGTGGCATAATAGTAAAAATAGTTCATAGCTATCAGTAACTACCATCATTTAAAAAAAAACTTGCCATATGTGTAGTTTCTCTCCAGAACTGCAATAAAATTTCCATGAGGACAGAACCTCCATCTTTACTCTTTTTCCTTACTGATAGTTCTTAGGCACAAGGAACTTATTAATAAATACTTGTTAACCACATCAATTCTACCATTCAAAAGACAAAACACCTTTATTTGTAAAATAGGAACTAGTAAAAAATACATATAAAAATTAAAATTATCTTTGATCCCAACCCTAGAAATAACCAGTTAGTATTCTGATATATAATTTTCCATTCTTTTTTCTATGCACACACACATTTGTTTTGAAGTACAATTGGCATCTATAGTGTATACACTATTTCATAACCTACATTCTTTAATCTTCACCTGAGGATATGTTTATTAATTCTGAGAGAAGGGAAAGAAGAGCGGGGAAGAGAGAGACAGAAACATCAATATGAGAGAAACATCAATCAGTTTCATCCCATACACACCATGACTGGGAACTAAACTTACAACCTAGGTGTGTGCCCTGACCTGAAATCAAACCCATCTTTTGGTGTATGGGATGAAACCCCAACCAACTGAGCCACCCAGCCAGGGCCATAACCTACTTTTTTAATTTAAGAATGGTTCATGGATATTTTCCTCTACCATTAAACATTCGTCAATAACATGACCTTTGAAGAAAGCATGGTATGCCATCCTGTGTTTAAATCCTCCATTGTGCTCATCCACCATCTTTTAAGTGGAAAAATTCCTGTGATACTAAAGTCAGTAAGACCACTAAAACCAGAAAATGTGTGTGGAATTGCCTGGCACTACGCCCAACATTGGTCAACACTCAATAAATGTCCTCTCCTTCCTCTTCTGTGTCTTATGTCTTCAAACAAACTTTAAGATCCTAACTTCTACCCTGAAATAATACTCCTCAACACTAAAAGAACTGAGCCCCAAGACTATTTCCATAAATCTTCCATTCATTTCCTTTAGGCCCCAGCACAAATTTTTGTATCATAACAGAGTCTGCATGAGTTTTATGGTCATTCTAAAGGATAATCATACTTATCTATTCCTGTGTCCTTTCAGAATCCAGAGCTCTCAGACTCTGGGATCCTCTCTAGGTCCTCTGTATGTCCTCCTTGGAGAAATGTCTGTTCAAGTCCTTTGCCCATTTTTTAATTGGGTTGCTTGTCTTCTTAGAGTGGGGTCATGTGAGTTTTTCTTTTTTTCTTTTTTTCTTTTTTTTAGGAAAACAAAGAAGCCTTTAATTTGTAGTTCAAATGAGATGACAAAGTCTCATATGGTAGTATACAGATATTGAAGAAATATTCATTCACACCATTTTACATCAAAGAGAGGTATGGATAGAGTTGCACACTTTAAAGCTCAAGTTAAAGTGGGAGAAGGAAAAGGTAGGCCAGTCTATAATCATAATACAGCCGAAGAAAAGTTTTAGAGAACAACATGCCATAGAAAAGAACATGACGAACAGCAAAAATGAATATAATTCAAGGAACCATTTTATATTTCCTTAGTATTTCACCCTAGTATAAAAGCTTATATGAGTTTTTCATATATTTTGGAGATTAAACCCTTCTCTGAGGTATCATTGGCAAATATGTTTTCCCATACGGTTGTTGGTTCTCTTTCCATTTTATGCTGTTTCCAGTTGGAAATTTTGTCACTAATATCTCTTTATTTCAGATATTGTTGATTTTCCTTCCTAGTCAGACTTAAGTTGTAGATCATGAAAGGAAGCTTAATATTGCAAAGAACATAAAACTTGGGGCCAGGAAGCCTGGGTTCTTGTCCCAACTTTGTCATGTGCTAACTGTCATCATGTTGTGTAAAAAAATCTCCCTTTCTGGGTCCCAGTTTTCTTATCTGTAAAGTGGAAGACACGAGAGATAAAGACACAACAAAGAAAGAAAACTTCAGGCCAATATCGTTGATGAACATAGATGCTAAAATCCTCAGCAAAATAATCTCCAGATTCACTGTGTCACCACCTTTAGGGCAGTGACCAATTTATACATCAACAGTCATTTACTTACTAAGGTCTAGTGGAAATCAAACACTAGTCTAAAGGTTTTGTCTTATGACATAATATGATAATTTATCCCATTTAGCAGAGAAAGAAACTGAGGCTTAGAGAGGTTAAACAACAAGCCCAAAGTCATGCAGTATAACCATTATCTGAATCTGAGTATATCTAAAACCTGTGTTCACTACCAGAGAGCCATATACTTCTCAAATCCTTTTAGTTCTGGGTACCCCCTGGCAGCTCCATACTCTCAAAAAGCCTTGTTGAGGAGAATTCTACCAAGCATTTAAGGAAGAGTTAACCCCTGTTCTTCACAGACTATTCAAAAAAATGCAAGAAGATGGAAGACTCCCAAACTCTTTTTATGAGGCCAGCATCATCCTAATCCCAAAACCAGATAAAGACACAACAAAGAAAACTTCAGGCCAATATCACTGATGAAGATAGATGCTAAAATCCTCAACAAAATATTGGAAAACCACATCCATCAATACATTAAAAAGATTATACACCACAACCAGGTGGGATTCATCCCAGGGATGCAAGGATGGTACAATATTTGCAAATCAATAAACGTAATACATCACATAAACAAAAGCAAAGATAAAAATCACATGATCATATCAATAGATGCAGAAAAAGCATTTGATAAGGTACAGCACCCATTTATGATAAAAACCCTCAGCAAAGTGGAAATAGAGCATTTCTCAACATAATAAAGGCCATATATGAGAGACCTACCACCAACATCATAATCCATGGACAAAAACTAAAAACTTTCTCACTAAGATCAGGAACAAGACAAGGTTGTCCACTTTCACCACTCCTATTAAACATAGTATTGAAAGTCCTAGCCACAGTGATCAGACAAGAAAAAGAAATAAAAGGTATTCAAATTGGAAAAGAGCAAAGAAAGCTGTCATTGTTTGCAGATGACATGATAGTGTACATAGAAAACCTTGTAGACTCCACCAAAAAAACTGCTTGACCTAATAAATGAATTTGGCAGAACAGCGGGATACAAAGTCAATATCCAGAAGTCAAAGCCATTTTTGTACACCAAAAATGAAATATCAGAAACAGAAATCAGGAAAAAAAGTCCCATTTGATACAGCAACAAGAAAGATAAAATAAACCTAACCAAGGAAGTAAAAGACCTGTACTCAGAAAACTATACAACACTGAAGAAAGAAATTAAGGAAGACACAAACAAATGGAAACATATACTGTATTCATGGATTGGAAGAATTAACATCATCAAAATATCTATACTACCCAAAGCAATTTACAGATTCAATGCAATCCCTATTAAAGTATCAATGGCATACTTCACAGATACAGAACAAACACTTCAAAAATTTATATGGAACCATAAATGACCCCAAAGAGCTGCAGAAATTTTGAGAAAGAAGAGCAAAGTAGGAGGAATCACAATACCTGATGTCAAAATGTATTACAAGTTCACTGTAATCAAAACAGCCTGGTACTGGCATAAGAACAGACACATGGACCAATGGAACAGAACAGAGAGCCCATAAATAAACCCAAGTCTCTACAGTCAATTAATATTTGACACAGGGGGCAACAACATAAAATGGAGCAAAGATAGCCTTTTCAACAAATGGTGTTGGGAGAACTGGACAGCTACATGCAAAAAAATGAGACTCGAGCACCAACTTATACCATACACAAAACTAAATTAAAGGTGGATAAAAGATTTAAATATAAGTTGTGACACCATTAAAGTCCTAGAGGAGAACATAGGCAGGAAAATCTCAGGTATTCCACAGAACAATATTTTCACTGATATGTCCCCTAGAGCAAGGGACTTAAAGGAAAAAGTAAACAAATGGAATCTCATCAAAATAAAAAGCTTCTGCACAGCTAAAGAAAACAGCACTAAAATGGAAAGAGAACCAACAACCGTATGGGAAAACATATTTGCCAATGATACCTCAGAGAAGGGTTTAATCTCCAAAATATATGAAAAACTCGCATGACCCCACTCTAAGAAGACAAGCAACCCAATAGAAAAATGGACAAAGGACTTGAACAGACATTTCTCCAAGGAGGACATACAGAGGACCCAGAGACATATGAAAAGATGCTCAACATCACTAGCCATCAGAGGGATGCAAATTAAAACCACAATGATATACCACTTCAAACCAGTCAGAATGGCCATCATAAACAAAGCAAAAACAACAAATGTTGGAAAGGGTGTGGAGAAAAGGGAACCCTAGTGCATTGTTGGTGGGAATGCAGACTTGTGCAACCACTATGGAAAACAGTATGCGATTTCCTCAGAAAACTAAAAATGGAAATGCCTTTTGACCTGGCAATTCCACTGCTAGGATTATATCCTAAGAACCCTGCAACACCAATCCAAAAGAACCTATGCACCCCAAAGTTCATAGCAGCACAATTTACAATACCCATGTCCTAGAAGCAACGTAAGTGCCCATCAGTAAATGAATGGATCAAAACACTATGGTACATCTACACAATGGAATTCTATGCAGTAGAAAGAAAGAAGGAGCTCCTACCCTTCATGACAGCATGGATGGAACTGGAGAACATTATGCTAAGTGAAATAAGCCAGGCAGTGAAAGGCAAATACCATGTGATCTCCCCATTAACAGGAACCTAATCAACAAAACAAACAAGCAAGCAAAGCATAGCCAAAGACACTGAAATTGAGAACAGACTAACAGTGACCATAGGGGAGAGGGGAGGGGATAATGGGGGAAAAGGGTGAAGGGTTTACAGGAACAATTAATTATAAAAGACATATGGACAATAACAATGGGGGGTGGAAATGGGGGAGGGAGGTGGGGAGAGTGGGGGAAAATGGAGAAAACTATATTTGAACAATAAAAAAATAAAATAAAATAAATAACCCTTGTTGATAAATACGTTGGGTTTTCCATCTCAATTCATGGACTTTTACTGAGAGCTCGGTTCTGTGTGATTATGTTAAACCATATTGACATTTGGCACCTGGTAATTCTTTTGTATTGGGGAGCTGTCCTGTGTACTGACATTACAGGGTGTTTAGAAGCATCTCAGCCTCTACACACTAGAAACCACCCTTCCAGTTGTGAAAAAATTCTTCCCCTTGTTCCACTGGGAATCCACTACTCTAAAACAAAACACACTGAAAACAAAGGACAGACAAGCAAAAGAATAAAACCTTAGCCTAATACCTATAGAATAGTAAGAATAGAAATGTAATCAAACAAACTAACACAACCCTTCTTTAAAAATACCTGACTTATGAGAATGCCCTATGTAAGAATAACACTACAACAGGGGCAATAGGAAGGGTTACTACTCTCACCCCAGTGTGTAAGGCAAGGTGAAGGCCAATCCTTTTGGTGCTGAGACTGTGGCAGAAAAGAGAGTTTCTCTCTCTCTCTCTCTCTCTCTCTCTCTCTCTCTCTCTCTCTCTCTCTCTCTCTCTCTCTCTCTGTCCCTCTCTCCCTCCATCCCTCCCTCCCTCCCTCATTTATATACAGTGAGAGAGAAGGCAAGGAACACTGTCTTCCTAGCATCCTGTATCCAAGCTGGGACCCTGACAGTGTTCTCCAGTAGAACTGATGCTATCATGGGGATGTCCTCAGGCTAGCCAACAGAAATCCATTTTGCCTAAAATAGTACTCTTTTGCAAAAGTGTCTTTTATGACAAAGCCTAGACACCTATCATCATTTACACTTCCATTTTGTAAGAGTTTAAGTTCTAAATAGGCACTACCAATTAATAATAAATTTTGGAAGTCAGAGACTAGATATAAGGTAAATAACCACAACCAAATCTTTTTTCTGTTCTTCCCCTAAAAATTCCCATTTGTATTAGTGTCTCCTTCCTCTTAGGTTCTCCATCGAAACATATATAATGTGAGTATAAACATACATGCACACACATGCATACAAACAGATTATTTTCATTCTTAAAAACACCTATAGTTGAGTTTTCAGGGTTCATTCTGGCAGTATTTTGAAGTTACTTCTTGGTGTGAAACTGTTTAAACAGAAGTGGAGTGAAGGACCCAAACTTTAAATATGCCAGAAAGCACAAGCCATAGTGGGGAAACACGTCCAGGGACCCCTATATTAGTAAGATTCTGTCACTGATGGGAGTGAAAATCCAGAAGTGCTATAGATCATAAGGGACATTTCAGCTTACCATCATATTTTAGAGATAAAATTCCAGGAAGGGGAAAAGGAGAGAAAGGAGGGAAAAAAGCCACATAAAAGTTCTTAAATATATCAATGTCCAGAAATGGGAAAGAGAAAAAATAAAAAGAAACCGTTGGAGAATTTTTAAAGCATGAAATAAAATATCTATCTCATTTCAGAATCCTGGAGTAAATAATATTTCTGATGCCCCCATAGAGAGTCAAATCCAGCCAGCAAAACAAACACAAATACAAATAAATACTGGGCTAGCGAATTAGGGAGGTACACAGAGGAATTTAAAAATAGGATGAGGGTTTTGTTCAGAAATGGGATCCTTCCTCCCTCTACCTCCCCCTCCAATTTTTTTTCTTGAAGTAAAATCCATTATTTTGAAAACACCATTTGAAATCCTAAAGAAATAACAAAACACAGTATTGTGGTATTCCAAAGTAATATCTCTTGTTTATAACCATATAAATTTAGCCCCTGGCACTACAGGGCTTATATAATAGAATAGAGTTATTTTAACAGCACCCTGTTAAAGAAGAAGCAAAATGTTCAGCTCATTTTCTTCAGTGGGAGGGACACATGGCCTCATGTGAGAGAGAGGGAACATGCCTAAGTCATTACCACGGGAAAGCAATCCGTCAAAGCCTGGTCGCTCTGGCATGGCCAACACCACTGGCGAGATCACAGAGGCAGCCTCTGCTTGCAATTACCAGGGAAGGACCTTGGCTCTAGGCAGCCTGCTATCAATTACTACCCTGGCCTCACCGCTTGGACTTGTCAATTTCCCAGTGTCTTCTGTTTTGTAACAGTAAGAAAAAGGGCTCCTCCTGACTGATTCTTGGAAGTTTCTCATGTGTTGTGTCACTCCTCAGTGTCATTAACAATTCAATTAAAATTTCACAGTACACAAGCAGGCAGCGCCGGACAGGGGCGGGAAGGGGCCCGGTCAAGCAGATTTCCGAAGGGCCTGCAATGGGGCCACGCCAGATCAAGCGAATCCAATCTTGAAATTTCTTTGACTTCACAAGTCAGGCTTGCATGTGTCTCCCATCTGACGCGATGTTGGTTGTCATCTTGGCAAGATGACATGTTTGATGTTCTCACCCTGCTGGGGGTGCAGTGATGGAAAGGAATTTCAGGCTGACTAGAAACAAAATGTCACACATTATTTCACTAAAAGTTCTGGCTCCATAGTGGACAATTATAAATATTCATAATCAGCTCTATTAACCTATAGTGAGTTCTAGAAAATTCTTTTTCACCACTGGGTTTTTTCATTGGGTCCTCCTATTTTCTTGCTGTTCAGAATGGGGCTGTCTCTAAGAATTTAAAGACAGAGTGTAAATCACAATTAAATTATCCGGGAAGGTGGGCGACTGGGAATGCTAAGACAGGATGGCTAGAAACAAGAAAGACTACTGTCATTATTAACTCTGTGAAAGTGCAAACACTCCTTTGTCTCACTGAATGATGGAGCTACATATGCTCACGTGCTTTTAACGTCCCGAGGGTTTAGGGCAAAACCAAAAAAAAAAAAAAGTTTCAGGCTTAAGACTTCTGAGGCAGCTTTCTCTCTAACCCTCTCAATGAGTTTAGTCATGCAGGGAAAGATTCTTTAAAGTTACCAAAGACTTTGTTTAATGCCCAAGAAAATGCAGACTGTCAGCACCCTTTGTCAGGTTTTGGTGGCTTAAGTCCATTCCCCAGTACACTGGTGACCCTCCACCCCTCATTCACTAGTTTCTTTTTGACATCAAGCGCTAGATAATTGTTTGATTTCCTTCTAGGTAAAAGGAGATTAAATGCCCAGATGCAACAGCTGACACACGAAAGAGAAAATATAGTTTAACTACCATATTTATCAAGATAATTTTTCTTCCACACACTGATTAATAACATTAGTCAACATCCCCTTTGGCTTGAGGGGAGGAGTGGGGAAAGACATGTCCCCCTCAAGAGTATCAGAAACAGGAGTTGACAGTTCAAGGCAAAAATGATTTGCATGTAAATTCTGATCAAAAGCATGTCTGCACCCTGAAGTTGTCAAGTTTTGCTACCAATTTGACACCTAAATGGGCTATAGCAAAACTTGATTTAAACTGAGGAGGAAAAAAACATGGCAACTCAATTACCCCTTAGCAGATCGGATCTGGCAGCTGAGGTCAAACTTTTCACCCTGCCATTACATTTCTCAATACCTGATGCTTTAAACAAACACTATGTATTCCTCCTACAATCCTGGAAGAAAATGCATTTCTCAGGACTCCCTACCGTGCCCCAGATTAAAAAATAAAGTTTCACTTGTGTGGGATCTGGGTCCATTTTCTCCATGTAAATTTCTGAATAAATCAGGAATTTAAAAATGGCCTTTTACACTGGGAAAAATAGTCTCTGCATTAAAAAAAAAATACTTGTGGGGAAGATTTGTGGAGTACTAAAAGATGATTTAAAAACAAATATTCCCATAGCATTGGATGGAAAACATTGACCTGTTTTTAGTTTGCTTTTAATATATTTCATATTTGAGTTTCAGCTGAACAGCACATTAATTCAGCAGGGAGAACAACTAGCTAGTTCCAAATCTGCTCCAAATTTATGGAGGACATATCTCGTAAGACCCTGGGACAAAAGCTCAAATGCAAGAAAGACCCAGTCTAACGACCCAGCTGGCTTCTGGGATCTCCATCCAACCAGAATTTGAATGCTACAGTCTCCTGAGCCATTTAATCCCCCCAAGAACTCTCATTCCTGCAGCAACTTTTTAAACCAACAATTATTTAAACTCTTGCAGCTCCAAAACTGTTTTTTTCCCTCTGTTTTAAGTTTTATTTCCCCAAGCTGGCTTTAAGCTCCTTCTACAAAAGCAAGGAGTTTATTGCCTTTGCATTCACCATAATTTCTAGTACTCATTATTGAGCAACCAGGTAACATGTAGAGAACTGTCTCACATACAGCCAGCAAACACATTGAGCATTTACTAGGTGCCGGACACTGTGCTAAGCCCTAGAGGCCCAAACATGAGTACATAGTTGCTTATAACTGGAAAGACAATCACATATAGAGCTAATTATAACAAATATTGTAAGAGTAAGTAATATTCAAAGTATATGAGGGCAAATTTAACTGAGGGATTCATTCTTAGGGAGTAACATTTAAAATTACTCTGGTGACTGAGACTTAATCTATGTTGACATCCAGTGAATGGGAGAACCGGAGTGCCAATGGAGTAATGAGACATTTCTATAGAAGTAAATAAGGTGAAAATAGGAAAGCCTGTTCAGTCAGGCTCTAGGTAGATGAAGACAGTAAGGTCATAGAACAAGAAGCCTACAGCTACACACATAGGACAAAAGTGCAAAACCATATCTCTTATACCTGGCCTCCCTGTAAGCCCACCATGTCAACCCCCAAGCTTAAAGCACTCCTACCATTGCTTTCTCTGACATGCACTGGCCTTGATGTTCCTCAGTCATGCCAAGTTTGTTCTGGCCCCAAGGTCTTTAACTTACTGTTTCTCCTGCCAGATTCCCAAAACTTTGCACAGCTCAAGTCCTCTCATCAGCCAGTTCTTCACTTAAATGCCACTTCTCACATCAATTTTCCCTAATATCTCTATCTAAAATAGCCTCCACATTTACTTCTGAGACACTCTAACCCCTTACACTCTGCTTTATTTTCTTGGCATATGTCACTATCTGAAATATTATTATCTGTTTCTTTCTTTCTCTGGCCCCGTAACTGGGTTGTAAGCAACATGAAGATCAGGACTATATCCCCAATTCCTAGTATAAAATAATGCAATAAATATATAGTGAATCTATTAATATTCCTTAACACCCCCCCAGTGCCATTAAGCTAATATCCATGAATTGTGTTATAAAGAAAATTAAGGCACAAAAGCAAAATCACCACAGACCCTGATTTCTAGGCCATTGCATTAGGAACAAATAAAAATATAGGAATGGATGCAAATGGAGCATTTTTGAAATTTAAATATATTCAGGGGAGGGAAATCACCAACATACCAAAAAAAGTCATTTATCAGAAATCTCTGATATCTTTCTGAAAAGTATACATTTTTTGTAAATTTGCTTCCCACAAATCACCACCACACAAGGGGGAAACTATGTGGGAAGTTATGTTCTGCTTCTGAACATTTAAGTGTTTTTATTAATATCATTTGCCAGTATAAATATTTTCCCCATAACTTCATATTTAAAATAGGAGTACACCAACCCAGGACTTATAATGTGCGAAGGAAACAGTTCAGTCTAAGGTATTCATGACTTCAGTCATTCTCTCATAAAACAACAGATGAAATAAAATGTATGACATTCCCAAAGAGGGAGTTTCTCATGTAATTCATCTTAAAATGCAATGTTCTGTCATCTCAAGTAACACTTACTGAAAGCAACCATCAATACTTTTTGTCAAAAGCCTGTACTCTGTGTAAAATGTTCCATCAATCTCTATTTACATAAAACAAAAAACTTTCAGTGTGCTTCTAACACACAGCCATGGAGTGTCTCCACCTCCAGTTTTCATGCTCTGCTGAAAAATAATTTGACTGACACCAGAAAAATAAAGATGACCCTTTCAAGGAAAGCTTTTAAGAAGGGAAAAGCTACAAGGGGAAACACCTTACTTTGTTGGGCACATGTCCTGTTGGAAAGAGATGGTTTGCTTTTTTAAATCATAAGATATAGTTTCTCTTAAAATAAAAAAGTCCATTTTGCTGGGAAATCACCCCAAAAAGCTTTCTTTCCACAGCATGCAAGCAACAATTACCAACAACTAAAGGAGGAATGGCACCCTGCTGATTGTAAACTTGAACATGCAACCCATATTACTCTATTCCAAGCCAAACATTTTAGTTAAAAGTCCTATTGAATGTGAACATCACATGAAGCTAAAAGAAGGTCATCACCTAGGGGTGTTTATAAAACACACAAATTAAGGTATTAGCCTTTCACCTTGAAGGTCTGAAGATCAAATCCCAGCTTAGGTAACAAAACAGAAAGCCTTCCCAGCAGTTCTTTTCCTAAGACTTGGTTGTTGAAAACATGCAGACCCTTTCATCTGACCCAAGTTGGCTAGGGCCTAGATGAGAAAGCTAAGAAATTGCAGGTCAAATCCAAGAAAAACCATTCATTGCCCATCAGAGACATCTGAACTTCACGCCCAGTAACCCTTTTTGCCATCCTTCATCCGACCCCCATGGCTTCAACAGTCTAGGGCTGAGGATTAGGCAAGAAACAAAAATGCCACTTACATTTTTAAATCACAAATGTAAGATCCATTAGAAAATCATTCAACCTTTCCTAATTATTCCTTGCATTTTCTCACTATCTGAGCACCCCCTATGTGAAATGCATATGGTAGGGGGAGTAGGGTGGCCAAAGGCAGCCAAGTATTGCTGTGGGGCCTCAGCCACACCACCGACCCCTCTGAGTCTCTGAAACTTAGTTTCTTCACCTATAAAATGAGAGAGTTTGGCTAGACTGGTTGCCTTCAAAGCGTGTTCTGCAATTCCCAAGGAGCAGCAAAGAGTCTCAAGGGCCTTTTGGAGGGAGGATGAAGACTGAGCAAACAGAGTCTCTGACACAGCAGCTTCATCATTAATGCACTAACAAAGCTGAAGTCTTCATTTGTGACCGTGTCCTTAGACCTCAAAGCCCAGTAAATTTTACTCTCTACAACCTTACACTGTGGTAGAGCAAGGACACAGATAGAAACTTCAAATCAGGGCAATACATACCAGAGTTTGGGTTGAAGAGGATGGAGAAGAATATAACTCAGTCATGTTCACATGAGCTGCATGTGGACCACCAGGGCATAAACACAGTTAAGATGTTCAGAAGGCAGAGATTAGGACCTGGAAGAGGTGGAAAGGCCATACTGCAGAGGGCACAAACAAGATGAGCAGCGAACAAGCACAGAGGCAGAGCCTGGGATCATGGGGAATTATGGGGTACCTCCAGAAGAAGAGAGGCAAAATAAAGGTGACTAAAAAGAAGGATCTTGCATAGCCAGCTGGGAATTCTCGACTCCTGGGCCCAGGATACACTGCTCCTAACCAGTAATGAACATGAATGCCCACTGAGTAACCTTAGATCTTTTCAGTGCTTTTAATCACATTCACAAATCCCATAAACGTGTACAGATCTGAATTTCTGCCCTTAAGAGCCTGGCTCAGGCCTCTTATATTTGGTAGTCAATATAGTCTTTGATAACAAGAATACTGAGGATAAATTACATCAGGCATTGTGCTATGAGCTGTACAGTCAGAGTCTCATTTAATCCTGCAGCCAGGGAGGTAGGTATATCACCATTCTATGGGGGGTGGGAATAAGGCTTAGAGAAGAGACTCAGTAACTTGCCTGATGCCACACAGGTAGGAAAACTCTGAGCAGAACTCAAACCCAGATGCACCTGACCCCAAACCCAGGATCTCAGCTACACCTCATTATGATTCCCAGAGGTTGGGTCAGAGGCAGCAGAAAGGAGAATGCATCCAGATGATGGAGAGCAAGTTTCCTTCAGGAGGTTACATGTTAGAACATATTTTTGGTGATAATCTCTCCCCAAAAATAAGGAACAGAAAGGAAAAAAGAAAGCACCTAGAGTGATGGCAGAAATGGCCTCTTGAATAGTTTGGGCTTAAAATTTCATTCTTTGCTCTTGTTCTTGAGTTGAACCCAATGTAGTGAGTAGCTGAAATACCAGAGCTTTTTTGCTTTCAAGAAATCCTAGGCTTTAATCATCAATGATTGGTATGACACCTATTTTATGCTAGGTGCTATGCAGTATACAATGAGGACATGGTTTTGTTCCCAAGGTTCTAACTGTTAAATGTTAAGCAAGGCTTGAACATATACAGTCCCTTCCAATGCTACAATAAAAGAACAGCTCATTAAAGACCAAAGTAGCTAGACAAGGCCTGAAGTAATTTGAACTGGCCCTGAAAGGATGGTTAAGAATTCGGTAGGCTAAAAAGGAGGCAATGTAGAGGAAGCAGGGTAGGAATCTCAAATGGTGAGACTGACATGAGCAAAGCCAGGAGAGGGAGAGGGAGAAAGTGAGTCCAGTGCAGCTAAAGCAGAGAGACAAGCAATCAAGTCAGAAAGCAAGGGCGTGGCTTTACCTTGCATCACAATTCAAATCACCATCCAATCCAGCCTCTCATTTTACCTGATACATATCAGGGTCATATAGTCAATGTAGTAATGAAAATGGATCAGAATCACCCTAAGAGCTGCCTCCCAGTCTGGTGTACATTTCACTCTACCACAATGCCTCCTCCTAGAAGTAGAGCAATGTTTGTCCCTCCAAAGGCAGAAGGCACCAGGAACCCAGGGGAGGTCAGTTCTAATGGTAAAGATGCATACACTTCAACTCCATCCAAAATGCTTAATGGGCCCCTACCTGATTTTTCTTTAGCTACACATAATTTCTTCTAGGGTTTCATCCTGAAAAACCGTTGAATGATGAAGTCCCCTTCAATATCACTTCAGGTTCCTCCAAAATGACCTTAGGGTTCTTTGATCTGGGTCACTGCTCATCTTATTCCCAAAATGCACTATGTATGAGCAGAAAATAAATTGAGATGGAAAAATAAAAGAGGAAAAAAGTATCTAAATTTGAGTTTTTGCCTTTAACACAGGGACCCATAACTGAAATAATGAATTTCTAAGCTTCTGCTGACAATAAAAAGAAGACTAGGATGAAAAAGAGTAAAAGAAACTGAAGGAAAGACAGGGATCTAAACTGAAATTCTAGAACAGAAATCAGAAAACAAAGACTTACTGAGTATTTAAGGTTGTCAGTGGGCTATCAATACTCAGAAAAAAAACTTAAGTGAAATCTCTGAGAGTATCTTAATCCTGGTACAATCCTGATAAGGAAAAGGCACTGAAGAATAGGCCAAAGAAAGCAACAACAATAGCAAAAAAAAAAAAATTCTCAATAATGAATTTTAATTTAGAAGATTAAAAAACAGCCTTATATCGCCCTGGCTGGTGTAGCTCAGTGGTTGAGCACAGGCCTGTGAACCAAAGGGTCACTGGTTCAATTCCCAGTCAGGGCACATGCCTGAGTTGCGGGCCAGGTCCCCAGTTTGGGACACGCAAGAGGCAACCACACATTGATGTTTCTCTCCATCTCTTTCTCCTTCCCTTCCCCTCTCTCTAAAAATAAATAATAAAATCTTTTTAAAAAAAATAAAAAACAGCCTTATATCAAAAACTGTGAAAGATTCAAAGATACATTCACAAAAAGTTTTTCTCCCATAGGAATAACCAAGTCCCTTCATAGTGGACAGAGACATTACCAAATAAATATGTTTTCACTTATTTGGGGTTTGGGTTTGTGTTTGATGGAGAGCATGTTTCATGCAGGTTGCAGATAAAAGAGAAATCCTGGTATATATTTTAAGCTCTTACTGACAAAACTTTCCCCTAAATATGACCTCCATTACCTGCACAAAACTAATTAAATTTAAAAGGGGAGGAAAAAAGCAACATGTCCATTTCCTTAAAAGCCCTACTTTGAGCCTTCAAGTCAAGATGGAGGTACAGGTAGATCCACTTTGCCTCCTTGCAGAACCAAAAGAAAGACAATAACAAATTTAAAAGTGAAAATAACCAGAACTGCCAGAAAGTCAAACTGTATGGAAGTCTGACCACCAAGGAGTCAAAGAGTAACATTCAACCAGACCAGTAGGAGGCAGCCAGGGTGGAGAGGACTTGTGGCATAGCAGTGGCTGGAGGAATGGACAGCCCTACATTTGCATGTGGATAAACCAGGAGGAATAATTGGGGAGTTACACATACCACATAACCCAGGGTTCTAGCCCGGGGAAATAAAGCCTCAAAACCTCTGGCTATAAAAATCTGTGGGAGTTGCAGCAGTGGGAGAAACTCCCAGCCTCACAGGAGAGTTCACTGGAGAGACCCACAGAGTCCTAGAACTTATACAAACCATCCCACCAGGAATCAGCAGCAGAAGGGCCCAATTTGTTTGTGTGTGGTAGGGGAAGTGACTGAAAGCCAGCCGAGAGCTGAGCAAGCAGAATTGCATATTCCCTGGGTTGCCCCACCCTGGTGAATACCTAAGGTAACACCCCTTACTACATAAAGGTGCACTGAGACAAAAAAAATATATATATACACACATACATACATATATATGTGTGTATATATATATATATATCCCAAATGAAAGAACAGATTGAAGCTCCAAAAACAGAACTAAGCAATGAAGAGACAGCCAACCTATTAGATGCACAGTTTAAAACACTGATAATCAGGATGCTCACAGAATTGGTTAAATATGGTTGCAAAATAGAGGAAGAAGTGAAGGCTATGCTAAGTGAAATAAAGAAAAATGTACAGGGTACCAAAAATGATGGGAAGGAAACCAGGACTCAAATCAACGATTTGGTCCAGATAGAAGAAATAAATAGTCAACTAGAACAGAATGAAGAAACAAGAACTCAAAAAAATGAGGAGAGGCTTAAGAACCTCCAGGGCAACTTTAAATGTTCCAACATCCAAATCATAGGGGTACCAGAAGGAGAAGAGGAAGACCAAGAAATTGAAAATATATTTAAAAAACTAAATGGAGAACTTCCCTAATCTGGCAAAGGAAACAGATTTCCAGGAAGTCCAGGAAGCTCAGAGAGTCCCAAAGAAGGTAGGCCCAAGGAAGCACACACCAAGGAACATCATAATTACATTACCCAAGATTAAAGAGGAGAGACTCTCTTTTAAAAATTATTTTATTGTTCAATTACAGTTGTCTGCATTTACCCCCCACTGCTCCCTACCACCCCAGCCAAACCCACCTCCCTCCCTTGCTTCCATGTCCACCCCCTTGGTTTTGTCCATGTGTCCTTCACATTTTTTCCTGAAAACCCTTCCCCCTATTATCCCCTCCCACCTGCCCTCTGGTTATGTATGGTCAGATTGTTCTTAATTTCAATATCTCTGATTATATTTTGCTTGATTTTTTTCTTTTCTTGATCAGGTTCCTGTAAAGGTGAGATTATATGGTATTTGTCCCTCTCCGCCTGGCTTATTTCACTAGAACAGGAACAAAATCACAGAAATGGAGATCACATGGAGGATAATCAGTGGGAAGGGGGAGCAGGAGAATGGAAGAAAAGGTACAGGGAATAAGAAGCATAAATGGTAGGTACAAAATAGACAGGGGAGGTTAAGAATAGTATAGGAAATGGAGAAGCCAAAGAACTTACATGTACAACACATGGACATGAACTAAGATGGGGGAATGCTGGTGGTAGGGAAGATACAGGACAGAGGGCAATAAAGTGGAGAAAAAAATGGAACAAATGTAGTAGCATAATCAATAAAATATATTTTTAAAAAATGAATCCTATTTCGGGAATAATATCCTTCAAAAAAGTCAAGCTTGAATTATTCAGACATTCTGTGGTTTGAGTCAAGGGCTTACAAGCATTTTCTATCCATCAGCAATCACAGGTTGGGAAAAAGACAGAGACATCATAACTCAGATACTATTCCAGGGCTTTGCACATGGACTGACACAATGCTCAAAGTCAGCTCACCCACCAAGAACTAACATGCATTTTGGAAAGCAAGTTCTTGACTTAAAAGCTAAAGATTAGAAACCACTGTCATCTTCCAGAATCCCCCTGGACAAAAACACACCCACACACTGCAGAAAATTCTCATAAAATTTTCCAGAGTCAAGGTGACTGTAAGTCTTAAATGCCACCCAGTTCAGTGGTACAAGTTTTTTACTGGTTTTTTTCTTAACTTCTGTTTTGAGTACTCCACAAGATAGGAGGTCTCAGAAGACTAGTGCCCACCAAATGTGATGGGCACCTAACTGCCTTGCACAGCAATTCGTACCCAATAGAAATACAAAGTTATTTGCTGACTTGCACAGAGTAGTCACAGGTTTGTATTAAAAGTACCTCTCACTTGAGCACCAGAATCACTTCAAATGTTCACACTCATATACCAAGTTCTCTATGAAATACCTAAAGTAAGCCACATGTGTAGCAGGTCTGTGATGGTGATCAAGAGATCATGAAGACAGCCTGTTGATGTAGGAATGGCCAAAAAAGAAAGACTGAAACTAGGTTCTTGAGGACATCAGCTAAGTCACTGGATTAACCTACCCTGAAACCTAGGTAAACACCTAGCAAAAGATTTCCTCTATTGTTGAAGCCAACTTGAGTTGGGTTTTCTGTCCCTGGTGATATAAGGAGTCCTAATATTATGTTGTGCATATTGCATGTATACTTTATTATAATATTTGCCCTTTTTATTCCATGGTGATCCTTTCCCTATATTCCATATGTCAGTTTCTCCAAAGAGCTAACACTTCCAGTAGCAGCTGTTACTCTCTCTGTACCCCATGAAAGTTGGTTGGCTTTCCTAGTGATAAAAAGGGGCAGGGAGAGCTTCCTCGGCACCACATTGCTACAACTTCCCTGATCCCAGCCCTACTTATATGGGGCACCAGGCTCCCCAAGTTTTGTACTCCAGGATTTTCCAGAGAGTTACGTCCTTACACAGGACAGACAAGAAAACATAGATGTTCAATGATGTAATTTATAATTTACACTAACTTTAATCAAGCCAGCTGGAGAAATAATAGGTATGGGTATACCCAAAAATCTCTCATATTCAGACCCAGAGGAACTCATTTATAAATAACTCAGAATTTTCTATGCACAAAGTCAATGTTTTTTCTGCTGCATGAAACCCTTCCATGCTCTTGTTGGCCTTTCCCTGAGTCATATCTAAATAGACCATGAGTTGCTCCACCTCTAATTATGGTTGATATAATTTGTGTATAAGTTTTACACATTAAAACATTATGAGAAGCATGTTTGTTAGGTAAATGGAGAGTAGTACATGACCATCTCAAGCTTTCCTGAAACTGACTTTAATACTGACAAACTCCTACTATGTTCTCTTGCCCCTCCCCCCCGCAGTTGAAAGAATGCAGAATATTCCACAGTTTTTGCAGGTGGCTTCTCTTTCCCTAAAATCTCACTGACTGGGATACATTTTTTGAGATTTACCAACCAAGTACATTTCTTTTCTACTTACTATAAAATAGATCCTTCCTCTGATCAATAAGGCAAACCGAACAAACATGGCTGTGTTTTGTCTTGTTATTAAAATTAGTCATCTGAGTCTGGTCTCTCTCGTTAGAGAGTGGGCCTCTTGAGGGCAAGGACAATTCATCTTTAAACCCCTGTAGTGCTTTGAACCAGGCATCCTACTAAACACACCAGCACTTTTAAAACTTGAATGTGGATGGGAATCAAGCACAGAGCTCATTAAAAATAAAAATTTCTGAGTCCCCATCTAGGAACTCTGAGTTACTAGGTTTGGGGATGAGTCTGGGAGTCTGCATTTCTAAGAAAGTGAATCTGATTGCTGTAGGCTGTCAAATGTACTGAGAATTACTGAAATAGGCCCTCAATAAGAAATTTTTGAAGTGAATGAGTACAGACACATTATTCATTCCACAACCAATTCTTTCCCTAGTATACACTCCTGAGGTTACTTCTTGAATTGTCACTTACAAGCGCTTGGAAAGCCGAGCCCAACTCTGGCAAACGGGCCTCTCTCCACAGCAAAAGAGTGCTCTTCCCAAACCTCTTCCTCTACCTCAAAATATGTCAACACCCACTCCCAAAAATTACATCTGAGTACCCAGAGCCTCAAAAGCTCAAAGACGGAAAAAAATTTCAGTATTCAGCACAGAACAAAAAAAAAGGAAACTGAGGCCCTGGAGCCATTATGAAATCAGATAAGTCAGAATGCCTTCCTAACTCTTCCCCAGGATCTTCCGGATCTGGCTCAAAAGTCAAACGTCCAGCAGGAGGTCAACAAATGAGATATTAAAAAAAATTAATGTCCCATGGGTGGTCTAGCTCAGTGGATTGAGTGCAGGCCTGCGAACCAAAAGATTGAGGTTCGATTCCCAGTCAGGGCACATGCCTGGGTTGCAGGCCAGTTCTCAGCAGGGGATGCATGAGAAGCAACCACACATTGATATTTCTCTCCCTCTCTCCTTCCTTTCACCTCTGAAGATAAATAAATAAAATTTTTTAAAAAAATTAATGACAGCAATGACAACTAACAGCCCAATGGGGTCATGAGAAGAGGCATTCATTTCCTTAATTGCTTTGTGCTGTTCACTGCCTGGTTCTTTTCTGAAGCCAATTCCTGTTGGCCCAGCTGGACTCTAAGTTCCCTGAGGACAGGGAATGCATGTCTCTTTTCTCTTGTATTGACCTTAAAGTTGAGCAAATGCTAGGCACTTAAAGACTCTATAAGAGAACAAGGCAAAGTAAGAGGGCTGGTTTCAGAGCCAGAGAAAACTGAGTTCTGACACAATTTTATCTTTAGTGCCTGTCAAGCTTAGGACTAGGCTTCATACAAACCAGGAATCATCATTGATTCTTGGCTCTGTCCCTCAACTTCTATCACAGAGCAAAGAGGAGTGGGAGTCTGAGAGAAGGGAAGGTCTGACTGTTGGGCCCCTCACATGTGTTCACATACATACATTTTGCTGACCCTTTCTAAAGCCACATCACTAGGACTCTATAAAAGGAGAAGGAAAACTTTAGTTCTATAGTCTCTTTTCCAGGGCCTTTGCTCACATAGTTCCCACTGCCCAATTGCCCTCCCTTTTTTCAGGGTAACTCCTCATCCTTCAGGACTAAACTCCATCATCCAGCGAGTATTCCCTGACTTCCTATGTTAACTGCCCCCTTTGCTGCACCTACAGGCTGCTGTACCAGTTCCCACCCTAGCACTGATCACACTGCATTTTATCTGCCTATTGACCTGTCTGTTTACCTGCTGGGGAGCTCCATGAGGACAGGGTTCATGGTTATCCTCAAAAGATGTGTCCAATGCAAGAATGGATCTTACTAAGCCTACATGTTCTCAGATGTGAAATAGAAAAGACAATGTTTAATTTATAGAACTGTTGTGAGGAATAAAGATTATATAAATATATGTATACATATACATATATACATACACACAGTCTAGTACAGTCAATATTCAATAAAGTACAGATAATCTCATCGAGATTCCTCATATTGAAGTATTTATTACCAAAAACCATAGTGATGGAACTGAGATTAGTAACCAAATTCAACATGAAGGGCTTAAGTGCTACACCAATGGTTTATTTGAGACTTTCTGAAGGATAGATCCCTGAAGCCCCTCTTTACGTTCTGCTTCTAATTTAAAAAAAAAAAAAAAAACACTCAAATACAAAGGAGAGGAACATTTACTCTTTGTCCCAAGTAGCCCTACGTTATTTCCCAGTCTCAATAACCATTACCTGAAACCAGAGGTCTAATGGGAGGGAATGCAGAGAAAAGCTGTTCCCACAGTGAAGAAGTGATGCATGCTGATTTATGAGGCAAGATTCTAAAGGAACTAAATACACACAGCCTGGCACAGCAACTGGTGTGAGAAATAGGGGGATGCCTTTCATAGCCAGGAAACATCAGGGATGAGTCAACACTGAGGTCAGCAGTGGGAAAGGGGCAAAAAGCAGGTCCCTTCATTCTAGAAAGAACTTATACAGGCATCCTGTCACTTGTCAACTGACCCAAGGTGCTGTAGTCATTTCTGTCTTTCAATTCCTGCAATTCTGCAATGCAATTAACAACTCCTCTTTTGGGAGAGTCACAAGTAAAGCAAGATTCCATGGAGACTCACTAAGAATTCCCATCCATCACTCTCATTAATCAATACATGTTTAATTTTTTCAAATTATAAAAGAATCATTGTAGAAATTTGACATATATGAAATGTATAAAGAGACAGACATAAATATCTACAATCCCACTGGCATGTTTCCCTCAAGGTTTTTAAGTTTGGGTTTTTATATTTTTCAAATTTACAGCTATATAAAATATCAAAAATTTCCTCATAGTTTGTTACAAAAACAAACCTATACTCCTCCTTTCTTATTTCTCTTTTCACCATCTCTTTGGGTTAATACTATTGATAGTGTACTCCATGTTTCTAATTTACAAGCAAGTATTATTTCTTGATTTTTCAGTTTTAGGCATTATCTCTTGATTTTTTTCTTCAGGTCACTCTTTCTATGCTATACACACAGACCCTGCCTGTTCGCCCTTCCAGTTTTCTAATACAGTCACATTGTACTGTGAGTTAGACCATATTTTGTGTTCATAATTATATTCTTCATACTATAACTATGTAAGATGTAGAAAATAGATTTTTTTCCTTTCCTGCACATTTTCTGTCTTCCCAGGAGTTAACAATTGCCTACCAATAGTTCAATACTAAATTCTACCCAATTTTTAAAGCTTCCTCTCAAAATATCCGTATGTATCAAGTATTACAACATATCCATCATCCTGGAGAAGTAAGTCTCTCTGAATGTTTTCTCTCCTAATCATTCCAGGCCAGTCACCCTCCCCTGGCACACAGCTGCCTTCCTGAGATTTTCCTTGTCCATCACCCTGGAGATGCCCCTCCCCCTCTCCAGGGTGATGGACATCTTTCTCTTTCTTGTTTACTCTCTTGTTTTGATGGAACACCCCCTCCAGGAGTTCCTAAGATGGTAAAAATTGCGGCACTTAACAGACTTAATTCATCTATCCTCAATCTTGTCTTTATCCTACCTTCAATTTTGTTTGGCTGATGATATACTTCCTAATTAAATATCATTTCCTTTCAGAATTCTGAAGGCATTGCTCCACTAGCTTCCAGTGTTTCTGTTTGGAAATCTGAAACCCTCTGAGTCCCGATTTTTATGTGTGACATGTTTTTCCAGTACCTAATGTTCTGAAATTTCACATTGATGTGTAGTGGTGTAATTCCATTTTTATGGTGGGCACTTGTTGGAATCTTTCAATCTAGAACCTTATGGTGTTTGGCTCTGGGAAATTTTCTTGAGATAATTTATTTATTGCTTCTCTGCATTTTTCTCTGGAGCTCTATTATGCAGATGGGACCTCTTGAGCTCTTCCTTTAATTTTTTCCCTCTATTTTCATCTCTTTGCCTTTTCTTATTCTTTTTTTTTTTACATGATCAAGTTTTATTAAGACTGAACATGCAGCCATGAAATTACCTTTGGTTTCTGCGGTTTTGTTGTTGTTTTTTTATTTTTTATTTTAGATTATTCAGTATAGTTTCTATCCTTTATTCCCATTCCAACCCACCCACCCATCCCTCCCATTTCCAACCCCCCTAGTTTTGTCCATGTGTCCTCTTTCTAGTAAAATTGCTTTCTTGCAGATTTTTTCATTTCTGCTTCCTGGTTTTTTTTTTTTATTTTCAAGAGCTCTTTTTACTTTCCACGTATTGTTTCTATAACATCATATTCTTCAGGACAGTATCTCCTTTTATCTCTCTAAGGATATTAACAAGTTTTCTCTCATGATTTCTTCTACTCACCATAGTCCCTGGTTCAATCAAGTTTTTCTTTCTTTCTTGTCTGTTCTGACCTCTATCTTTTATGTTTGAGGCTTCTCACAGATATCAAGCAATCCTTAGGTTTCTGCCCATCAATAGAAATGGAGAAATAAAAATTCTGGAATCCCTGAAAATGAGGAGGGCTTGTTATCTGGAGCTTTTCTACAGGGTCATCTGGCTTGACCATTTAGTGGAAAACTTCAAGTTCTCTTCTGCAGCTTGTGTCTCCCCAACCCCTGCTTTGGGGTACAGGCCTGACTACCACAGTCCTGGGAACCAAGTAAGCAAAGAATGGTATATGGGGATGAGGAGCGTCTCAAAATCTGCTATGTCTATGTTTAATTAACATACATATTAAATTAATATGTTCTGTTACCTGTTCTCTGTAGTGAAACCCTACTCTAACAAGTGCCTGGTGTCTACATATTCAGAGATCTTCTGGTTTGGTTTTTCCACAAAAGAAATCTCCAGGCTTTTTCCAGAGTGGGAGAAAAGTAGTCACCAGGCTATATGGAGTAGTGGAGGGTACCTGAAGTCTCACAACTTCCAGGAGGACTTGAGCCACCAACTTCCAGGCTTTGGGGGAATTATGTCGTGTAAATCAGATTGGTTCTCAGCTTTCCCTCCTGCTGGTTTAGGGTTCTATTTTCCTCACCTATTTTTCAGCTTACAAAAATCTACCACTCACATGAAAAGATTCTCAATACCACTGGTCATTAGGAAAATGCAAGTGAAAACCACAATGAGATACCACTTCACATCCACTAGGATGACTACAATTTTTTTTAAATATATAACATAACAAGGGTTGGTGAGGACATGGAGAAAGAATCCTCATACATTGCTAGTAGGAAGGCAAAACAGTGCATCTCCTCTGAAAAATAGTCTGGAAGTTCCTCAATAAACTAAACATATAATTATCTTAGGACCCCCTCAATTTCATTCCCAGGTATACATCCAAAAAACTGAAAACAGGTGTTCAAATGAAAATCTGTACAAGAATGTTCATAGCAGCATAATTCATGAGAACCAAAATGTTAAAACAACCGAAATATCCACCATCTGATAAATGGATAAAGAAAATATGGTATATCCATACAATGAAATATTATTCAGTCACAAAAAGGAATAAACTACTAACATATGCTGCAACATGAATGAACCTTAAAAACATTATTCCAAATGAAGAAACCATACACAAAAAGTGACACATTTATGACTCCACATATTTTTGTTAAATCCTCATTCAAGAACATGTTCACTGATTTTTTAGAGAGGGGGAAGGGGAGAGAGAAAAACAGTGATCAGTTGCATCCCATATGTGCCCCAACCAGGGTTCAAACCCACAACCTAGGCCTGTGGCCTGATCTGGAATTAAACCAGCAAGCTCTTGGTTTATGGGATGATGCTCCAACTAACTGAGCCACACCAGCCAGGGTTTTGACTTCATTTATATAAAATATCCAAAGTAGGCATACTCATAGAGACAGTAGATCAGTAGCTTTCAGGGGCTGAGAAAAGAGAATAGGGCACAATGCTTAATGGGTATGGAGTTTCCTTTGCTGGTGATGAAATGTTCTGGAACTAGTAGATAGACATAGTGGTTGTACAACATTATGAATGTACTAAATGCCACTAAATTGCGTACTTTAGATTACTAAAATGGGAGACTTATGGCCAAGAAGGAAGCATAGGTAGACACACTGTGCCTCCTCGTACAACTAAAAGAAGGACAGCAACAATTTAAAAACACAAAAATAACCAGGACTGACAGAAAATTGAACTGTATGGAAGTCTGATAACCAAGGAGTTAAAGAAGATATATTCATCCAGACCTATAGGAGGGGTGAAGACAGGCAGGCAGGCAAAGAAGACTCAAGGCAAGACAGTGGCTGGAGAACTGGGGTGGGCAAGGTGGCAGTAGCCAGCAAGGCAGCAGCTGGCAGACCCAGCAAGGTGGTGGCTGGTGAAGTGGGCGGTCCCACATTCATGCACAATAAACCAAGAGGAACAACTGGGGAGCAAAAGAAAAAGATCACCCAATCCAGAGCCCCAGTGTGGGGAAATAAAGCCTCAATCCACTGATTGAAAACACCTGTGGGGGTTAAGGCAGTGGAAGAAACTCCCAGCCTCACAAGAGAATTCATTGGAGAGACCCACAGGGTTCTCAAATGTACACAAGTCAACCCACCTAGGAATCAGCACCAGAAGGGCCCAATTTGCTTGTGGGTAGTGGGGGAAGTGACTGAAATCCAGTAGAGAGTGGAGCAAGTGCCATTGTTCCCTCTCAGACCCCTTTCCTACATACAGCATCACAACACAGCAACATGGATTATCCCACCCCAGTGAACACCTAAAGCTCCACCCCTCACTACATGATACGTACATCAAGACCAAAAAAAAAAAAAAATGGCCCAAATGAAAGAACAGATCAAAGCTCCAGAAAAAATACAACTAAGCAACAAAGAGATAGCAAACCTATCAGATGCACAATTCAAAACACTGATAATCAGGATGCTCACAAAATTGGTTGATTTTGGTCACAAATTAGATGAAAAAATGAATACTATGCTACGTGAAATGAAGGAAAATGCACAGGGAGCCAATAGTGATGGGAAGAAAACTGGGACTCAAATCAACAGTGTGGACCAGAAGGAAGAAAGAAACATCCAACCAGAAAAGAATGAAGAAACAAGAATTCAAAAAAATGAGCAGAGGCTTAGGAACCTCCAGGACATCTTTAAATGTTCCAACATCTGAATTATAGGGGTACCAGAAGGAGATGAGGAAGACCAAGAAATTGAAAATGTATTTAAAAAAAATAAATAAAGGAGAACTTTCCCAGTCTGGCAAAGGAAACAGACTTCCAGGAAGTCCAGGAAGCTCAGAGAATCCCAAAGAATTTGGACCCAAGGAGGAGGAACACACCAAGGCACATCAATTAAATTACCCAAGATAAAAATGAAGGAGAGAAATCTAGAAGCAGCAAGAGAAAAGGAGACAGTCACCTACAAAGGAGTTCCCATCAGACTGTCAGCTGATATCTCAAAAGAGACCTTACAGGCAAGAAGGGGCTGGAAAGAAGTGTTCCAAGTCATGAAAGGCAAGGACCTACTCTATCCAGCAAAGTTTTCATTTAGAATGGAAGGGCAGATCAAGTGCTTCTCAAATAAGATCAAGTTAAAGGAGTTCATCATCACCCAGACCTTATTATATGAAATGTTAAAGAGATTTATCTAAGAAAAAGAAGATAAAAAACATGTACAGTAAAATGACAGCAA
>CM052542.1:107823046-107845396 GCA_028533065.1 Trachops cirrhosus
AATAGTAGGGGAAATGTAGAAGCTAAAGAACTTATGACACATGGACATGAACTAAACGGGGGGGAATGTGGGTGGGAGAGGGTGTTCAGGGTGGAGGAGAATGAAGGGGGGATAATAGGACAACTGTAATAGCATAATCAATAAAGTATTTTTTTTTAAAGTAGCATAGATGATAGGCAGAAAATAGAAAGGGGGAGGGTAATAATATTATGGGAAATGTAGAAGCCAAAGAACTTATATGTAGAACCCGTGGACATGAACTAAAGGGGGAGAACGTGGGTGGGAGGGGGTGTATAGGGCATAGAGGAGTGAAGGGGGGAAAATAGGACAACTGTAATAACATAATCAATAAAATATATTTAAAAAATAAAAATAAATTACTAAAATGGTAAATTTTCTGTTGTGTATATTTTTACCACAAATTTTTTAAAAATCTTTTGCTGGGGCCTCCATCCTTACAATATCCACATCCTATGAGTTTGTGCCTTTTTAAGTTTTTTTGCTCCCTTTTATAGGGCTTTAGGGAAAAATAAAAGATTCATGGGTAACAACTGCCATTCTTACCCAGAAGTCTAGCTATACATTGTTTAAAATATGAAATCAACAAGAATTTAAAAGGGTAATGGAAAATACAAAGCATTGTAAGGCCTTACCCTACCTTCTAGAAGTTTACAATCAAGTTGGGATTTTTTTAAAAATCAATGAAAAGAAACTATACTTTGCAATAAATTATTGTGGCCAGAATATCTTAAACAATATGTGCCACAGAGATCAAAGTAAAGGTTTATAGTTGTCCATACTGTAAAAGGCTTTGCAATAGGCACTAAACTGAAGCTGGGTAAGAAATAACCTAAGAAAAGATTTTCCTAGTAAGTTGGGACAGAAATGAGAGAAACACAGGAAAACACAAATATGTTTAGAGTACAGTCAGGAGACCAGATGGGCCAGTTTGTAATGAACTACATTATAGGGGGAAAAAAAGTGGTCTTGGGTCAGACTGTTAAGACTTTATTTGCTTATGCGACCTTTTCTTTTAAAAAAAAAAAGCTCTCCAGATACATAACAAGTCAGGTTAGACTGTTTCCACTAGCCAACCCATTCAGAGCCCTCCATACTGGACTTAATCTGAGGCATTTCCATTTTCAGCTCTAGAAGATAAATGGCCCAGATCATCATAAAATGCATACTCCAAACTGCTGCAGGGCTGCAGGACTTTAGTACCCTCGGCATGACGAGCCTGGGCTTACCACATACCTTTCCAGACTTCCACACAAAAGGCACCCATGTCTTGTCCATCATTCTGATTCAGCCCTGGAGATGGGAGCAAATAATGACTGCTGACTGGTAACCAAAAAGCCTCTGAAAGCTGAAAATGCTCTCTCCTTCCCAATTAAATGAAAATATCAGAAAATCATAGTGTGAATGCTGCAAACCATGGGTGGTCTGCAGATTTGTCAGTGGGCCTGAAGGAAAGGTAAAAGAATCACCCACATCTCTGTATCCAGCTACATAGCCAAAAATTCTATCTATGGCTTTTGCAAATTTATGTTGGATTTTAGCCACTTGCATCTGAAAGAGTCCTGATTAATATGTACCACCACTAAGCCCCACACCCAGAGCTCAATCATCTTATACTTAAAAGCTCTAGTTTCCATTAAATCAAACTCTAGTTCCAATTAATTCAGCTAGGCTGTAAGATCTTTGGATGTCTTTATGTCTCCTCCCATCAACTTGTACATCGAAGTATTTAACAAATGGATGGATGAAATTAAGAAAAAGAAGACAAAAAACAACAAAAAATAAGACAAAAATACTAAAGTTTCTGCTTAATTTCATAATTCATCTTTTTTCTCTGTTATAAGTTCCTTGGAATATGATTTCTAATAGGTCTTCATAGGTCTTCATCTAACAACTACAGAGGCCTTGGTTATAAAGGAAAAGTCATCTGCCTAGAGAATTCGATTAATCTATATCAACTTCCCATTTCCTATGACCCTGGGAAAGCAGAAAAAGGAAAAAACAATGTCTAATGTTTTGAGAGTCTCTATATAAGCCACAGAATTAAGTGCTTTGTAAGTATTCTCTCATACAACCAAATACCAGGGTCCCGAGTAGTATTTAGTCTCCATTATACAGATAAAGAATCCAAAGAAAAGTTGAAAATCTTCCACAAGGTCATACAATTAGAGAGAGAACAGATTCAAACTTGTACATGTCTGGCTCCATATTCCATTTAAGGTCAGTTATTTAAATGGATAAATGCCTATCTGATATGAATTTAGGCCCCCATAAGACCAACCTCCAAAAAAACGTGTCTTCCTCTGAGGCTAGAAATTCTCCTATAAATTCATTCTTTAGATTTCTATGATCCAGATCCCTGATTCATAATCTTACTAATAATAATTTACATTTGCATTATCCCTTCATTATTCATGAATCACTTTGACATAAATTCTTTTGTATGATCTGCACAGCAACCACACAAAGCTCATATGTTTATCCCCATATGATAGGTGAGAAAAGTGAGGCTTAAAGAAGAAGCCTGTCCTAAGCAAGGCCCCCCACTGGTGGCAACAGAGTTTTCAGGTGCTTCTTTTACATGCAAATTATAAACTGGAATGAGGGCTGACTTTGTGTTAGATAGTAAGAGGACCAGTACACCTCAGAAAGTAGACAGAAAAAATGCTGCAAAAAATGGAGGTAGAGAGCAAAGAAGCTAGAGGCTAACTCTGCCATCACCCAGCCTGCCCTGGACTTGAAACTGGACCAAGATGCCTGGGTGTTATTACTAGAGTTCCTACATATCCTGACCTGAGACAGTCCTGGATTATGTCTGTTTTCTCAACATAATAATTAATAGCTGCCTCTTTCATTTTCACAAGTGTCCCAGTTTGGACAATAAATTATATGGTCACTTCAGTTATTACCCACCACAGGTAAAATTAGGGGTGGTCCCCATAACCACCATCCCTGCACAGCTCTCAGCTATGTGTGTTTTGAGTGCAATTGAATCCCCTTTCTTCCCACTTTAGATGAAATTTAAAAAATGACTACAGTAGTTCACACAGAGGGCCCTGGGCAGCAGAACTGGGCACCTGGTTGTTCAGGCTCTTTTTCTCTTTCAGTAATTACTGGTTGCTCAGCAAGCTTAGCACCACCACCCTCATAAGCTACCATGTAATTATGGGAAGGCTTGAAAAAAGGATGCCCCCATTGCAACACAGGCTTTTCCAGGAGAACACGTGCACACATGCTCATATGCCTGTTCTCACAGGCTCTCCACCCAGGGAGAGCCAGTAGTAGCAGTAACAGTTTATATGTAGACAGTACTTTATAGTTTATGAAGGTATTTTACCCATGTTACCCCATTTGCTCTCCAATGCCCTCACAATGAAAGAGAGCAAGCAATATAAGCTCCAATTTATGAGTGATATAACTAAGGTTCGAAGAGAAGTGACTGTCCAAGGCCGCACCACTGGCAGAAGGCAAAGCTGAGACAAGAACGCACACCTGCTAATTAATATTCAAATGCCCTCTGCACCAACTACATGCACCCAAGCACCTGTGCTCAGCTCCAAAACACCTTCTGTCATGGGAAGGTCAAAGGGAAAGCCCTCCAGCCTCCACTGTCAATAACACTTACAGGATGTGAGATCACTCACTCAGCTGTCTCTGTGTCCCTCTTGCCCCAGAATTTCAGCCTTCTCTCCACCCTTCCACTCACTTTTTTAAATTTTTGCTTCATTTCAATTCAGTTAGTGTTTAGTAAACAATTCCTCTATGTTTAGTCCCAAGGTAAAATAAGGCTTAGCTTTCTCCTTCCAGGAGTTGTATAGTTTTGCATTTTACACTTAGGTCTCTGATCCATTCCTAGTTAATTTTTGTAAAGAGTGCAAGGTCCAGATTCACTTTTTTGGATGTCCAGTTGTCCCAGCACCATTTGTGGAAAACTATCTTTGCTCCATTTCTTGCCTTTGCTTTTTTGTTAAAGAACAGAATATTTATGTGGGTCTATTTCTGGGCTCTCTACTGTGTTGCATTGATCTTTCTTTTACCAATATAACCCTGTCTTGATTACTATAACTTTATTATAAGTCTTGAAGTTGGATAGTATCAGTCCTTCACCTTTGTTATTTTCCTTCAATATTGTGTTGAGTCTTTTGCCTGTCCATAAACTTTAGAATCAGTTTGTTGACATACACAAAATAACTTGATGGGATTTTGATTCGGACTGCATTGAATCTATAGATCAAGTTGAGAAGAACTTATACTTGGACAAAATTGAGCCTTCCTATCCATGTACATGTATCCCTCTCCATTTATTCATCTCTTCTTTGATATCCTTCTTCATAGCTTTATACTTTTCCTCATATAAATCTTGTACATATTTTGTTTGATTTATATCCAAGTATTTCTTTTTTTGTTGTTCAGGTACCGTTGTCTCCATTTTATAACCATTCCCCTCCACTCCAGCCATCCCCACTCCCCACCCTTGATCCTACCCCTCTTTGGTTTTGTCCATGTGTCCTTTGTACATGTTCCTGAAAACCCTTCCCCATTTTCCACCCATTATCCCCTCCCACCTCCCTCTGGTTACTGTCAGTTTGTTCTTAATTTCGATGTCTCTAGTTATATTTTGTTTGCTTGTTTGTTGTGTTGATTAGGTTCCACTTATATGTGAGATCATATGGTATCAAAAAATGTGGTACATTTACACAATGGAATACTGTGCAGCAGAAAGAAAGAAAGAGCTCCTACCCTTTGTGACAACATGGATGGAACTGGAGAGCATTGTACGAAGTGAAATAAGTCAGGTGGTGAAAGACAAATACCATATGATCTCATCTACATCTAAGTATTTCATTTGAGGGGGGTACTAACGTAAATGTTGTGTTTTTCATTTCAAATTCCACTTGTTTGCTGATGATATATAGGAGAGCAACTGACTTTTGTGCATTTACCTTGTATCCTGCAACCTTGCTATAATCATTTATTACTTCCAAAAGATTTTTGTCAATTCTTTCAGATTTTCTACATAGATTATTGTGTCACCTGTCAACAAAGACAGTTTTATGTCTTCTTTCCCAATCTATCCATTTCAATCTGTTTTATGTCTTCTGTCCCGATCTGATATTTCATTTCCTTTTTTAATTGTATTAGCTAGGACTTTCAGAAAAATGTTGAAAAGCAGAGGTAAGAGGAGACACCCTTTGCCTTGCTCCTGATCTTAATGGGAAAGTTCCAAGTTTCCTACCATTAAGCATGTTAGCTACAGGGTGTTTTGCAGATATTCTTTATCAAGTTGAGGAAGTTCCCCTATATTACTAGTTTACTGAGAGTTTTTTATCATGAGTGGTGTTGGATTTTATCAATTGTTTCTTCCACATCAATTGATATGATATGATTATTCTTCTTTAGCCTATTAGATGGAATGGATTACAATAATCAATTTTCAAGTGTTGCACCAGCCTTACATACCTGGGATAAATTCCACTTGCTTATGATGTATATAATTCATTGTATATATTGTTGAATTCAATTTGCTGGTATTTCACCAAGAATTTTTACATCTGTCTTCGTGAGAGATACTGGTCTATAGTTTTCTTATAATTTTTTATCTGATTTTGGTAATAGAGTAATGCTAGTCTTATATAATGAGTTAGAAAGTATTCCCTCTGCTTCTATCTGCTGAAGGAGATCATAAAGAATTAGTATTTCTCCCTTAAATGTTTGGTAGAATACACCAATGACCCATTTGGGTCTGGTGCTGTCCATTTGGGAAAGTAATTAGTTCTGATTTAATTTATTTACTAGATACAGACCTATTCAGATTGTCTATTTCTTGTTGTGTGAGTTTTGGCAGATTTTGTCTTTCAAGGAATTGGTCCATTTCACATAGGTTATCAAATTGGTGGGCATGTACTTGTTCATAGTATTCTTTCATTATTCTTTTAAAAGTCCACGAAGTATCTAAAGATATCCCGTCTTTCATTTCTGATATTAATGATTTGTGCCCTCTCTCTTCTTTTCTTAGCCTGGCTGGAGGCATATTGATTTTATTTATCTTTCCAAAGAACCAACTTTTGGCATCATTAATTTTCTTCATTGCTTTCCTGGTTTTAATTTTCTTAATTTCTGCTCTAATGTTTAGTATTTCTTTTCTTTGGTTTAGATTGGATTTAATTTGCTCTTCCAATTCCTAGTTTCTCAAGGTAAAGCTTAGATGATTTCTTTCAGATCTTTCTTTTTCTAATACATTCACTGCTGTAAATTTCCCACTAAGCACTACTTTTGTTACATCCCACCAATTTTGATAAGCTGTGTTTTCATTTTTATTTAATTCAATAGACTTTATATATGTCCCTTGAGATTTCTTCTTTGACACATATTATTTAGAAGTGGTTCAATATCCATATACTGTGGAATCTTTCAGCTATCTTTCTGTTACTGGTTTCTAGTTTAATTCCATTATTGCCTAACAGCAGACATTGTATGATTTCTAGCCTTTTAAACTCGTTAAGGTGTGTTTTATGGCCCAGAATGTTATCTGTCTTGGTGAATGTTCCATGTGAATTTGAGAAGAATGTGTGTTCTGCTGCTAAGGGATGAAGTAGTCCACAGATTAGAGATATCCATTACATCCAGTTGATTGCTGGTGTTGCTGAGTTCAACTATTTCCTTACAGCATTTCTGCATGCTGGATGTGTCCATTTCTGACACAACTGAAGTCTCCAGCTACCACAGTGGATGTGTCTATCTCTCCTATAATTCTGTCAAGTGTTGACTCATTTATTTCAATGCTGTTGTTAGGCATATACACATTAAGGATTATAATGTCTTCTTGGAAACTGATCCCTTTATCATTTTGTAATGGCCCTCTTTATTCCTAAAAACATTTATCCCTTTTTATTCCTTACTATGAAGTCTTTGTCTGTAATTAATATAGTTACTTCTGCTATCTTTCAATTAGTGTTAGCTTGGTATTTCTTTCTCCATTTATTTATTTTTAATCTATATGTGTATTTATATTTAAAGTAAGTTTTCTTATAGAGACATGTAATTCAGGCTCGCTTTATGATCCACTCAGACAATATGGCTTTTATCAGCACATTTAGACCACTGACATTCAAAGTGATTACTGATGTAGACAGATTAATGTCTACCATATTTGTTACTGTTTTCTATTTGTTGTCTTTGTTCTTTGTTTCTATTTTTGTCTTCCATGCTTGTTCTGCCTTTTGTGGTTTTAATTGAACATTGTATGATTCCATTTGCTCTCCTTTCTTATTATATCAGTTATACTGTTTCTTACATTTTTAGTAGTTACCCTAGAATTTACAATGTACATTTATAACTAATCCAAGTACACTTTCAAATGACACTATACCACTTCACAAGTAGTGCAAGTACTTTATAGTAACAAAATAATCCTAATTCCTCCTTTAAATCCCTTGTATTGTTGCTGCCATTTCACTCGTACATAAGCATATATAGTGAAATGCAGTGTTGCTGTTATTATTTTGACCAAGTTATTATCTATTAGATCAAGTAAGAAAAAGTATTTATTTTATATTCACTTATTCCTTCATGATCATGTTACCGGCAAACAGAAAACTTTACTTCTTCCTCTAATTTGGATGCCTTTTATTTCTTTTACTTGCCTAATTGCTCTGAGAAGGACTTCTAGTTCTAGGTTGAATAAAATTAGTTAGAGTGAGCATCCTTGTCTTGTTCCTGATCTTAAAAGGAAAGCTTTCAACTTCCGCTATTGAGTATGAGGTTAGCTGTGGGCTTATCAGATATGGCCGTGATAACATTTAGGCATGTCAGTCTCTCTAATTTCAGGGGCAGCAGTTTGCCCTATGACCTCACTTCTCTTATAGATCCAAATAGAGTCATTGATTTTTCAATTTGTTCAGCTTTTTACTTATTATAGTAGACTTCCAAACTTACTACATGCTAGACCAGAAAGCTGAGGTCTTTTTTTCTTAAAGTAAAATTTACATTATATAAAATTAACTCTTTTAAAGTTAAAAACTCAGTAGCATTTAGTACATTTACAATGTTGTACAACCAAAACATTTTCATCATCTTAAAAAACCACATACCACACTGACAGGTGTGATTTAATTTTTTGGGCACCATTCTGCAAAGTGAAAGGTCACCAGTTGGATTACCAATCAGGGCACATGCCTGGGTTCTGGGTTCAGTTCCCAGTCAGGGCACATATGAGAAACAACCAATCAATGTTTCTCTCTCACACTGATGTTTCTCTCCCTCTCTTTCTCCCTCCCTCCCTTTCTGGAAGGAAGGAAGGAGAGAGAGAGAGAAGACAGAAAGAGAGACAAAGAGAGAAATAAAGAAAAAAGAAAAGAAAGAAGACAGAGAGAAAAGTGAGAAAAAAGAGAGAAAGAGAATGCAAGAGAGAGAAGACAGAGAGAAAAAGAGAAAGAGAGAAAGTTAAAAAAAGAGAGAGAGAAAGACAGGGATTATGCAAGAAAGAGAAAGTGGGAAAGACAGAGAAAGTGAGAAAAGAGAGAGAGAGAGAGAGAGAGAGAGAGAGAGAGAGAGAGAGAAAGAAAGAAAGAAAGAAAGAAAGAAAGAAAGAAAGAAAGAAAGAAAGAAAGAAAGAAAAGAAGAGAAAAAGAAGGAAGGAAACCACATACCAATTAAGCAATCACCCTCTCTCCTCATCCCAGCCCTTGGCAACCACTAATGTACATTCCATTTCTATAAATATACCTATTCTAGATATTTCATATAAATGGAATATAAAATATGTGACCTTTTATACTTGGCTTCTTTCACTTAGCATATGTTTTTAAGGTTCATATATGTTTCAGCATGTATCAGTGCTTTTTTAGGGTTGAATAATATTCCATTATATGGATATACCACATTTTGTTTATTCATTTGGTTGCTAGACTTGCTTTGATTTTTTTCTAAAATTTTCACAGAGAGGCCCTGTCACCCTCATCAGGACCCTCTCAGGTGCAGCCACTCTGACCCCCTACACATTCTAAACAGACACTAGAAATGATAATCTTCTCCCACCCTTCCAGATGAGGACATTGATCTTCCTCATGCCAGAGACAAGGTAACATACATTTGGACATTGACATTTTGAAGTTTGGTTGTTAGGTTTATTTTTATTCAGAAAAGTGGTAGAATCTTCTCTTTGGAACCAAGAAGGAGAAAGGAAATAAAACAGGTAAAAGAGTGTTGCCTTTGAATCAACTGTACCATGGGCAGGAGTAAAGCTAAGTTGTACAGTTCGTTTTCTGGAGAACAACAAAACCCCCAAAAAACAAGAATAAATAATTACCCTTTAATTATAACAAAAGTTAAAGTGATTCCAGAAGTTCAAGATGACTCTTGAGAAAACTACCAAGAGTAATAGGTCCACTTTAACCACCTGATATCTTTTTGTCCTTTGTCATAGGCAGAATAATGCCACAAAATGTCCATGCTGCAATCCCTAGAACTTGTGAATGTTACCTTACATGGTAAAAGGAATTTTGCTGGTGTAATTAAATTAAGGATCTTGCAGTGAAGAAAATATCGTGGGTTATCCTGTTGGGTCCAATGTACACACAAGGTTCCATTATACGTGGGAGTACAAGGATCAGAGTCAGAGAAAAGATGTGAAAACAGAAGCAGAGGTCCCAGCAATGCAGGTGCAAAGCAGGGAATGTGAGCAGCTCCAGAAGCTGGAAGGGTAAGAAAGCATTTTCCTCTAGAGCTTCTAGCAGGGACATAGCCCTGCTGACACCTTGATTTCAGGTCCAGAAGACCCAGTTTGGACTTATGACCTCCAAACTATAAGATAATAAGTTTGTAGTGTTTTAAGCCACTGAATTTGTGGTAATATGTTACACAGGCCATAAGTGATTAATGTACCCATCTAAAATACCCAGCCTTCCTGCAGTTTACCAACCAATCACCAACACATAGTAAGGAACTCAGCTAAGCAGACGTTCTCATGAGAATGGTATTTGTGTCATGAGAAAACATGATGTCTGTATGCAAGAAAGCCATGAAATCATCAGGCTGTAACCTTAAACTTATACAATATTATATGCAATTATATCTCAATAAATCCTGGAAAAAGAAGAAATAAAGAAAGGAACCTGGCACACATATACACAAGAGAAAGAGAAATTGACATTAAGAAAGCATGTGTGCACATAAGGAAACCTGGAATTAGAAGAAAAATTAACCCTAAAGTTTCTAATACTGGAATGAGGTTTTAAAAAAAAAAGCCTTAAAGATCACAAATATGTTACATCTGCCATAAAACATTTCACAGCACCTTCAAATCAGATGAGCCCTAGTAAAAAGCTTCAACGAGCAACTACCCCATGTGGTAAAACTCAGAAAATGAAGTTGCTATTCTCTTAATTTTCCAGTTATATGAATTGGATTCTCTCTACAGGAAGAGAACCAAACTCCCCCAACCAAGACAACCCCCCTCTTCCACATAACAACTGATATGGTAAAGATAAAACTTGGCTGTGTAATAGCCTCACTCTTGTTGCAAACCATCTGTCAAATTTTGTTTAACAAGTAGGGTAAATTCAAGAGAAATAAATAACAGTTTTCTGCAAACCCTCATGTCCACACAGGTATACTTTAAATGAGCTATGCTTGACATAAAACACACACACACACACACACACACACACACTTACTTTCTCAATTTCCTGGCAATGCACTCTTGCTTAAATACATAACCATCGAGCACAGAGAGAGATGCAAATCATTCCTCTTTTTCCCCTCCTCCTTCCTTTCCTCCCTCCCTCCACGTTGTTCCTTTGGGAACTCAGACTAAAACCAGTTCTGCTCAGTCCCAGCTGCCACTTCCCAAGAACCCTCACAACTCACCCTCACAACTGTAGTCCTCCTAAAACAAACAGCACATAAATCAGCAACAAAAACTAACTCAACTTCAAACTAGCCTATTCCAACATTAATAGTGCCTTTATTGTCAATAAACCTATATTTGACTTCTCCTATTTTTATGTGTATTTTATTTATAAGTTACTAATGCTTTCTCTGGAGCAAAATTGTCAAAATAATAGCCTGCACTGAGCCATACTTCATCAGCTGGAAGTGAAAAAATATAGTTCAAATTGAGTCGAGGAAAGAGAACTATTAGCTGTGAATATTCAGGCATTCCCCAATTCTGCCTCATCTCCAGTGTCTACACTTTCAATCCCAGGTTCCAGAAGGAACCTGTGTGGACTTCATGCCATAGTCAGTCAGACAGATGGAAAGCAGAAGTCACAGCTCTTAGGAGCCATTCTATCTGGCTGCAAGTATTCTACAGAGACGATAGTATTGATGTACTTGTCCAAACTGGCAGAAGTGTAGAGGTAGTGGTAGTTGTTTTATACTAAGTGAGAACCCACTAAGAACCAGCTATGTGACAGAACTCTTCAGTCCCTTGGAAATGCAAGGAACTTCTAGAAGCAATAGTTCCCCAAACTTCAGAGCAAGCTAGGATTTGGTGTTTGTGGGAGGAGATAGAGTAGTGAGCTGCTTGCAGAGAAAAGCAGAATAGAAAGAAGCCAGGATTTAACATGAAGTTCCAGTCCTTTTTTGGCCCAGAAACCAAAAGACCCAATACTTTCCTTGTAGGGAGCTCTCAATCTAATGGGTTTGGAAGATGAAAGCCTCACATGAAGAGAAGAGGAGAAAATGATGACAATTCAAGTGTCTTGAACCATCTGGCTTAAAAGAAGCTTTCTCCTCTGATCCCTGGTTCAAGAGGTTCAAAGCACAGGCTAATTTTACAGAATTTGGGAAATGGTGGGAGCTGTTATATGGACAGGTAACGTCTGTCAGCCTGAGATGTGGAGATCAGACTCTGAAATGCCAAGGCCTTCCCAAAGCTGGCCCAATTTACAAATAGATACATGGGGTCTCCCACATTCCAAATATCACAGTCAGGTTAGGGCTGGGGAGCGGTAAGAGCGGAAAGACACCTGAGAGTTTGTTTTGTATAATCCTTCACTTACACACTAAAAAAACAGTGGCTTACAGTCCTACAACATGTTGAGAAATGACGTTGAAACCAGAATCCTGGTTTCCTCACTCCTCCTGTAGTTTATCTTCAATCCATAAGTGGGGATCCTCCAGATGTCAAGATAATAGGTGCAAGTGTGGGTGCAGTAGAGTGGGGAAGGAGAGGAGGCTCTGCTACAATGCCAATGGCCTTCTTTCCTCCAGGGACCCAGCTAGGAAATGAGCAGATACAAACTGAGACCCATTGCCTGGCTTTTTAAGGGATGTATGTGGCTATTCTGGACAAGGATGACCCACTCTCCAGCCTGGTCCTATCCTTCCTGGGCTTGCTCAGCCCCTCCCTCTGCCTCCATGGCCAACATCCCCACCTCTTCCAACTCTGCCTCAAATCAGCTTCCTCCTTCCCCACAAGAACTGCCACACAGAACCATGAATTTAGTCAGCCAAGACAGTGAACCCAGACTAAGGAGAACCAGTGTCTGTGGGCACAGAGGGTTTCAGCTCGAAGCTGGTAGATTTCACCTAGCTAAATCACCCGTTAGGATTCAGCTCAAATTGCACTCCTTCCTCCAAAAGCCTCTCTCATATCCTCTGTGTTTAGACATCTTGGATCACCCCACTCCCTCCTAGTGCCCTGAAGTAATCATAACAGCTAATACGTCAGAAACAAGTTTTTATCCAAAATTGTGTAAGATACAGGCCCCTTCTTGGGGACCTACTAGCATCCATACTTTTCTTCACTTCTGACTCTCCTGTCCCCTGAGCCCAGGAAATCTTTCCCTGGTATGCGGAGTCAGCCAGTTCTCCTATCATCATGCATTCTTCCTAAGTTTTTTCTCATGCTTGGGTCTAAACTTTGAAACCAAAAGCCAGGATGAGACTCTCTTCCTCTGTTTTCTACCATGCCATCATTGTGGAAGAAAGTAAACATCAAATACCCAAGCTGATAGGAAGGACAAGGGGTGCCAGGAAATGTAGATGAAAAAATAGAAGCAGCTTAGTGATGATCACATACCCTGTCGCATGAACACTTATTTAAAGTGTCTTTCTGTGCCAGGTACTCTGCCAGGCACTTTCATTTCTGTTCTCTCACTTGAGCTGAGAGCAACACTGTCTCTATGTTACAGAGGGGAAAAAAACACTCGGCAATTGATGACTTCCTCAGAGCCACACAGTCCATGTGCTCTCTGTCTCAGACAGGTGTACAGGCCTCAAGACTGGGCTGTGAGCTCATTCTTATGCAGGGTAGCAAAGCAGAGTGGTTAACAGTAAGGGACCAAGTTTGAACCCCACCACCTACAGTTGAGTACCTAGTAGACAACCACTTTGAACCAGTTTCCTCACCTGCAAAATGGTAATAAGAACAGTAGATACACATAAATCCCTCCCTCCCTCCCTCTCTCAATCAATTATTGGAGGGTTCAATAAGTTACTACCTATAGAAGTACTTAGAATTGTGCCTAACTCAGACTGGACCTCTGATCAATGTAAGCCATCATCATCATCATTTTCCCTGCCAGGTTAGGGCAGGGCAGCCAACGCTGCAAAAAGTACTGGATTAAGGGAAGATTCTTCTCAAGTACAAATATACTCATCTGAGAGGGATGCATTATACTGCAATGGTCCCCAACCTTTTTGGCACCAGGGACTGGTTTCATGGAATTTTCCAGGGACTGGGGGTGGGGGAGTGTTTTCAGGATGATTCAAGCATATCACATTCAAGCTCAGCTCCTGCTGTGCTCCCAGTTTCTAACAGGCCTACACTGGTATCAATCTTCAGCACAGAGGTTGGGGACCCATGCATTACAGGGTGATTCGGCTCCTAGTGATTTTTGTCCCCTCAGCTTTGACAAGACAGACACACTTTGAGACTCCACATTTTACCTACCCAACTTCCATTTTATACATGCATTCTTTACTCTTTCCCAATACCTATGCATGCTTTAAAAATTGCACAGTACCTCCCTTGTGAGAGATTTCAGCTCTATATTGTGCTCTCATTTTGACTGCAAAATGAAGATATGCTAGATTCAAGCCCATAAGAACAATTCCTCAGTTACCTAAAACTGGAGATATAACTTATAGATGGGCTTCCCACCCCTGAGTTTTCTGAGTGGACAACAGGAAAGTAAGTAGCCCCTGGAATTTATCTGTTTCCCTAGTTTCCTGCTATTCATCACTATAAATGTTGTCAGTTCTCTCAGTTTTTATGAATACCTTGTAACACAAACACCTAATCATGCTTTAAAAATATATGCAGTATTTATTTTAGAGTAAGATGATCTATGACAAATATTAGTTGGCAGGTAAAGTAAAACAATTCTAATGTGCCAATCTCTTCTTAATATTTCATTTATATCTATGGAAAAAACTATGCATTCATTTTGGCCTGATGAACCACATGAAACAGGAACAAAAGTTTAGGTTCTGGACAGCAGGAGAAGAAGGGACATGCCCACACATTGAGAACAGAATGTGAGAAAAGACAAGACTGAATAGTTTTAGAAAACTGTTCACAGTACAAAGCCCAATCCTTCCTCAATTCACATCATCAAAATTCATAGTCTTCTACAATAAAAGTGAGTTTAGAGGCTAACAAATTCTACCCTCTTTGTCTTAAAGATAGGGAAACTGAGGCCAGAAAAAACTGAATGGGTTAAGAATAGTATAGGAAATGGAGAAGCCAAAGAACTTATATGTATGACCCATGGACAGGAACTAAAGTGGGGGAATGATGGTGGGAGGGAGGGCACAGGGTGGTGGGGAATAAAGGGGAGAGAAAAATGGGACAACTGTAATAGAATAATCAATAAAATATATTAAAACACACAAAAAAGAAACTGAGGCCAGAAAAATGAAGTGACTTGCCCTGTATCTCCTCAACAAAAGAAAAGTGAGTAGTCAATGAAGATAAGGAAAATAATTAAGTGGAAAGGAGGGTTGATCTCACATAGGGACACATGAACACCAATCCAAGTTGTGCCACCAATCATGCTACCTTCTCTGGAAGAAATTGGCAGCAAATCACAGTGTCAACAGACAGCAGAGACACCCCGCTGGCTGTGACCCTCAGTGTTTTCTATATGCAACCTTAAAAGGCTATAGATAGCAAGCACACACTGCACAACTACACAAAAACATTGTGTTAGCAAGAAGTTGAAGATAATTTTAACTTACAATATGCATTTTGAGTTTAATATTCACTTTTTTCTTTTTCCTCTTGGTAAAATTGCTTAAGTGTAAGTTTAACATGCACACACATGCACACGCAAAAGGTCCAACCTCTTTGGCCACAGAGTTTCTGTTCCCAGGCAACACTGCGCCAAAGAAGGGGGATATAAGCCAGCAACGGTGGCCCATGAGGGCCAAGAAAGAGGGCCCGAGCACTCCCATTGTCACCACCCTAAAACACCTGGTCGAGTCTGATTAATGAGATGAGGACCAGATGCTAAAAAATGTCTGCTAAATTAAAAGAAAAAAGAAAGAGAAAAGGAAAGGAAACCAGAAGCCTGCCTTTAATACAGTGCACTTTGTTATCTGTAATGTCTTTCAACCACAGATAACAGAATCAACCACATGGAATCTAAGATGCATGCCAGGTGAAAAAACATCATAAAGACATAATAAAAAGTTCCACCAGTGCCCATAAATTGCTGGGGGACTGTTACAAGGGCAGAACCATAAATTCTTGATGTTTCCCAAATTAGAGGGTACCAACACGTATGCAGATATATTTGTGTGGGTAATTGAGGGCTAAAAATCTTACATTAAACACAGCTACCTCCTTCAAATGCTGTTAGGGGAGACTCCAACACGCACACACATACAGCACACACTGTAGGAATTCAATTTGGAAACCATCATCTAAAGCACAGAGGAGAACAGGAAAGTCATATTGCTATAATGCTTAGATTATCAATCATCTTGACAGTTTATTGGCTTTATCACCACACATACCATTAAAATGATGTCTGGCCTAGACTGTCAGGAGCAAACATTAAACAGACCAGGATTAAAAAGCAGATCCCAAACAGCACTCCAGTCAAGTTTCCCTTCCACTCTGAAATTAGTTAGAGCTGACTAAGAAACTGGCGCTAGACTTTGAAGAAATATACAGCCCAAAGGCTGCGAGTCAACTCAGACCTGACGAGCTGATAGGTAATGTCATGTTATGGCAAATCTGACTCTCCTGAGGTTGATTTATCACGTACTCTGTGCAACAGAATGATTGCTAATGGTGGAAGGGAGAAGGAGGCGGGGGGAAACCACCATAACTTGCCTCTTTTTGCAACCAAAGGCTTGCATCTAAAGGGTCAAGCCAGCTCCCTGAAGTGGGATAGGAATGCTAATAAACTCACACTACTGAGCAAACATATTAACATTACCCCCATACAAGTTATTAAAGTAATTTTACAGATTCAGAAGAACTGAATAGGCAGCAGAAGAGACATTCATAATTCAAGAGCTCTAGACAGTGAAGGAGTTACGAACCCTATATGTTTTTAAAATGCTTCTGCATGTGTTATTTTGGCAAGGAAATCTCAACACAATTAAAACTATACTAACACATCAATAGGGCTCAATTGAGAGCTGTGTACCTGCCTTTTACTAGGCCAGGGCTTTATAGATGCCTCAGGAAGAAAAAGGAAATGGGAAATTCACTGCTAATTAAAGGGAACCTTCTGTGCCTAAGGAAAAATGGTGGCATTTCTAAAATATATATAAAAGAAACACATTTTCAAATATCTGCCAAGGGCTTGGCGTTTTCACAGCCCCTAGAACTGTTCTGTGTTTGTTTGGAAGTTACAGAGCCATTCTGTTTGTGATTAATAGTTTGCTTTCCAGTACAAATAAGTCATTAAAAAGGGCGGGGTGGGGTGCAGAGAGAACTGACAGGATAGGAACTGGCTCCGAAACAATGCAAGTAAGAAAGTTAGACCACATTTTCCAACTTTTTCACTCCCTTGCTTATTTACCCAAGTGGGGTCCCATGTCCTCCCTGCCGGGTGACTTCACCATGACCCCTTAGGTGGAAACGCTCCTTGGGACACCACATTAGAGGCCCTTTCTCTTGTGCCTTTCCTGCATGCAGGCTTGTGGGTACATCAGGAACTCAGTTAACTCACCATTCAGCAAAAGCTCTGGAAAATGACAGGACAAAAGTGGCCACAGGGCATGAAGGAGCCACTTCAGCAGTGCTCGAGCCCTCACCTGGGTGCCCCTAACTACCAAGGTGTCTCCCAATGGGCTGTGTCACCACTTTGTGACACTTCAAACAAGCTTCTGTTTCCAAGCAGTAGCATCTTGTTTTGTTGGTTATATGTTGGGGAAGAGGTATGACACTATACCCAGAGTGAAGACACTCCTTGTACGTAAGACATCACCAAGGGGGGTAAAATAAGTGATGACAGAACACAAGCCTTGTTCACAGCTGAGCAAACACTGAACTTGACACCTGAATGAGCATGTGGGTTTGGGAACCCATGCAAGACCCACCCACATCCTCAAGCATGCACACACCCAAGAATATCACAGCTTCTTGTCCAAGAGCCAGGAGAGAGATAACTAGAGGAAGGGCAGCCAGCATCCAAGCTCCTCACACCAGAAACTTCCTCTGCCATCACCTCTGGCTCCGACTTCCAAAGCACTTTCACTATCAGTGAGGAGGAAACCTCCCACAACCCATCTTCCACTCACCCACCCAACCAGGAAACAGACGGAATCTCCACTTTCACACTCCAAGACATCAAGGCACCAAGTGCTTCAAGGGGAGATATGTAGCAATCAGTCAGTGAAATCATTCATCATGGTGACTGGGGACAAGCCAAGGAACCAACATGGTGCTGAGCTTTGTCAGGGACAGATGAGACTCCAAAGAGCATGTCTTTGTCACCACAGATGACCAACCCAGCAAGGGGACATGATTGGCTTATCACCAAGTAGATAGAGAATTTTTGCTCTTTCCATCATCCTCTGAGCTTTCTGCAGGGCAGGGATTACGTCTCATTGATCTGCTGTATAACTAACCAAAAAACAGATACCAGATATGAGTGAAAAATAGATGAATGATTATTTTTTTATCAAACAATAACAAAAGCAAAGAGTGAAAAAGACAAAGAGAGCTGTTAGTTGGCTTGGAAATACCAGCTTTGCTGCCAATTCAGGCCCTTCTTCCAACCCATGGCTAAAAGAAGCTGAATAAACTTGTTCTCCTTCTCTAAGTCCTCCTAGAACACTCTACTCCTCCCCATCACACTTTCATAATGCCAATATCCATGCTATACTAAGTGCCCATGTGTAGGGTCACCTCAGCTGGGTTGTAATCACAGCAGTAAGAAGGCAGGACAGGATTAGTGGGCAAAGGAAGTAGTACCAAAAAATGAGAAAACTGAGATTTGTTTTAGGCTCTTCTACTTTTATTTCATTGCCTTCTACAATGGAAATAGCTCCAAAAGATTCCCAAGGCTCACCCAAACACTATGCTCACTGGGGTTTTTATTATTATGAAAAATATAATAGGCCTTAAAGGGTCTATGTTTGTGTTTTAGGGAATGGTAGGGGCATAAGAGAAGTTAGTCTAGCCCATAATAGACTTAATAAACAGGTTGAACTGAACTGAGACACACAACAGTGATGTGAAGAGTTAAATCATTCAGCATGAGTTAAACAGAAAAGACTTAATCAGTGTGAGAATGGTTACCATTTGTATCACTGCATTGTGTAAAGACAAGTGTTAGAGTGGAAGCAGCTGGGGTGGGAGCCTCAGAGACAGTTTTATGGAGTTGTAAGAATCAGGTGATCCTTGGTGCATGGGTAGGGAGAGAGAAGGGCATTCCAGGTAGGAAGAATATGGGGGTATGGGAGGGTACAGCAAGTATAATGTGGTGGTAGAATGAAAAGGTCATGGAGGTGAGGAGGGAGCAAAGACAGGATAGGACAGAAACGATGAGGATCCCAAGCAGAGCAGGAAATAAACATCTAACACTTACTCCTGATCTTCTCCTACCAACTGGCCCCTTCTAGTGTTTTCTATTTAGTGATTGCACCACTATGGTTAAAGGTGACTGGCTGTCCCCTGATTATCTACAGCTATTTGTAGCCATATGACTAAATGTGGTCCATGGGAAGTGAGCAACTTCTGGATAGTGACTCCAAATGGAAGAGACACATCTAGAATATGGACATAGTGGTGAGCCAGAAAGAATCATGCTGATAAGGACAACAGTTTAGAGACGGCGGGGATGCAAACAGGGATTCTAGGAGTACAAAGTCATGGAGCCACTGTAACAGCCCCACAGTGCTTACACATAGACTATGATGTGAAAAATCAATCCATTTTCATCTTGTTTAGCCACTTCTGGTCTTGTTATAACTTTAACCTGTAGCATAACTAAAACAACAATCCTTATTCATCCAGTTGCCAAGACAGGCACTCAGGTTATCATCCCTATAACCTCTCTCTTCTAGTTATTCTCATGCTAATTAGTATCTATCACTCAAATTTGCCCTCTTTATTCTTTCTCACTGCAATAGGCAAGCATATGATCTGCCTTCATCTACTCTGACTTCCTCTGATCCATTACCACACTATAGCCAGAATTATTCTTTTTCAAGACACGAATCTGATCATATCCTCTAATGAAAACTCCCAATAGTTTCCCATTGATCTTAGGGTAACAAACACAAATCTTTAACATGTACCACAAGGCTCAGCATAATCTAACCCCAATCTGCTTCTCTTATACCATCCTCCACATGAACCTTCTATTGGTCCCTAATGCCTACCATGCTTTCTCCCACCTCAGAGTCTTTGCACATGTTGTTCTTACTGCCTAGAATGTTTTTTCTCCCCCTTCTTACTTAGTTAAGTCCTACGTATCCTTTAGATATTAACCCAAGCAACACTAGGTTAGGGAAGACTTCCCTGACCTCCCCCCAGGTCAATTCCCCCTACTGCTACATGCTGAAATATATATACATTTATACACTAATACATACATTTTTACTCATGAGCCTTTTGCAGTACTCCTATTTGTTATTAACCAAGCATCTATTATGCCTTATTTTTTATTAATCTAATAAAATATGGAGTGGATATTACATTTATTTAATTGTCAGTCCCCCACTTCCCACCCAAGACTGTATGCTCATTGAGGATGAGACATCCATCCCTGCTGTTGCTCACTTCTGTATCTCTAGCACTTGGCATGATACATGGCACAGAGGTATTCAACAATTATCTAATAAATGAACAAGCTAAAATAAAAATGAATTAAATTAAATGCATGGCTCTGGTACCTTACATGGCTTTTACTTCATTAATGACCCTTATCCATCTGATATCTGCCTAGTCAGATACCATTATTTTCAAGGTTGTTGATCTTTCCAAACAAAGCAAAGGCTCTCATAACTAAATATTGGGGAAATGCCCTGCCTGCTCTCCCTCCCTCAGTTTCTTCCCCAAAAAGACAACCTAGTGTGTAAGTGTAGTTCCTTATGCACTTTATTCCCCATACAGCTATTGTGATATCAAAAAATATCCCAGAGGAACTGAGTATCACTGGTACTTAATGACCCATTAGACAGCCACCTTGATATAAGCCAGAAGGTGGTTAATGCTCTAACAAACTGATTCTAAACCAAAGTAACAGAGGGTGGCAAAGGGATTACAGCTTCTATAAACCAATAGTCACAATTTATAACACTAATATTTCATTAACTGAATGGGAAATAGTGCACACCAGATTCCTGACCAATTATAAAGCAACACAACTGAATCATAGGGGCTGTGGCTGAATTACCAAATGTCCACAAGCCTAATGCTACTTGCATCCCCAAAACAGCACTTTGTACTTTAAATATCCACTGCCATCACCACTACCTCTACCTCACACACACACACAGCAACAGCAATGCTCTCCAGCATGCAAAGTTGCAACCTCCAAATTGCACCGTGAAGTGTCCTGGAAGAAGCCAATGGAACCTCCATAAAAGTCAGCTGGTTTCATGTTCAAATGCAATCTTGTTTTTAAAACAGCAGGAACAGACTTCCAGTCAAGATGGCAGCACAGGTAAACATAGCTTGCCTCCAAGCACAACCACATCAAAATTACAACTAAATTATAGAACAACCATCACTCAGAACCATCAGAAATCAAAGTTGAATGGAAGTCTAACAACAATGGAATTAAAGAAACTACATCCATCTAGACTGGTAGGAGGGTTGAAGATGCAGAACAGGCTGGTCCCACATTCACGTGTGGTGGGTAAAAGTTCAAGATGTCAGGGAGCAAGGAGTTCCAGCCCCACACCAGGCCCCCCAGCCCAGGGTTCCAGTGCCAGGAAGATAAATCCCCATAACTTCTGGCTTCAAAAACCAGTTGTGATTGAGTCAGCAGAAGAAACTTCTAGAATCCCAAGCAGTTCCTCTTAAAGAACCCACACATGGTCTTACTCAGACTTACTCCCTCTGAGCTCTAGCACCAGGGCAGCAGCTTGAAAGGCACCAGTGACACACAGGGAGGAACTGATGTGTCTACCATCAAGGCAGGAGCTAAGGGACAGCTTTCTTCCAGACAGAAAGGCAAGTAGAAGCCATTGTCCTGTTTCTGAACCCCACAGAGCCACAGAGCCAGAAGGCAGGTGTCATATCTGAAACTCCATCAAACTGGCAAACACTGTTTGCCCCACCCTGGAGATCCCTTGAGGCTCTTTTCCACCAAACTTACAGCCATTAACAGTGACCTTTCGATATGAATGGCTAGTCTTGGCTCATGCTTCACAACTTCCTAAATCCTATCACACAAGTAATAGCTGGCCTCAGTGAGCCTCCATCACCTGTACCTCTTGCTAAGTGTCCCCAGGCCTGGCACTAGCAGCAGCCAGCCTAGATTCACAGTTGGCTTCACTTGGGAATCTCCAAGCCCAGCACAAGTTAACAACCATCTCAGATTGCTTTATAACGCAGGCAGAGTAGACCCGGGCTAAGCACAAGCTGGGGCTGACCTTGGCCTGTACCACCTGGTAAACTGCAGGGCTTGCACACTCAGTGGACAGCTACAGACCACATCAGACCACCATCACTCTGCCCCTGCACAACTAATCCTCCACAGAGGGCAGAGGTTGGTGATCAGTGGTCACAGCCAATCCTTGCAGTTGACTGGCCTGGCTAAGTCCCTCCCGTTGACCTGCCAACAACAACCAAGGCTCAACTATAAGAGGGGGGTGTACTCAGACCACATGGAGGACACACCTTGAGTACCCAGCTTGCATGATAGAGGGGGCTGGACCACTGCACCCTATAGGACAGCTACTACATTAGGC
>CM052542.1:107845896-107865941 GCA_028533065.1 Trachops cirrhosus
ATATATTAAAAAAAAAAAAAAAAAAAAAGATCTTAGTGAGGACCTCAGCAGCACAAAAAAGACCCAGTCAGAAACAAAGGATACACTAATTGAAATAAAGGATGATTTGCAGGGAAACAACAGTATAGTGAATGAAGCCAAGGATCAAATCAATGATTTGGAGCATAAGGAAGCAAAAAAAAAAAACAACCAATCAAAACAACAACAAGAAAAAAGAATTAAAAAAAGAAAAACAAGGATAGTGTAAGCAGCCTCTAGGACAACTTCAAGAGGTCCAAAATTCACATCATAGGGGTACCAGAAGGAGAGGAGAAAGGGCAAGAAATTAGAAATCTATTTGAAAAAATAATGAAAGAAAAATTCCCTAATTTGGTGACAGAAATAGACATGCAAGGCCAGGAAGCAGAGAGTTCAAACAAGATGGATACAAAGAGGCCCACTCCAAGACACATCATAATTAAAATGCCAAAGATTAAAGATACAGAGAGAATCTTAAAAGCAGCAAGAGAAAAGAAGTTAGTCATCTACAGAAGAGTTCCCATAGGACTGTCAGCTGATTTCTCAAAATAAACTTTGCAGGCTAGAAGGGATTGGAAAGACATATTCAAAGTCATGAAAAGCAGAGACCTACAGACAAGATTGCTCTTCCCAAATTGTGCTAAGTGAAATAAACCAGGTGGGGAGGGACAAATACCATATGATCTCACCTTTAACTGGAACATAATCAACAAAAGAAAAAAGCAAACAAAATATAACCAGAGACATTGAAATTAAGAACAATCTAACAATAGCCAGAGGGGGGGAAGGGGACAGTGGAAGGAAGGTTTTTCAGGAATTACTATAAAGGACACATGGACAAAACCAAGGGGGAGGGTGGAAGCAAGGGAGGGAGGTGGGTTTGGCTGGGGTGGGGGGAAGTAGTGGGGGGAAAATGAAGACAACTGTAATTGAGCAACATCAAAGTAATTTAAAAAAATAAAATTTAATTTAATTTTTATAAAAAGATTGCTCTACCCAGCAAAGATATCATTTAGAATCAGAGGGAAAATAAAGAGCTTCCCAGACTAGAAGAAAATAAAGGAGTTCATTATCACCAAACCATTATTATATGAAATGTTAAAGGGATGTATTTAAGAAAAACATCAAAACTATGAATAATAAAATGGCAATATATACATAACAATTGAATCTAAGAAACTAAGCAAACAAGAAGAATGGGAACAGAATCATGGATACAAAGAGCATTTTGATTGTTGCCAGATGGGAGGAGGTATTAGGGAATGGGTGAGGAGGTCAGAGGATTAAGTACAAATAGGTAGTTACAGAATAGCCATGGGGATGTTAATGACAGTATAGGAAATGGAGCAGCCAAAGAACTTATATACATGACCCATGGACATGAACAATGGTGTGTGGATGGTCTGAGGGACTGGGGGGTACTAGGTGGAGGGGGACAGAGGGGGAAAATTGGGACAACTATAATAACATAATCAATAAAATATTTTTTAAAAAAGAAAAAATATATAGCAGGCACAATTGTGGTACCTGTAATAAAGAAAGGTGCTATTAATGGACAGTGAGTACCCTTACCCCCAAAACTGCATTCCCTAGGGTAAACACTTCCTCCCTGGCTTTTGTGCCACGTCACTCTACCACAGACACTTCAGTGTTTGGGCCTGTCATGTGATACTCAGGCACCAAGTGATGCAGCTGAGTGCTGCCATGAGTCTCAGGGTGGTGTGGGCACAGAGGCCTCACAGAAAAGGGATGGTTGCAGGATTGGAAAGAAGAGAACAAGCACTGGACAGGATAACAAAGGGGAAAGTACACCTGGTGGAGCCTGGGGAAGCCTCTGAAGCCCTTAGAAGAAACAGCAAAAGTAAACTCAGGCCCATATCTGCACCTCCCTGAGTTCAAGGGCCAACCAGGCCTAGAAGTCAAAGATGCCAGAACAAGTTTATCATACCCAATTCTTCCCAAAGAAACAGTATGGCTTTGTGGCAGCCCTTACACTCTTTCTACCAAAGAATAAACAGAAGCACGCAGCAATGGTTCCATAAATGTCAGTCAGAGGTTAGTTTTTTAAAGAAAAAGATGTAAAAAGCAGCAAGGCTTATAACTTGTTCTCTGGACTAGGTAAGTCAATGGTAATCTCCCAAACCATACCCACCAAGAAGGAAATGGCAAAATGGATCATCAACAACAGTCAGTGCTGTAGAAATTATGAGGGCACACCACTGTCCTGTTCTCTCCTTTCCAGCACAGCTGGACTTCATTTCCCAGTCTCTCCTCACAAGGGTGAGACCATAGAACTAATTCTTACTGGTGAACTGTGAAAGGAAGTGAGATGTGAGACTTTGCAGCTAAAGCGGTGAAGGGTCGGTGTGCCACCTTCTCCCATGTTCTCTGCCCCCATCCACAAGAAGAACTGAGATGACTCCAAGAACAGAGCAAAGAGGGGAGCTATAAGTAAAAAGGAGCCAGGGCCCCTGAATGATGTTATGAAACAGAGTTCTCCCCTCCCCACCTCACTCCTACTGACACACACACCTCTGCTTCAGACTTGAGAGAGCAAAAAACAGACTTGCATGGTTTCAAGTCACTAAGATTTGGAGCCTGGCTTTAGTAGCAATTAGTCTTTTCTGGCTAATGGAATAACTCATACTTCATTAGCATCGGGTATGAGACCCATATTGGTTATGTTTATTTGTATAGTAAATTCAACCTCTTGATTATGCTGGGTTCTGGTTAATGTTAATATTTGGTTTTTATTCTCTCAGTTGGATCATTGAATCTGGGATAAAAAAAATTCACCATGGAAAAACCACCAACTAATATTCATAAGCTGACCCTACTTCCATGTATACACACAGGCCTAGTTCCCCTCACTCATGTTTCTTCTGGTCTCTCTTGCAATGGACAGGACACACACATGGAACCCACTACTTTTTAAAAATTTATTAGGTCAGTTAGAGCTTTAGCAATGAGAAAAAAAAATTAAACACAAACACACACACCAGGCAAATGTAGGAGCAATTGGGAACTCATTTAGCAAGGGGATAAATATGAATTCCAATCAATAGAACAAGTTGTTATGCACTTCCACTTGCCTGACACTGCCAATTAAAAAATGGTTGTTTCAGAGAAAGAAGTGTAAACAGTTTATTCAGGATGTTTATCATATGTTTAGAAAGGCGTAAACCACAGACTGACTCCTGCTGGAATGACAAGTAGAAAAAGAAAAAGGCACTTTAGAAAAACCAGGATTCTAGCACCCTGAATCCTGGAGGACCCTAGAGAACACATTTTGACTTGGTTGAAGGTGACTTATCATATTTTGCCATGTATAATGCACACCCACATCTTTGTTATGCCTATTATTATACCCATGGTATATAATCATTATACCCATGTAAAATGTGCACCCTTATTTTTTCCTCAAAAATTTGAGCAAAAAAATGCACATTATACATGGCAAAATATGGGGTACAGTCCTAGAGAGATGTCATGAAGGAGTGGCACCTGCAGTGGGAAAGCCTGGATCTTGAAGCAGGAACAACATACAAAGAGTAGCTATGAAAATCTGTCCAGAAGACTGGTAGCAGGTAGCATGGTCTCCTTCTGGAGTGGGGGAAACCAATCCAAAGGAACAGATTAACTCACACTGCTATGTATTTATGGAGTATCTACTGTATCACTTGATAATCTGTTAGAGAAACTGAATTTGACTAGCTCAGAGCTGAAAGAACTCAGAGATCATCTGTGACTTCTCAGCTATGAGATCCTTGAACTCCCAACCTTGGCTTCTTCATCTGTAGGACAGGGATACTAATACCCTGCATCTTGTGGTAATATTCTGAGGATATAATTACTGAATAGATTTAGCAAAGGTGAGGCCACAGGTTTTTTAGGTGTCACAAGAATGGTAGCAGTAACCATCCTAAAAGGCTCAATTGTGTGTGTATCTGTCTCTATGATCCAGTGTTCCAGGGAGGCACAGGAGTCACTGGGGGTGGGAGTGCCCCCAGGACTCCCACAAGACAACTCCCACAAGGGATGATGGAGGATCAATCAAGCAAATCTCCAGCCTCCCACCCCACTCAGAAACAGCTCAGTTTGGAACTATTCTGTATATTGAGGTTCCACATAACACATCACTTTAACTAAGGAGTTCTGCTTGGAAGGAAAAAAAAGTTTAAAAAAAAAATGAGTTTAATCCACCCCACTTTTTTAACCATTGAGGAGATTGGAGGACAGAAGTTAACCCAGGTTTTCTCACTCTCAGCTCAATTATTTTTCTCTGAACCAAGCTGGAGGGTAGGGATGGAAAGGAACCAGACTTTTTCACCCAACCAAGTATGGGCTCTAATGTCCAGACCTAGCTAAAGGTCATCTCTGGAAACCCTTGTACTTCAGGGAAGAGAGGTATTACCCATTTCCTCCTTTCTCTCATGGTGCAAACACTCCCTCCAACCCCAAAGCTAAGGTGAGCACCTCCCTACTTGCTGTGTTAGACAAGACTGTCTCCATGCCAAAGGCACTGCTCAGGCAAGCTCCAGACCAAGACACGGTACCAAGATAATGATAGCCATTATTGCAGCATAATTATAACAGCAGCAGCCAGCATTTGTTGAGCACTTACTTTTTGCCGGGTGCTACGTTAAGCACTTCACACATTATTTCACATAAACTTCAGGACAGTTCTGTGAAGCAAGGTGCTATTATTATCTCCATTTTGCAGAGGAGAAAACTGGGGCCAGCCCACCGAGGAAATAAGTAGACCCATTCACCCAGCTGGGAAGTTGGAGGTCAAGTGTGACCTCAGGCAGTTTGGCTTCATTTCCCATCCTCTTCACCAGTCCTCATACTGTTTCCCAATCTCACCCCACACTCTGAGAAAGACACACAGGCAATGACAGAGAAACACCATGGGCCAGTCATGGAGAGCTGCATTTCAGGAGTGGGGGCAGGGGACCTGGGAAGTTAAAAGACATGTGGGGTAAGAACTTCACACTCTAGAAAACCTGATGCAAAACAAAATTGTCAGTGCTTCTCAGATCAATCCAGAGAAACTGCCAGGAGGAGAGACTTAAGGAAATGTCTAGATTTCATTGCTCAGGTCATCTCCACAACTTCATTCTCCATCACAACCTCTCTTTCTTGCCTCCGGCTCCAGCCCGTGTGTCCAGGTCAGCACTTCCCCACATGGTCCTGCTTCATACAGCACACAGCAGGCACTCAACTAGTTTCTTTCTACCTGGCTGCTTTAGAAAGAGAACCCACAATGCCTCTTAGGGTTCGTCTTCCCAAAACCAACTCAGACTCCCCTCAGGTTTCTGAAAGAGAGAATTCATAGAAGGTCACGCCCCTGGCTAATACTTTGCCAACTTGCCCATCCTCCACCACCACCCCCACCCCCACCTAATTTCCCCCATTATGCCTGGATCAGTTTCCTCACCCTGTGCTAATTCCTCTCCCTCTCCGGTGTTTATACCCTTCAGATGTTTGCAGGCTATTATCATGTACCCACTTAGTCAAGCAGCACACATTAAGTTCTTTTCATCTTTCCTCATAAATCAATCCCTTAATCCCTCCAAGCCCTTTAATCGTACTAGCTGCTCCTCTCTGAACTCAGTCCAGTTTCTCTGTCTCTGATAATATTGTGACACAAGGCTGGATGCAAGGCTCCAGCTGCTGACTCTCCAAGCTCCCCATGTGTCAAGGAGCTCCATGCACACACATGTATGCACACCCACACAACAGCTTCATCTGGGAGGATGGACCCCTTGCCTTACCAAATCTGAGCACCCTTTCTGCAACCATCTCTTCATGAAGTGACTTTGGCTAACTACAGAGATCAGAGAGCATTTGGTGTCATACAGAACTTAAAGGGGGGAAAAAACCTGCAGAAGTTTTATAGCCCCATAAGATTTTCACTAGCTATTCCCACACACTCCATAAGAATAGAGACAATGCCTCTGAAATCAATGGGAATTTAAGAAAGGAGGAAATGGCCATTTTGGAGCCTCAGGCCACAATTAAATTAAAACCAAAGTGAGATACCACGACACACCCACCAGAATGGCTGTAATTAAAAAGACTGACAACACCAAATGTTGGCAAGGATGTCAAACAACCACAACTCTCATATATTGTTGGTGGAAGTGGAAATGGAGCAACCACTTTGAGAAAAGTTCTGGCAATTTCTTATAAAACTAAACACTACACTATACTGTGACCCAGAAATTCCATTCCCAGGTATTTATTCAATAAAAATAAAAATATAGTGCACACAAAGGTTTGTATGCATATATTCATAGCAGCTAAATAGCTAAAAACTGAAAACGGCTCAGTTGACATTCAACAGGAGAACAGACAAACCTTAGTACATGCATGCATACAACTGGAGGCTACTCCAACGACAAAAAAAATTGATGTGCACAATATAGATGAACCTCAAACACACTGTACTGGTGAGAGGCACACAAAAAACATACTATATGATTCCAATTATGTGAAGTTCTAAAAGAGTCAAATCAAGCTATGGTGGAAAAAATCAGAAGAGCAATTGCCTCTGGAGCAGAAGCAGGGAATAACTGGGAAGGGGCAGGAGGACACTTTCTAGGTTAAGGCAAGGTTTCACTTTTTGATAGGAGTATGGATTATATAGATACATGCATTTATCAACACTCACAGAATAGTATGCTTAAGGTACAAACATTCTCTAAAAAACAAACAAAACAAACAAACAAACAAACCAATGCTGACCTCCAGCAAATAATATGCTGCTGAGTGTTTAGGATGAAGGGTACTGATATCTGCAACTTACCAAAAATAAGATGGATTGATGGACGAATAGAGGTAGAATAAAGCAAGCACAGTAAAATGTTAATAGAAGAACCTGAATACTACCTGAATGATTGAGTATGATCGAGTAGGGGGCGCATGGTAGGCAACCACACACTGATATTTCTCTCCCTCTCTTTCTCCTTCCCTTCCCTTCTCTATAAAAATAAAGTATTTTAAAAGAAAAGAAAAAAATCACATGAGAGCCTGTGCCACTGTACATCTCCAGTCACATACAATAAGATCAGAGTTATTAAATGTAAAATAAAGCCAGAATTAGGACATACATTATTAATCAAGTTTTTTTAATCTTTTAATTATAAAATTAATAAGTCTTTACTGAGAATTTTGCATAATAACAAAAAATTAACTTTTACTAAGGACCCATTACGTGCCAGGCACTTTATATATGTGTTCTTATTTAATTTCATTTTCCATTGAGTTATACCTCACTAGACCTGTTTTATAGGTTTTTGTTTTTTAAAAACTGGGCCTCAAGCTACACCCCCAAAAGTCACATAGCAAGAGGATTTGAACCTAGATCTCCAGGGCTCCAAAGTCCTTTCTCTTCACAGTTTCTCTAAGTAAGAACTCCAGGTACCACAATCATAGCTTCTAGAGCCTGGTGAAATCTCCTGGATTTCAAATATTCTGTCCTGCTCACTTTAAAAGTCCTCAGAATGACACAGAAATGCAAGCATTTCAAAATTCAAAACATCACCCAGACTACCCCTTGTCTTCAGAGGTTGCATAACTCTCTCATCAGATTACATGGCCCAATCCCTGGTCTGGAAAACTTCACTCCTGCTGAAGAACAGAGAATGGATGGGCTGAGGTACAAAAAGGGACCCAGCAATGTCACCTGCAGCATCACCCTGTCTCAAAGCACCTTTGTGCTCAGTAGAAGGGGGCATCTTCCCTGGAGCCTGGGGACCACTAGAAGCATCATCATCTGGGTTTGCAACAGCTGAGGCTATACAGAGCCAGCCTACCTTCATCTTCTATCTGAGAATTCTTTAAAGTAGTCTGTTCACAGGAAGGTAAATGTATGACACTGGCCTTGACTTCCAGGTCCAGGGATTTCTATGCAGTACAGAGCACATCATCCCACAAGCCACAAGACATCAAGGGGGCTGCCGTTTGGCCCAGATGCCTGCAGGGGCTGGAGAAGACTGACAGTTGTGATCCCAAAAGGAGTGAAAAAGATGGCTTAGAGGCCACCAAGATCCACTCTGGCAGCTCTTTAGTCATCTTTTCCTCTCTCTGGAAGGTAGGCCTTGATGTTTTAGCTGAATAAAATGTTACGAGGAGGAAAAGTAAAGACTTGGCACTCAAGAAAAGGTTTCCTCCCTCCCCAACATCTTAATATCGACAAAAGCAGGTTTAAACAAACATCAAGGGAAACCTTGAAAGGGAAAAGAAGTCATAAAAGGCCAGTATGGGGAATGTAAAGAGCTGGGGAAGGGCATTCCAACTATAGCCTGGAAGATGGGAGAGAGGAAATGACACGAATAAATTGGTATATTGTATGGCAGAGTTTACAGGTAGTCTAGCCCACTGTCCCTTTCTCCCCTTACTCAGGAACAGAACCTCAAATTTTACCAAGGCACATTGCCACCCAGGTAAAAGACTGCAATTCTCTGCCTCCCTTGCCTCTAGGTATGACCTTACATTTGAACTGCTACATTAAACTTCTAAAAAGATTTCTTAAAAGGGTAGAGGGAATGTCCTCCTTTGCCTTTCCTCCCATTGCCAGCCTGGAGTGTGGATATGATGGCTGCATTATGTCCACCTTGGACCAGGAGGTTTAGTCCAAGAAGCCATACCCTAGAACAGGAGCGTCAAACTCATTTTCACTGGGGCCACATTAGCCTCATGGTTGCCTGCAAAGGGCTGAATGTAATTTTAGGACTGTATAAATGTAACTACTCCTTAACAGTTAAGCGAGAGCTCAGTGCTGCTGCCAGGTAGAAACAAGGTGTCGGGGTCACATAAAACAAGGTGGAGGGCCATATTCAGCCCGAGCACCTTGCATTTGCCACCTGTGCCCTAGAGACAGCAGAATGGAAAGAGGAAAGGAGCCCAGGCTCCTGGTAAGTAGATTGTCTGCCTCTATACTTCTTTAATATGAGAAATAAACGTGAACCTTGTTTGAGCTGCTGGCAACTGGGACTATCTATCCTATGCAACTGAGCCTAATCCTAACTGATTTAAAGTACAGGTGGTAGATGAATAAATAGTACCTTTACAAAGTTTTTAACAATAGCAGCTAGCAGAAGTACCACACCCTAATCATAGTCTCTAAGTAGCCCCTGCCCCCTGAATTAGAAAGGACTGGTTCCCAGAAGTAGCCACCCACATACTTCTCTTGAAAAAGGCCAGAAGTAAAAGACCACCATTTTCAAGCTACTCAATCAAATCCATCATTTGAAGCAAATTCACCTTTCCAGGGCATTGTACCTTGCATGAGGAGGTAGACAAAACGTAATTTGTCAGAAGCCCCACTTCACAGCAAGTGAGTTCTTAAATGCCTACTTTCCCTTAAAGAAAATTTAAAGGGAGAGATGCATGCTTTAAATAAGTACATTTCAAGCAAGTCAGTCAGGGAGTCTCAAGACCAGAAGCCACCCAATGAGACAATGGGGAATAAGAAATGGGAAATGGTGAGTGGTCCTTCCAGGCATTCTCCCTCTCAGTTATAACTGAGTGGGTTGAAGAAGTAATTGCTGGCGTGCACCTGTGGGGATACGGTTCCAAGGCCAGCAGTGAGATGTTAGCCAACCTCAAGGAAGAGGAGACCAAGGTTCCGGGAGATGCCAAGTTATAGGGATGTGACTTAACCATCTTAGCCAGGAGAATGGCTGAGTATTTTCCATTACCTCCTCAGCAGTCACAGCTTCCTCATTGCTTTTTTCAGAGGAGTTGCTTCAAAGCACACCAGCCCTGCCTGTTATGGCAGACCAAGGACTCACTGGGATGATACCCTGCAACCCAAGGATTCTCAGGGGCTCCCTTGGCTTCTCACTTGCCATCTACCCAATCTGATTTCAAGGGCTAAAACACACACACATACGTACACACACACACACACACACACACACACACACACACACACGGGACTCCTTATGTCACTTCCCAGGCCTCTTCACAGAGCTCCTTAAGGGCCAGGACTTCTGAGATTCTCGGGAACAATAGTTTTCCACTCACTTCCCAACTCTGGAGGACTCAGTGTCCAAAGACATCCAAGTGGGAAGGGAAAGCCATCTTTTAGAATCTCAGCCAGAGGTTAGATTTTGGTGATAAAGTTTTAAATTTGCTGTCCATTATTAATGTTAAACTCACAGCAGTCAGCCTGGAGATCTGCAATTATAACAATTCATAAAAACAGCCCCTTTGTTAGTTGCACTTAAAGAGCTTTTGAAATATAATTGTAACGCAGTGCAAAGTAAAATAAAAATTCAGATTTTCTTTTACCGAGGCCATGAACAATACTGTCCTTTTTACAGCAGCAGAAAGCCTCAAGACATTCGTTATATTCCTTCAATGAGCTTTGTTCAATAAATGCTAAGCCTTGAAGCTTTTAAATGTATTAAAGTGATTATGATATCATCACTCCAAAGGCACTTCAATAGAACATTAAGACAGAAACAATTTTCCTCCACACAATCGGCATAACAGTAACAAAAAAGTTGATTAAATGCACATTGTAGCAAAAATATTTTCAGTATTTACAGACATATGCACATAACATTAACTGTAACCCACACCATGGGCAGGGAAGAGAAGGGAAAGTAATAAAAGCATTAGGAGGAGAGCAAATTTTAACAATAAATCTTTGAAACTTGTACTGTGGCTCAACCGCGACTTTGCGTTGTGGATTTACAATCAAAGTCACACTACATAAAAGAAGAGGCTCGGAATTAATAAATACTAGAAGAGAATAAGTCCTGGTTTGCTCTTTTCATAAGCCCGAATATATTCACCGCTCACATTCACCATGCTTCCTAAATGCCTCAATAACTGGCAGGAAGTGTGAATCTATTTAAAACATCATTTAACATACTATAGGCAAGTGATGACTCTACAAGAGAGGGTGCCTAACGCATCCAACCAGGAGGTATGAGAAGTTAGGGAGGAGGCCAAGGTGGGGGCCGGGGGGATCAGAGCAAAACTGTAAGATTTAAGGTACTCTTTGTTGCAGGCTTGTTACAGAATGCTCTTAGCACAAATAAGGGGATTATGAATTCACATGTGAATTTATCCCTATTAAACTTTCAGTAAAGGGGTCAGTTGGCTGGAACAGCAAAGCCAAAGACACCATGGTCACATGCTACGGGAAAACTACTTGTAGACTCTCCCAAAACACGAAAGTAAGACAAAGGGGAAGTTTCAGACCTTTCTGAGTGCATATGGGTTAGCATTTACATCTACAAGTCTGGTCCTGAGTCCTATTATTTTGTTCATCTTTGTCTTGAGAGGATGTCCCCAAGGCATTTAAAACTTGATAGTCCCCTTTTTAATGGATGCACAATAGGGTGTTGGTGATTATTTTTTGTGGTAGCTATTTATATAGTAAAGATATCTATTCTATGCTTGTCATATTTGGTTCAGATATTTATCAATTGTTTTTGCCTCAAGTTTGTTTATAGGGTTTTTTGAGATAAAGTTTTACATTTTACATAAGGAATTCAGTCAATAGTATTGTAATAAACACTTACAGTGCCAGGTAGGTACTTGAAACATAGGAGGGAACACTTTGTAAAGTATATGACTGTCTAACCACTATGCTGTATACCTGAAACAAATACAAAATAATATAGAATGTAAACTTAATTGAAAAACATTTTTAAAAAGAAAGTTTTACATTTTAAACTTAAGAAGAAACATATTTTAAGGAACAGAGAGGGAGACTGCCAGAAAAGATAGCAAGTTTTCAAACCAGTCAAAACCAAACTCCTACCTATGACCCAGAACCATTCTACTTGTCTTACCCCAGGCCAAAGGAAGGGTGTCTGTGCTTCTCAGGGGAAAACACTCTATAAACAGTGCAGACTACATGAGAAAGCGTCTAACAAGATCTTTTATTACACCCTTGTGATTTTCTTTACAGAGAGAGTATCCTTGTCCACCACTTCAAGCACTGCTCCCTGGCCCTGGTGGCTTCTTAAACCCACCCAAAGAAAGGAACAGATAATAAAGGTTCAAGAAAAAATGGGAAATAAAGACCATGTAGTGGGTGACAATTCCCCGACTCAAGCAACTAGCCAGTGCCATGGGCCAGAATTGATTTTCTATGTGACATGAGAAGGGATTACCTCTCCTCACAATACTTCCCAGGGGCATGGAGTGGAAATCATAATTAATTCAGGCAAATTCAATTCTGAGAGTCCTAGAGACAAATACTTTCCTTATAATATGAAGCACAGTCTCAAAACATCTTAAAACAGTGGGAGCTATAGCAACACACTCAATGCAATAATGACATGAAGCTACACAATAACATGCCTGTGACCAAATAATAATTCTTTCAAGTGAGGAAAGAATATTCTTTTAAAAAATAAGTTCATACTTCAAAGAAAATGCATTTCCATTAATAATGCTCTCTTTTCCTCTTGGTATAAGGTAGATGGGAGTAGAGGTAAATTTAATTCCTTAACTATCTTGGTCCATTAGGCCAACAAAAATATTCTGTGTTAGATGTAAGTATATTATTGTACTTCTGATGCAAAGAATCAGATGGGAGAGGTTGCTTCCATACCAATTTGACCTAAACCCACAAGAATCTAAAAATACCATGGCAGTCAATTACAAATTAGCCATACCAGCAGAAGAGAATTAGATACACCCATTATTTCAAGACAGATCATCAAAACAATTTATTTTTGTCTTCAAAGTCTATTACACTGAGTGGTAGGGTTATACGGAGATATCAAAGAGCATTGGATCAGGAGCCAGACATCCCAAAATCTAGTTCCAATTCTAGTACTAATCAGCCAGAGGCCTTGGGCCAATTCATACCTCTCCAGAGGGCCTGAGGCTCTTCTCTCTTAAAGAAAATGGTTGACTTACATGTTTCCATATGCTCTTTCAGTTGTAATATTCTATAATTTTGTGATTATTATCTTCCTAAAGATATTCTGCATAGAGTTACATTTAAATCAGTTTCCATTCCTTGACCCCAACAGCTGGGCAAGGGTGAGAATGTGCTGGGTGAAACAGAAAATGACTGGGGGGGAAAAAAAACATTCTGGAATTAATGGTCAGAGGTTTATCCCCAAAGTAGAGAATCAGAGGTCAACTGTGTACATGAGTGTGTGTCACATGTGCGCGCACACAAGCATGCCATCTTCTTGGCCAAAATACTTTTCACTTCATCATTACAACCCAATATTTCTTAAATTCCCATTAGAGAATGCTTCCATTTAGTTAATTATGTGATTAGAAAGGGTGATAAGAGCATGCATGGTTGATACATGCAGTCTTTGGAATCGGATGACTGATCCATATTCTACCTCCTTGGGCAAATTTATATAACCTCTGAGCCTCCATTGCTTCATCTGGAAAATAGGAAAGATAAAAGTACCTTGACCATACAATTATTGTGAGATTCAAATAAAATAAGCCACATAAAGGAGACATAGTAATTGCTATACTTATTATACTTATCACTACTACTTCTATTAAAATCCCATTGGGTTGTTTTAAGAGCTACTGGTAAATAATAACATATGTTTAAAACAACCATGGGATATTTACACAATGGAATTCTACTTGGCCATAAAAAAGAAAATTTTTACCATTTGCAACAGTATGGGTGGACCTGGAGAACATTATGCTAAGTGAAATAAGCCAGTCAGAGAAAGACAAATACTATATGATTTCATTCATGTGGGATCTAATGAACAAACTGAACTAACAAGGAAAATGGGGACAGACTCATAAATGGAGAGCAGATGACAGCTAGTGGTAGGGGGAGACTAGGGGATGGAGGGATTGAGCAAAAAGGAAAACAGACTCATGGACATGGAAAACAGTGTGGTGATTGCTGGGGAGGATAAGGTGATAAGGGGACTAAATGGTAATGGGAAAAATACATAAAGATTACATTTTTTAAAAACCTTTTTAAGTACTTAGTACCAGTTCCTGGCACACAGCAAACCTAACAAATGTTGCTATTACTCTTGCTATCTATTATATTCACCTATGTGGTTTCTTATTATCTGATAAACTGGCAGCATTTCTCTTTAATCCAATACTCATTTTCCCCACCATGACCATTTTCAATGAAACAGTTCTAGCAATCAGGCCCCCTCAATACAAATCACAAACCTCAAATCAAACTATCACTTCTTGGTGGTAACAAGACTTGGTGAGAGGAGCCAAGGAGTATAGGCTCAGAGACTTAGGTTAGGTTCCTCTTCGGAACAATGAGAAGGCAAAAGCCAATAAGCTCAGAGATACCTCAGACTGACTTTATACAGCCCCACCCAACAGCATCCTCTCACTGTTTTCATGCTTGATGATCCCAAATAAACAACTTGAAATCCAAAGGAGTAACTTGCGCACACAGCTGCAGGAACAACCTGTGGGAGATTTTTACCAAAACCAGGGGTGAATCCATTTTCCAGGCCTGGTCCAATTTCGTTCTTCATATTTTTTAAAGATTTTATTTATTTTTAAAGAAAAGGGAAAGGAGGGAGAAAGAGAGGGAGAGAAACTTCAATGTGTAGCTGTCTTGTGCGTCCACTACTGGGACCTGGCCTGCAACCCAGGCATGTGCCCTGGCTGGGAATCAAACCAGCAGCCCTTTGGTTCACAGGCTGGCACTCAACCCACTGAGCCACACCAGAAGGGCTCGTTCTTCATATTAAATGATGAATAGATGTTTCTGGACACCAATTCAGAGAAACAAGAGTTTCGCTACTACTCCTTTAATTTCCACTTAGAACAGTACCAGCAATACTCAGTCCTGTACTGGTGAAATTCCTTCTATTTTTTTTTCTAAAAAGTCCAAGGGGATTGACATGGAAAATTTTGCCCACAATGGGGTGGCTGCTGCAAAGTAAGATGTCCTCACACTTTACCCCATGGTTGAGGCAGTTCAATAAGCAGGTTATTCTCTGCCCTTTATGAATTACATTAAATAACAGGTAAGCATTACATGTTCCCTTGGCTATAACCTGTGTAACTTACCTTTCTGGGAAAGATGCACAAGATGCACAAGAGGGACTTGCCCTGGCTGGTGTGGCTCGGTGGATTGAGGGTTGGCCTGCGAACCAAAGGGTCGCTGGTTCCATTCCCAGTCAGGGCACAGGCCTGGGTTGTGAGCCAGGTCCCCAGCAGGAGGCGTGTGAGAGGCAACCACACATTGAAGTTTCTCTCCCTCTCTTTCTCCCTCCCTTCCCCTCTCTCTAAAAATAAATAAAACCTTTTTTAAAAAAATATCATGAACTTATGTAAGGACTGATGTGAGAAATGAGATAACATGACAATTTGCCAATTTCACTTGATTCCTATGATGGGGAATAAAATTGTATGTTGACGATAAAAGGGGCTCCAGGCTTATAAGAAGGAATGAAGCAAGCACCAGGCTTCCAGGAAACAAGGCAGATGACAGCTCAGTAACTCTGCTTTCTATGGACACCCTAGCCCACAGCTCTGCCACCCATCTAAATTTTCCCTTGGCTTCGAGAAGGATATTGCTGCTGACTCTGGACCTTTCAATAGAAGTGTATTCCAAAACCATGGGAACAGTGTCAGGTCACAGGCCACTTTACCCCTGCCACTTGCTTACTTAATGCCTGGCAAGTGAGTCTCCAAAACCAATGGGTAAGAGAAATGAAGATGGCACCAATGCTAACTTTTCAATCCCTATTATTTAGTTACTTTATTGGAGTTTTCTTAACTCCTCTGCACAAAGAGAAGGATAAGCTATAGAAAACTAAGTGGCTTTGTCATCAAAAGCATTCTCCACTCTGGCACACAAACACCTGTCAGTGCAAAAGATGCTTCTTTATCAGGACTTCATACCTACCAGAAGCCAAGCATACTCTGAGCTTTCAGACTATTTTATTCCAATGTTTTGAAGTACCTTCAGTTCACATGAAGGCTAAAGACTTTTAAAAGGTGGAAAAAGAAAAAGAACTTCTTTTAAGAAAAAGGAAAAGATACTGTGCCATGATTAAGAAGCCCTAAAAGCCTTTTAACTGACAGCATAAGCTTTGTTGAACAGCCTCTAAGAACCTCCACCGAGAGACACAATTCAGCAATAAAATAGAGGCAGAACATACAGTTTAGTATCCCCAGCCTCCCAAATGCAAGTAGCCCATTTTTAAGCCAGAAGTCAGGTTTCTCCCCCAACAGCCCACTGAAACACTCAAGGTCCAGGGTGGCATCAGACCAACAGACATGTGACTTCAACCAACTGATACATCATGGTCTGCCAACAGAGAAATTTGTCTGTACCAAACTCAGCACAATCCTGCAGTGAAAAGCAGAATTTTAAACATGACAAAGCTGGCTTAACCCCTCAGATTGCCCCATACCCCATCTCTATTAGTCCACTGATGATGCTCTCTTCGTCCTGCATGCCTACAGTGAGCAGTGACTGCCGAGCTAGCTATGTATGCTTTTCCAAGCGCTTGCCCCAGTCAGCAGAGTTTGGACCACTCACAAACACTCAGCACTCACATTCAGAGCAAGCACTCATATAGAATAACACTGGCTTATTGCGAGTTTGGTGAGAGTTGCACAAATCTACCTGTTAAAATTTCAGTAGTAACTGCACTGCCTGCCATTCTACCCTGATCAGCTCTTAGAAAATGGGAGTGTGAGGTGGGAAGGAAAAACCACAACCAAGGTTATATTAAATCAGTTCACACATCTCCCACACACCCTAACATGAAGCCATGGTTTAAATACATGGGTAGCATTTGGTTGGGTGTGTGAAATGCCAGCTTTTGAGTGATAGAGCACTCACCCCTGTTTCAGACATACCTTTTCTCTGAAACTATTACACTTGGAGAGCTTCAAGCTCTTGTTCCAGACCCATTCATCTAAAAACAGAAAGCACCTCTCAGGCTCCTTTCTGACACAAGCCCATCATTCACCATTTGCTGGTACACACAGTTTTTGCTGACAAAGCTCCATTACTAGAAAAAGCTCAGTAAGTAAAGCTGATTTGAAATAACTATATATTATATGGAGGCTGGATGAAGAAAAGTGATTTGAAGTCTAGAAAATCATCATATAAAAAGGTTCTAGAAAGAACTGCTTAATTATTTAAATACCTTCACTTCCTACAGACCACACATCATTTGATTTATCATAGGTATTAAATATTTCGTCATTTACCAGGGTCATCTGACAAAACAATTCCATATAGGAAGTACATATCAGACACAGTAATTCTTCGGTTAAAATGCCTACATCTCCCTGATTAATGTCCAAATATTCTGCTAATGCTATCAAACTAAGGTGAGTGCCAATTTCAGCTCCCCAGTAAAGCTGCAAAGCTGAGAGCACACCAGTAGAGCAGCCTGAAGAGCAAATTATCATGTCCTATTCTCTGTTGCAAGGCAGACTGATCACATGGCTGGGATGGCCCCAACAAAGATACTTACGTGCAAGTCTATTGCATAGAGATGGCTGGTCCTGTGTGACTCACACTCCCCGATTCAACCTCTACAGCAAGTCATAGAGAGCAAGACCTTGAGATGAGGGTGGGTGCCTTCTCCCCTGCTTGCTTGGCTCACCCCAAGCCCAGATCAGGTAATGGTGACCCGGGCCACAATGTCTCATTATAGACTCTCTACCTCCTAACTCCTACTTGCTCTTCAAGATCCATCCCCTATACAAAGCACTTGTTATACAAGTTCAAAATGCTCTCTCCTGCCTTTCAACTCCTACTACAACTAGTATTTTTTAGAGTGAAGTCAAGTTACCTCCTTAATAAATTTAAGGTAGAATCGACATCTATTCTCTGGAGTTCTTAGTATAATAATGAATAAGAATGACTCAGTTTCAGGCCATGATTAAGTCAAACAAGTCAAAAATAAACACAAGAATCCTAATATCAAGTCATAAGAAAATCTAATTGACAGATTTCTAATTTTATGGCATAAAAACAGACATACAATTTTTTGAAGTGCCTACTTTCAGAACTTCACCATATATACTAGGTCATAAAAAGGGTCTAGAATTCCAAGAAATAGATATAGTATAGACAACAATCTCTGATCACACTTCACAGAAATTTTAAAACCTTCTCTTCAACAACTTTTATGACAAGAGGAAATCATCTCCACAGATGATGAAAAAGCACTAACATTAAAACCCAACATCCGTTCCTGATTTTTTAAAAAGCAATAAAATGCAGATATCACTTCAAGATTCTGATTTCAATCCCTTTGGATATATACCCACCAGTGGGATTGCTGAACCATATGGTAGTTTTATTTTTAATTTTTAATTTTTTCCATAGTGGTTGTACCAATTTACATTCCCACCAGCAATATATAATAATTTTTTCTCCACATCTTGGCCTACGCTTATCTTTTTTTTATAATAACCATCTAACAGGTGCGCAGCACAGCAAAGTGCCTGGAGTTAACAATATTGTATCATATACTCAAAATTTTTTTGCTAAGAGGGTAAATCTTGTGTTGTTATCACACATACATAGTAATAATAACAAATATAGGAGGAGACTTTTGGAGGTGCTGGATATGTTTATGGCGTGGACTGCAGTGATCATTTCATGGATGTATACTTGCCTCCAAACTCATCAAGTTGTATGCACTAAATATGTACAGCTTTTTGCATGTCAGTCATACCTCAATAAAGTAGTTTTTAAAAAATCAATAAAGTAATACTGCTTTTAAAAATATATTTTAAAAAACACTGCTCAGTACTAGCCAATGCAAGAAAAGAATTAAGAAGCATAAAAATTAGAAAGCAGCAAAATCATTTTTCCATATGATTTTCCATAATCATATGCCAAAATCCAACAGAATTAATGAAATAACTTTTAGAAAAAAGACATTAATGAGGTGGACCATTGTAAAATTAGCATTTAAAAACCAATAGTTTTACTCCTATTTCATTTACAATCATTTCATTTCATTCAATTAATTACAATTTACAAGCCCTTTTATTTTTGCAAAGAATTTCTCACAATCCTATGAAGGAGATAGTAATCAATCCCATTTTACAGGTATAGAAAATAAAGTTCAAGAAAGTTAAGTCATTTTTCATTGTCACAAAGCTAATAAATAGCAGTGCCTCTTTGGACTCCAAGTCCTGTGTTCATTTCCTATAACAAGATGCCGTTTTCCCCCATAGACAAAAATATTAAATTCCATGGGTGGTTTTCTCAACTCTGCCAGAATTAACTCTTAAGTCAACAACAGATCTTAAAGCCCTGTTCTCTGTTTCTAGTGTAGAAATTACCTATGAAAATTGACCTGTTTGTTAATGGGGTGGAATGATGTATGTAATATATGGCAACCTAAATAAAGAAATAATTTGTAACTAGGCAGAATATGTGATTAACATTCATTTTTTAATATACTTTATGATTATGCTATTACAGTTATCCCATTTTCCCCCTTCATTCCCCTCTACCCCACACATGCCCTCCCACCCACCTTCCCCCCCTTTAATTCATATCGATGAGTCACACATATAAGTTCTTTGGCTTCTACATTTCCTATACTATTCTTAACCTCCCCCTGTCTATTTTCTACCTACCATCTATGCTACTTACTCTCTGTACCTTTTCCCCTTCTCTCCCCCTCCCACTCCCCTGTTGATAACCCTCCATGTAATCTCCATTTCTGTGGTTCTGCTCCTGTTCTAGTTGTTTGCTTAGTTTGCTTTTGTTTTAGGTGTGGTTGTTAATAACAGTTTGCTGTCATTTTACTGTTCATATTTTTTATCTTTTTTCTTAGATAAATCCCTTTAGCATTTCATATAATACGGGCTTGATGATGATGAACTCCTTGAACTTGACCTTATCTGAGAAGCACTTTATCTGCCCTTCCATTCTAATTGAAAGCTTTGTTGGATAGAGCAATCTGGGATGTAGGTCCTTGTCTTTCATGACTTAGAATAGTTCTTTCCAGCCCCTTCTTGCCTGTAAGGTCTCTTTTGAGAAATCAGCTGACAGTCTGATGGGAACTCCTTTGTAGGTGACTGTC
>CM052542.1:107866441-107895704 GCA_028533065.1 Trachops cirrhosus
GTAGAGTACCTGTGAGATTCAGTGGTATAGTCTCCTTCTGGTATCCAGGTGTTCACAGCTTCCACCTATAATAATCTCTTTTTTATAATCAGTTGGAGGGGTAAGGCAAAATGGCTTAAGACAGGAAGAGAGTATGCTATGACCTTTACAGTAGCAGCAAGTAGAGAAGAGATAGGAGATCCTTTGGCTGTGTATAGTGTTAACTGTGATCTTCCACCCCACTGGCCACTTATTAGAAATGATGGAAAGAAGATAAGACTCTTGTTGGGAAGGAAAGGATTGTGAGTTGGATCTAGAAAACAGTGAGGTTGTGGGAGGTCAGATTCTGAGGTAGGGTGAGAGTAAAAAGTAGTAAACAGGTGTAGTGTGTGAGAGAATAAAGTTAACCCCTATAGAAATAGAATTCAGGAAACTAAGAAGTGGGCTAAGGTCTGGTCTGGGAAGGATGTTGTGTAGTATTTACAATTGTATGGAATAGCTATTATTTACAGTAATCTTAGAGCAACAATCATATGACAGAATCTATGAGATCTAGATAACAAGAATAGGAAGTATGGAGCCTTGAGAAGTGTATTAATTAATAGAACACAAATGAAGGAAAGTTAATTAGCTATACACTATGAATGAGATAACAGGGGAAACGTATTAAATGATACATTATAACTAGCCAAGCAAAGAAGACTATAAAGAGGAATACTAAAATACTATTGCAATGAAAAGTGTAAGAATAATGAAATAATACGGATATGCTATGACTTGCAGGTTAAAAAAGAAAAGGAAAAAAGCAGAAGCTGGAAGGAAGAGGTAAATTTGGAACGAAAGGGAGAAGGATCAACACTAAAAGAAATAGAAGCATAAGCAATTGAATGATATAATAATAAGAATTAAAAAATAAAAAGTTACTTTATTAAAAAAACAAGCAAAAAAAACAAAACAAAAAAAACCTTTTGTTGGTTCAAACTGGCCAAACCAGTTTTCCTGGTTTTGCTGGCTGCAGCAGACTTATAGGCGAATGTCTTGGCTTTTTTCCCTTCCTTTCAGAGCTCTGTCAGCCTCTGGGGCACTGTCCTCAGGTCCAGCCGCTCAGGCCCAATGCCCCTGGATGGGCCCTGGGCACCAGATCTGCGCACTCCCAAGCACTCCCTCCAGAGCCCACTGCAGAGCGGCACGTGCACCCCTTCCTGGTTCACGGGCATGTACTCTGTGGATTCCAAGGAGCTCGTATTTCTCCTGAAGTCACAGCCTGGGCACCGGGGATCTCTCAGAATGCCCGTGCTTTTTCTGTGCTCACGGTTGTAGGCAGCAGGCCTTTACCAAAAATCCCTCTCTCCGGGTTGGGGTGCCGGTCCAAGACCCAGCAGTCCCCGGACCCTTTGTCTGGGCCGCAATCTCTCCAAAGCCGGTCTGGCACCTCTCACCAGGGTTCAGGATCCGGTGGCTCTTCAGCACTCCCTCCTAAAGCTCACTGGGGAGTGCTTGCGCCTTATTCCAGGTTCACTAGTGTGTACTCTGTGGATTGTGAGGGGCCTGCAATTTCCCGGAATTCATGGGCTGGGCACTGGGGATCCCGCAGAATGCCTGCCCCTCTTCCGTGCCTGGGGCTGTGGACCCTGGGCCTTCCACCAAAAAACACTCTCTCCCAGTTGGGGTGCCTACACAAGGCGCGGCCGTCTTTGGCTCCACTGGCTGGGCCCTGATCTTCCCCAAAGCCCGCTCTGCGGTGCCCGGATCAGTGCTGCTCAGTCCTTGTTTGGCCAGGGAGGGAGCAATTGACCCAGCTCCCCCTCCCCGAAAGCCCTGCAGCAGACCCCGGAGCTCCGGGGCTGGGGCTGCAACCTCCCTGGTCCCTGGGCCATTAATATCCTGAAGTAGCCTCCTTACCATCTGGTCTTTCAATGTCCACTACAATTTTTGATCTCCTATTTTCATGTATGCTGCGATAATCCTCCGTAGGATTTGCACTAGTCCTCTGTAGAATGGCTAGGTTTTCCTCCCATGTGAAGAGGGAGGTGGAGTGTGCTCCCTCCTACCATGCCGCCATCTTCCTCCACCTATATAATTTTATTAACCAATGTCACCCCCAATAAATTCAATAGAAATTTTTCAAAATACTGATATTAATAAAATAATAAACTGCATTACCAGTCCACTCTTCATGACAACAAAAGTGATCTTTCTAAAATACAAATATGACCTTACCACTCTCATATATAAAACCATTCAGTAGCAACAGCTTACCCTCAGAATAAATCTCAATGTCTTTGTGATCTGGCCCCTGCCTTCCTTCTTTGTGTGCCTTGAATATACTCATTCCTCCTGGGATCCAGACATTGTCCATTCTGTTCCCTCTGCTTATCTTCACCTCCCAATGCACCTTACCTGGCCACCTCTTCTCACTAAATAATAAGCTTTGTGAGGGCAAGCTTCCTACCTGCTTTGCTCACTGCTGTTTGCCAGCCATCAGCACAGTAACTAATCCCTTAATACACGATGGCTCTGTAAAGTGATGGAATGAATGAGTAGATTCTTCAAGTTCACTAAACACCTCCTTCAGGATGCCCTTCTTGATACCCTTCCCATCTCCCAAAGCTTTCCCCATGGTAACAGCCCCTCACTATGCACTTGGACACACCTTCCAGCCCCTGCCCCAACTAAAATGGAAGCTCTATAAAGGCAGGAACTCTTTCTGTTTCAGCAAAGAGCCCTGGAAGCTGCAGTGAACCAGAAATGACATTGCCTTGAAGGTGGTCCCTGAAGGCATGGAATCAAAAAGGGATGAAAATGAGACAAGGAAAGAAGCTGAGGGTGAAGGGCCAGATAAAACGAACCATGAGCTTGCTTTGGGGGTACACAGAGCACAAAGATGGAAGGAAGCAGGGTGTGAGGTCAACAATCAAGCAGGAGTGCCAAGATTGGAAGGAAGACTGAAGTAAGTCATTGAGGCCAGACATTGCCATATCTAACTCACCATCACTGCTTACATGATATCCTCCTTTTATGCAGAAGTTTATGCAGGAGACACAATATCTCCATAACTTGTAAAAAAAAAAAAAAAAAAAAGCACAAATTTCCACTAAAATTCATTACACATTATGAAAGAAATGGTCTTTTGGACACTTTTACTCATTGTCATTTTGTCTCAAGGGGGGCAGACTACATTTAAATAATACCTGAAGTATACCTTAATGCCTTTTATAATGGATAAGATTTTTTCAAATCCTTCAACTCCTTCCAAAGTTATTAAAAAACAGCCTTTTAAATGCAAAATGGTAAGTACTTATGTTGAAACAGAGACCTTCCTTAATTCAATCAATTAAATGCAGTAATGTGATAAGGGACAAAGCAAAGCGACTCTAGAGGCAAGCTCAAGCAAAATCAAATATTAAAACTAAAGAAGTTAAAGGGTTGGAGATTCTCTGTCCACAGGCAAAAATATGGTCTCATTGGGTCTTCAATCTCTTGGTTATTAACAGCAGACAATGCCACATCAGTCACCAAGCCTGGACCAAGGACCTTTTGCCTGGGGTTAGGTTTCCAAAGCATCCACTCAGCACATTCAGTCTCTTAAATATGATGTTCCCTTTGCTATTTTTCTCCACTTGACTTGGAGCAGGTTGTAATCTTGGGAGAAAGCTGCCTTCTCCCAAGGTGAATGCAGACAGCACTAAGCAGGTGACAGGCAACACAGAGACTTAAAGACCTACTGTCTCCATCCTTTGGCCCTTCAGAGCACTGGTCTAAAAATCAAAGGGGTGGCAATCCATTTCTTAAGTGGGGCATGGCTCAGAAACCAGAGAATGGGAAAGGGGGAAACACAAGCAGGGAGAGAAAGGCAGCCTTGAGGTAGGCTGCACCTCAGGGACTGTGGCAGTGATGGCAGTGACCCAGGTTGCCTCTGTATGAGAGAACAGGGCATCTCCTCTGCAGCAGCTGAAAGGAGACATCATGGGTAAGTAATTAGAAAGGGAACAGTAATTACCAGAGATATGGCAAGGAGTCCTGCACGACAGGGGGTTCTGTCAAAGCCCATAATTCTTTCAAATGAGAACAGGCCTTGGATGACAGGAGTCCTCCCTCATGAATTATACAGGTGGCCATGCATAGTATACTCTGGGCACTGCTTAGTCAGAAGAGACTGCTCATGGTAGGGGCAGCAAGACCCCAGGAGTTCTACAAGCCTCATAGCCCCAGTAGGTAGATGCAGAAATGCAATCTTCACACCAACAACCACACATGGGGACTTCGTTGAAGTGGGAGGCTCCTGGGAATGCAGGAGATAGCTAGGCAATTACACACAGAGAATTGGGGAAAACTTTATGGAAATGGAACATTCAGATTGTGAGCCTTTAGCATGTAGATTTTGATAGGGGGTAAGGGCTATCCTAGGGGAGGGATATTATGGGCTGAACTGTGTCCCCCAAAATTTATATGTTGAAATCCTAGCCCTCAGTACCTCAGAATGGGACTGAATTTGGAGATAGTGTCTATAAAAAGGTAGTAAGTTAAAATAAGGTCATTAGGCTGGGCCCCAATCCTCTATGATTGGTGACCTGTGAAAGGGAGGTCAGGACACAGACATGTACAGAAGGAAGACAACATGGAGACATAAAGAAAGTCATCTACAAGGCAAGCAGAGAGGCCTCAGGGAAAACCAACCCTACCAACACCTTGACCTTAGATTTTTGCCTCCAGAATAATGAGAAAAATTTCTGTTGTTTAAGCCACTTAGTCTGTGATATTTTGTTATAGCAGCCCTACCAAACAGATACAAGAGGACGACACAAACAAAGACCAAGAGCTGGGAAAACACAAGACACACTAAGTAAGCTCATTTGGCTAAACTATAGAAAAAGATAAACTAATCTAGAAAAGCCGCTTATGAGCTAAGAGGCTGGCCTGCATTTCAAGCAGGGAGCAATTTGGATCCCGATGATGCCTCTAGAAAATTCTTGCTCTGTTAGCAAGTTCTGAAGGAGAGATAGGGGCAGAAAAACCAAATAAGATACTTTAGCAATTCTTAAGAGTTTGAGAGCATGAACTTAAACTTGAATCTGGAAATACTAGGAGGATGGCTATACCAGTAACTGAGATAATGGAGACAAGACAAATGTGGGGAGAGAGCATATGAACTAACTCTACTTTGGCTGGGCTGAGTCTGCACATGTTCAGGGTAGGAAGGCAGGGCAGAATCCATTCCCTACCTCACTTCCAGCTAATTATACCACATCCCCTTGCCAAGCTTGGGTCCACATATATGCACATACATCTATTCCTATTTGGGGACCCATGTTCATAAGCAGTGATTTTTAAGTTAACCTAAACAATGACACTATAACCAACCGATTTAACCATAACACAATGGTCTTAAAACAGAAATCCAATAAGTGGTGTTAAAAAAGAGGGGTAGGGGAGGAGAGTCACAATAGGCCCAAAATAAAGTCACCTGTGTTAAGCCCCATATCACTAAACCAAGGACTTAATACCTAATTTAATTACAGTTTCAATGTATCCCAGGAGTAGAATCTTTTTTTTTTTAAAGAAAGACACTAAAATTTTTTTGTTTGTATACTATCTATGAAGACATTCCTTTCAAATATCTTTAAAATACTCATATGAATAACAGGGTTTAACAAAATTGCTAGATATAAGATAAATTAACCATATTTTGCCAAGTATAATGTACACTTTTTGCACAAAATTTTGAGGGAAAATAAGGATGCACATTATACATGGGTTTAATGATTACATGCGATGGGTATAATAATCCTATGTATAGTGTGCACAAAAACATGGATGCACATTATATGCAGCAAAATACGGTAAAAGTCAAGTTGACTCAGTCGATCTGGCAGTGCCTGGTCAGCACAGATGAGGTAAACTCCCTGTTAGTCCCCTCCACCCTCTAAGGAAAGACAACCTTGCCAGTCTGCTCTTTGCTAATATAACTTCCTTGCCCCTCCCCATTCTGCCTAAAAAATCTTTCATTGTGTACAGCTTTTCAGAGCTCCTTTCTATCTTGCTAGATTGGATGTCAGCCAACTCATAAATCATTGAATAAAGCCAATAAGACCTTTAAGACTCAGTTGAATTTTGTTTTTTAACAGTAAGAGTAAGACATAAGTTACACCATTTTAAATTCAGGCCCCAGTAACTCCAGAAAGCCTGGGCATCCTATTTCCATTCCAATGGGTCAGTATCTCTGGTGAAGCTATCAGAACATTCTAATGTTTGCAAATTGTGAAAGTTCAAGCAAGAGTCAACCATGTGTGAAGGAGTGGGTGGGGGTGTGAAGGGAGGCTCTAAGGAATGTTGTGGTCTTGGACCACTTAAAAGCATAATCAAAAATCACTTTCAACACCCACACCTTTATTCAGAAGGAGAAAACCATTAAAAAGCTCTGTCTATTGGAAAAGAAAGTTGAATAAATCATTTTATTTCATGCTCCATCATTTACTCAGCACAGGCTTCAGTGTCACCTCCTGATTAGGTTTAATTTTAAGCCAGCAAGAACACCACATACTGTAGTGTCAGAGAAAGTTCCATTTCTCTCCAAGCCTGATGGGCGACTATTGTAATGTAAAACCCTGGGATTTAAATAACACAAGCGGATTCTATTATAAGAAGAAAGGTTTATATTTTGGAGTCTTTTTACTTCAGAGCCCAGATACCAAACCATGAATTACCTGAAACAATGGACTTCAATGATCAGCTCCTCGCCAGTTTCTTTAGGAAAAAACTACCTTACTAGCCTAATGACCAGGACTCAGTGATCCAATTATCTCTCAGAAACAGTTCCAGGTTCTCAAAATTAACACTGGAGGGAGGAGGAGACCTGTCTCACCCTGGAGTAGCCCGATTTCTTTACTACACCATCTCACCCAGGTTCCCCTTCCCCAAGGCCTTGGATCCCACAGCCGAGTGCTGACTACCCAAAATCCACTTTAACCTCTAGGGAGAAATTCCCTAGAGGCTCACAGAAGGGACACATCCCCAGGAAACACAGAAAGGAAACACTTAGAACCAGAGGGAGAAAACCGAAGAGCTATATAGTCTCCTGGATCATCAGGCACCCAACCAGAAGCAGCCCACATCATCCTCCAATGAGGTATTGTCATCACCCATTGGACCCACTGACATGGAAATCTTACTGATGTCTCCAAATGACATTTATAGTCTCTCAAGAGATATATTTTTGAACATGACTATGTGCCAGACTCCATGCTAAGAAGAACTAGTATCCACCCTCAACTGATGGGCAAACTATACCTTGAACCAACACTTGTACTACAGTGTGATACACACTGCCAAGTGTTAAGACAGGACAGACAACCAGGAACAGTTTTCTCTAGGAATGACACTGGTGTGAATCTTGAGAACAGTTCCTTGAGATCTTGTTTACCAAATGAATCAAGTACTGCATCACATAAACCCACTCACACACACATGTCTTACAATCCAGTTCAAGAGATTGGCCCACAGGAACTCAGACAAAGCGAAAAGATGTAATAGTGAGAGGTTCGGGATATGTCCCACTCTGACTCCCTTCTATTAAAGTTTAAAGCAAACTGCTCTTGTGCCACAGTCCCCTGACAGAGGGTCTGCTGCAGTAGCAAGCTTGTCCTGTGCCCTAGCAAAGTTGGCTTACTCCCTTTTCATGAGGCTTCATCCTGCCCCTAGGTCCTCCTGAGTTGATAAGAATCCTTGATTTCAATGGAATTCTTGGTAATGCGTCACCTAACTATCTGGGACAGAGATCAGAAAACAGTGCAGAGGGAGAACAGCATGTACAACTGCATGTTCTAAATTACATTACACCGAACAGGGCTCAAAGGGATGTTCTCCATTATGGTCCCAAGACCACAAGAATCAGCATCACCCAAACCTGTGCAACCTGAAACTCAACAGGGTGGGGCCCAAGAATTTATATTTCTAATAAACTCCTAGGTGATGCTGATGGTCCTGGACTACACAGGTTGAAAACCACTGCTCTAGGGGAAAATTTCCTTGGTCACTGGTGAGATGATCACGGTAACATAATTGCAACAGGAGCTACTAACACTTACCAAGAACTTACCATAAACCAGACACTATACTGCAAGCATCAACTCATTTAATCTTCACAGCCAGCATTTCCCAAGTGAGGAATCTGAGCTGCAGAATGTTAAACAGCTTACCCAGCATCACAGCAGACAATGGAATGGCTGATATTTGAATCTAGAACTCTTGAACTCCCAATCTCTCTACAGATGTACTAACAGTTCCACCTCTAAATGCAGCCTGCTGAGCTGCTGCCTGGAGATTCCAATAGGAGATTGGCATGAGAGGCTCTGAGAAATCCTGACACAAGAAAGCTCTCCACTTTGGAAACCCAGGACTTCCATACACAATTTAAGTAATGCTTACCTCTGTATAATGACCAGCTCTATTCGTTCTTCAGCATTTCCTTCTCCAATTGCACAGCACTTATAGCCTCTGCAGCTTTCCTCCCTAATTCCGTCACAATGGTATGCTGGCCCCTGCAGAAAAGCTTGAGGTTTCGCCTCATTTTAGCGTACCCTCCTGGTCTTGCCCCCTCTTTGGTATGTACCCTTGTTTCCCCCACCTTGACATACATCCATCCCCATACATTGTCCCCATTTTGGTGTGCACAGCCATAGCTTCCAAAGCTTCACAGTCTGATGATAAAACAGCTCTTTTAGTCCATCATGGGAGAAGAGAGGGTGCCAACTCTAGAACTGTTGCACAGACCAAACCCCATGATGGGCAAACCTGATCTGACACCCAAAGCTAAGGGTGACCAACAAGGCAGATCATGCCTCCTGAGCCCTGACCTCCCAAGCTCAAGAGCATTCACTTCTCAGATCTGGCCACACCCACCCTCCCACCTGCTGTTACAATCAGCAAGAGAGGGGAACTGAGACAGAGACATGGAACACATGTGGGGGCTTTGCTCTGGCTCAGGGCAGAAGGCAGCTTTAAGGTGTTTCTCCCTCTTCTTCACCTGTTGCCAATGCCTAACCCTTGCCAAACTGCAGAGATCACTGTTTGAAATTAAAAGCACACACCACATGCACAATTGACTCAATTTTATTTCTCAGCAGTACAGGATGAATTTTCACTCCCACAAATGAACATGTCCACCAATTCAACTTGTAACATAGCAAAGAGTTCATCCACCAGGTGCTGCAGATAGCCAATTACACTGACACCTGAGTGCAGTGAAAGAAAGTGGTGCTACAGCTTGTGCTGGAAAAACCCAAACTCAGTGGTGGGTTTTCAAGGGTTGGAACATGTATGTGGAAGCATTGGCAGGGCAACTTTTAATTGGAGAACCTTGGAGATTGGAGATTTGTGGTAAAAAGAATCAGCACCACATCTTCCTGGACAATGGACCCTTCACTTCTGAAAGGGTTCTGGTGTTCAAGTTTTGGTTCTATCTTGGTCATTTGGTTCCAGGTGTGTACGTTTGTGTTGTGGGTGGGGGAGATCGGGTAAGACTTTGGTTCTGGGTACAGATGGAGGTCAAAGTTCTCTCCCCTGCTCATGCTTTGGCTTCATGACTTGAGGTTTTAGTCTGTTGTCTCTGAAAGGCAATTCAGTATCTTGTTAAAGAGGATAGGACCATTTTGAGCTGGTTCTGCAATTACAGATTCCCCCTTCTTGTTGTTCATTCTTCAGTCTTAAGGGGATATAGGACAAACAGTTCTGGGTTCAATTAAGATAGAGGATTAGCTTCAAGATGGAGTCAGATTTGTCCCCTCTAACCCGGCTCTTACAACCTCATGTGCCCACCTTTTCCCCCACAGACCCTGAGCTTTAGAGAGAGAATTCTGGGTGTTCAATTTACAGAGACCAAATCAATGGTGGAGGTAGCAGCAGGACAGGAAACTGTATCCTAATATAAGACAAAGAATAAATAAAGAGTAACTGTTATGTTCCCCACAAACCAGATGATCACTGTGATGCTCACTGGGGAGAAAGTGAGTTAGGGGGTTGATAGCTACTTGCTTTGATCCTTGCTGTAAGAGTTCCCTAACATCAGGATTATGTTTTAAAAGTTGTTTGGATCTGGTTCTGGGAAAAAAAGGTATTTCAAACAGCAGAGGGTGAGCCACTTAAACATCATTCCTACAATGTACACTAGTAAAAGGATAAACAGAAAAATTTGTAATCCAGATCAGAGAAAGCATCCAATACCTTGGAAAAGCCAACTAAAAAGATCATGGAGTAGTTCAAACTCTGGCTCTTTGTCAGAGACTGGTTGGAGCCAGGTGGCTTCCTGTCTAATTTTATCAGGGTGGGTTTCGACTTCTGCAGAAGTGTTTATACAAATGCAACATGAGTTGGCCACTATATAAACACCTCATTGGTCAGCTAACAAACTATGGCAATCCTATTGTGTAAGGACCCACATACCAAGAGGTAATTGGAATCTTAGAGCATGAGCAACAGATGGGCCAAAAGGCTGATTGTACAGGTTAAATTCTGTAATATCAGGTAATTGTTATACTTATGAAAACAAAAGAAAAAAAAAGGTTAACGATCAGAGCAAATTATAAACCAGTTTCCAAATTTGTAAGTCTGTTAGTCAAGAGAATTTTAGATGTAAGGAAATGTCTGTGATGATGTCATCAGGTGCTCAAGTAAACTCTGTGTGGCCTACACAGCATCCGTCACTGAGATTGTTTAAACATGAGCTGTTGGGGCAATTTCTCTGAAATTTATATCATGTCATCTAGCTGTAGCTCATAATTGCCAGGCTCAGGAAAAGGGCAGTTTCAGTTCTTAATGGTTCCAAGTCAAAGGATGGGAGAGAAATCAAAAACATATTCAGGGAGTTATAAGCAGACATTGGAGGAAACTAAAAGAGTTCAGGATCCAGTCCGCTTTAGAAGTAGAAAGCAAAACTCAAGAGATAATGAAAGGCACTAGACTCTAATATCCAAAGGTATACTATAGCTTCAATTAAAACAGCTTTTCTAAAAATTACCCCCATTTTACAAATATAGCCAAATTAAAACTAAATTATTTGCAAAATAAGTCTAGTTTCAATAAACTTGGCCTTACTCTATTAAATTTACTTAATCTTATTCAGTTTGAGCACACATAATTTCCTTTCTCAGGATTTCTTTTCCTCAAATCTTCTACAACTTTCCTAGTCTCTCTTAGTTTGTCCCTTCTTACTCAGAAATAATCAACCTTATTTTGGGAGAAACCTCTTTCTTTTATTTCCTCAAAATGTATTTCCTGGTGAAGGGATTAAGGGGAAAAAAATACTTCATAGACACAGACAACAATATGATGATTACCAGAAGGAAAGGGGAGTGGGAGAGGTAAGAGAGGGTAAAGGGAGGATAAATAGTGATAGAAGGAGACTTGACTAGGGGTGGTGAACACACAATATAGTGTACAGATGATGCACTGTAGAATTGAACACCTGAAACCTATATAATTTTATTAACCAATGTCACCCCAAAAAATTCAATAAAAAACACCTCTTTCTATTTTATAGGTAGATGGGAAAAAATGTATTTCCATACCTTATAACTTCCTTCACTGAAAACACACATCATTTCCTTTTATATTAATTAGAACTTGAAACCCTTAGAAGCCTTAATATGTACTGACAACTAAAATGTAAGTACTGTATTTTTCGGACTATAAGACGCACCCACCCCCAATTTGGGAGGAATAATGGTTGCCAATGTAGTTGTTGAGTTCTGTATTTACATTGGTGGAATATTATGTTATTTATATTATTAAATATTTTACCACATTTTTTGCTTCAAAATTTTTTTCTTATTTTCCTCTTCTAAAACCTAGGTGCATCTTATGGTCCAAAAAATACAGTAATCAGCATTCTTAAGACTGGTGAATTTATAAATCTATTCCATAACCTTTAGAAACAGCTTCTTAAGATTTTATTTATTTATTTTTAGAGTGAGGGAAAGGGAAGTAGAATTGAGAGGGAGAGAAACATCAATGTGTGGTTGCCTCTCGAGTACCCCTCACTGGGAACTCAGTCTGCAACCCAAACATGTGCCCTGACTGGGAATCAAACCAGCGACCCTCTGGTTCTCAGACCCATGCTCAATCCACTGATCTACACCAACCAGAGCGAAACAGGTTCTTTTACTGGCAAATCACAAAACATGTTTATTAACAGGTCTAAATGAATTTTTAGTTTCTCTGTAATAAGAAATCAAAGTAGTTATGGGTAGACTTATTTAAAAATTAACATTTTGGTATTTTTTCTTATTTGTAAATGATTTAAATTGTCAATGAATTGAACTTGACTCATTTAACTTGGCAAAACTCTAAGATTTTAAGTTACCAAAAGATTTTGGAAACTGCTGAAAAGTTCACCCACAAACTCTTATTCCATTTACATCTACTTAAATGATTTGTTTTTAACAATCATATTTAGGTTACTCCTAAAGATTTTTGTGAGACTTTACAGTATTTAGCTACTGTCTTAAGTTAATTTTCTTGCTGAAAATTTTGTAACAGAAAATAGAATAAGAGCTATATATATGGATTATTTTCAGCATTGATAACTAAAGGTATGACCATTTTAATTAAATCAACAACATTAAGCTAGCTTTTATTTACTAAAGATTAACCCTAGATTATACGCACTTGAAAAGCATTTGGGTTAGTTCTAGTTATTTATTTAATTTGTATGGGCACTCATTTGTTTAAGTCAATTGAATAAGGCTCCTTTATCACCTAATTTTGAAATTACAAGTCAATTTTGGCGATGCCATCCAGTAGTAGAAATATACCATATTTATCATAGACATACATAAACATATGTATTAACAGACAGAGATCTCATAACTTTCACTTTAAAATGCTAGCTTTTGTGTCCCAGGTACAATGCAAAACTCAGAGGAAAAGCTGGATCCAAAATGTTTCTGGCAGATGGACTTAGTTACAATTTCGCTCAGATGGCCAATGCTTTGCTTGCTGTAAGAATTCCTTTAAAACTGTTTTAAAATTAATTTATAATCAAAAGATGCATTCTATTGTCTCCCAGAAGTGTGAGGTCCTCCCTTTTAAGGGTGTCCTTTAAAAAGGACTTAGACAAACACAAACAGAGAAATAGGAAGCAAGTATTCACAATAAAGTTGGAAAGTTCAGAAAGTAAAGAAAGCAGCTTCAGAAAGCCTGAATTTTAAAGTGGCGCATTTTCCTAGAGGAAGATGGTGCCAGGGTGGGGCCCGAGCCCATGATAGCTGTTGCCACATGTCTAGAAAAGAAGAAGATGCCATTTGACTTTCTACTTCACAGTCAGTTAATGAGCCCTGCGTTTGATGCCATCAACCGACAGTGAACCACAGAAAGGAGAGGGGTTTCTTCCCTTTTCTTTTTCAGGGTGGCCACAAAGAGCCACAGCAGTGAGAGCACAAATCCTAACCAGCGAAGTGTGGGTAAAATTCTGACTATGTACCTTATAGATTCCTCTCTGGCACCAACAAAGTTCAAGTGCATGAGCCCTGGACAGGCTACTGCTGCTGGCTGCTTTTACAATGTGCAGTGAAAGCCCAGGGGGAACGGGTGGAGTCCCAGGCCCCTGGGAACAGCTCAAGGGCCAAAGGGAGAGAGCAGTGCCTCTCTTCTCCAGGGTCAGAAGGCTCTCACAAAGGAGTTCACTATGGGTCACCAAGAAATTCAATTCCTAAAAGGCAAATCATTTGAAACAAATAACATCTACAAACAACATATCTCACCCACTAGCATTCATACATTTACCCCACCCCACACGCGCGCGCGCACACACACACACACACACACACACACACGTGCAACTCTCAAACTTAATTTATCAGCTCTATACCAAATTCGAAACGAGTATCAATTTAAGAACAAAATTCCACAGCTGGGTCCAAACAAACCAGATTTCAACCCAGATTACCAAGATAACTTCCCAAAGCCTGTTCCCTTACACAACCAATGGGAAATTTCCAAACCAATAACAGGGAAAGTTCCTCTGGTATCATCACATACAAGTTACTAACCAAGAGACATCCTCCAAGCCAAGTACCCAATTTCTCTCACTGCCAATGAAAGCACTGCAGGTCAGCTACACTTGGTTGGTGGTGAGCACTGCCAAGTCTGTCCCTAAAACAATCAGTCCAGGCAGTGAGTTGCTGGGACGGACAGACCCTAGAGAAACTGCTAATGACCAGGGGTCGCTGAACCCACTCAGGGCTATATCCCATCTGAGTTGCCATTTGTAACAGAGCAAAGAGTTGGGCCAGCCTGCACTGCAGATAGCCAATTTCTCTGACACTAGGGTACAGTGAAAGAAAGTGGTGCTTTTCTATAGCGCTACACCATGAAGAAGTGGCTGCTCATGTGGTGGTGGAAAAACCCAAACTCCCTGATCCAGGGTTTGGTGGAGGTTTTTTAAAGTTGAGGGGGAAGAGAAAGTTGGTGGACAAGTTTTAACTGGAGAACCTTGGAACCTGGCCATTTATGGTAAGGGGCCATCAGCACTGGATCTTCCTGGACAACAGACCCTTAGTGTCTGAAAATGGTTCTGTTGTTCAAATTCTAGTTATGGCCCACTCCTTCAGTTTTCTGTGTTTGTATGTGTGTGTTGGGAGGGAGGCACCAACACTTCGGTTCCAGGTGCAGCAGCAGGTCAAAGTTCTCTTCTCCGCACATGCTTGGACTTCAGTACTTGCAGTCTGGGGCTGTTGTCTCTGAAAAGCAACTCAGTGTCTTGCTAAACAGGGTAGGACCAATTTGAGCCAGTTCTACAGTAACAAATTTAATAAGCATTTAATGAGCACCACTGTGTGTCTTGCACTACACACCAGTTAGTAAGGGGAAGGGATAAAAAGTTAAAGAAATGATCCCTGCCATTGACAAGGCACTCATTTTTTTTTTTCTTTCACTGCCTGGGATAACTTTAATCCCTCCTCATTCCAAAGCAGGGATAATAAATCCCACCTCAAAGTGTTTTTATGAGGATTAAATGAGACAACAGTGGAACATGCTGGGAACATGAATGTGAGACCACCTTGCCTCTTTCCTTACCCAGTTTTGAGGAGATAGGAATCCATGTGACAGCATATAATTTGGTGTTGAGTTGAAAAGGGTGAGGCTTCAAGAAATTTAAGGCAAAGAGAAATCAACTTTGGGAGAAGGGCCTGGAAACTATAGATGTTGAGCTGCAGACTAAAGGCTGGGCAGAGTTGGGTAGAGTAGATTTGGGGAGGGGGTAGAAGCAGGGAGAATTCCAGATAAAGAGAATGAATTTAGGACTAGTGTATAAGGTGGGCGAGTTGGTTAGAGAGAAGGGACCAGGCTGGTAAATGGTTTCAGTTCTCCCTGAAGAAGAGGGGGCAGTTAAGAATTTCTGAAACACCCAGCAGGAAAGTCTGACTTGAGCCAGAAGCCAGAGGGTCAAGGACAAGAAGCCAAGCTCTCCTTCCATGAATCTTCACTAATGAAGGGCAACATGCTCCCCAAACAACCTGGAGACCCTCACAAGGCTCCATCTGTGCTGGCCCAATTGCTCTTTTTAGAGAACAATGGGGGAGAAGGGATGAGGCAGTCTGACAACTCTCCACTCAGTTCTCAACATCAAAGAAATTAGAAATAAACATTCAATATTTCAGGGGCTGGTTTACATTAGAGTACATCAGCATGGGGAGAAAAATCATGTAGTCATTTTAAAAGATTATCATGAATACTATAGAAACACAGAAAAATGCTTTTGACATGTTAAGTGAAAAACAGCAGAACTCAAAACAATATGTGCACCATTACCAAGAGCACGGTGCAGTGGAGGAAGTGCGGGCTCAGAACAGACAGAACCAAGTTCTACTAGTGACTGCATCTTAGGAGCTGGGAGACCATAGGCCTGTTTCACCTCCATTTTAGTGCAGATAAAAGAGAGATAACACAAACAACCTTACAAGGTTGCTAAAAGTTTTCAACCTGGCTCAAAACTGACGTTCAAGTCCTCCCATTCCCACAATGTACACAGGGAGAGCCATAGCTCTTTGGATGAAATTAGACTTTTTTCAACAGAAAAAAAAATAGGTAAGCTTTTTTTAAAACACAGAAGGGGAGCTTCTTGAAGGCGGGGACTGTGTCTTGCTTACTGCTATATCCCCAGACCTCAATAAAAGCAGGACAAAGGTGATGGAATAATGGATGGTTAATTACTATCATTATCTATGGTAGTTGTTTTTTTTAAAGATTTTATTATTTACTTATTTTTAGAGAGAGGGAAAGAGAGGGAGAAAGAAAGGAAAAAGAGAGGGAGAGAGTTAATGATGAGAGAGAGACACATCAACCATTGCCTTTCATACGTGCCCCAACCAGAGACTGAACTTGCAACCCAGGCATGTGCCCTGACTGGGAATCCAACCAGCAACATTTTGCTCCATGGGACGATGCCTACCCAACTGAGCCACCATCAGTCAGGGTTATCTATGGTTGCTTAAAAGACAATCAGGAAGCCCTGACCGGTGTGGCTCAGGTGGTTGGGCATTGTTCCACAAAGTGAAAGGTCACTGGTTTAGTTACCAGTCGGGGCACATGCCTGGGTTGCAGGTTCAGTCCCTGGTCAGGGCAGGGCATGAGTAAGAGGCAACCAATTGATGTTTCTCTCACACACTGATGTTTTGCCCTTTCTCTTTCCCCCTCTTCCCTGCTGCCACTCTAAAAACACAAACAATTTTTTTTAAAGACAGGAAAGGCCTATCTAGCAGACACCAAGAACATGACCATGATTGGGCCATTTCTCCTCTGTAGAACCACTATTCATTGTTTGAGGCAGAAGGCAAAGAGCCCAGGAACAACCAACCAGCAGCATCTCTGAGCCACAATGTGCCCTGGGCCAGGGCTGGTGCTTCAAAAACCTCCCAGTACTGGATTGAATCCTTACAGAATATAGAAAAGCAGGGCAAAGCCTGGGTTGGGCTGGTTAGCACTGAGGCCTAGAAGATCTCCTAACCATCACCCTGGAAGTGACTGGTGCTTCTTCTGAGGGAGGATACCCCAACCTCATGCACTCTGGAGGCATGAATCCCTGGACAATCAGCAGGGCTGCTCAGACAGAGAGCCCTACACTGAAGAACCTGCTCCAAAGAGAGGCTGGCTCTGAGACACACAGGCTATTTCAACACAGAGAAGGAAGAGCACCATCTACCCTGCAGCCAGCCCAACCAACTAACTGCCAGTTCCACAACCCACCTCCACTGACATTTCCCAAAAACACCTAAAATCCTTCTAATGGTTGAAACCCCTTCAAAAAAAATTGGTCTTCAGCCCTGACTGATGTGGCCCAGTGGGTTGGGCAGTGTCCTGCAAACAAAGGTCACTGGTTTGATTCCCAGTAAGGGCACATGCCTGGGTCACCAGCCAGATCGCCAGTTGGGAGTGCACAAGCGGCAACCCAGCACACAACTGAGACAGGAGAACTCCTTGGACATCAGCACCAGGCTCCAAACCTTGTTTGAGGCTCAGAGTGCAGTCCCTGTGATTCTGGCCCAAAAGGCTAGATTGCTCACTCCAGCGCCAGCAACTCTTCCTGGTCCTACCCCTGAACAAGCATGATGACCAACCCCACCCCTCCATAGGAGGCCAGCATTGTTCTGCCACTCCAAAAAATGCAAAAATTCACTGGCTCCCCTCACCCCAGTCCCCTCTTCTAACACCCACCACTTAAACACACAGTTGGGGGGACACACTCCCCAAACACACATATGAAAGGGGCGACCAGTATAACACCTGCATGCCCACATTATCCTACAGGAAGCTACAGTAAGTACAAATAATTTGGGATACAAAGTCATCAGAAAGAGATGAGGGGTGGGATATGGAGAAGATGAGGCAGCACACTGGATTCAGACTAGGCTCAGGCTCTCTGAACACCTTTAAAACAGGGCTCTAGAAGCTGCCAAGACCTTTGGTTGGGTTGGGGGGAGGGACAGCAAGAGTTAAGGCAAATAACTCAAGGCATTTCAATTAATGATGCTCCCCCAGTGACTCACTGTTTCTTTATTGCAAAATGCTCTCTATAAAAGCCATTTTCCTCTCGCAGGATCTGCTTGGGCAACATGTGATGTCATCATAAATCATCTCTCTCCCTTTTTTTCCCCTCTTTAAAATGTCAGCAGATTTCTTGGAGTTTCTAAAAAGCCAAGAGAGCTAGCACCATCTCCCAGGTTTGGCAGGGAAACCCATTCTCTTTCCCAAGATGTCTGTCTTCACTTTTTCCCCTTGCTCTCCCGTAGGAGCCCTGCAGAGATAAAGCCTTGAAAAGTACAGAAAGTCACAGAAAGCATTTGTGAAAAAAGCTTTCCTTTCTACCCTTTCCAAGTGCAGGCTCTTTCTCTTGCTCCCTTTTTTCCTCTCATCCTATTTTGGTGCACTTCCAGGGGAAGTGAATGTATAGCAAGCACTTTTAAACAAGGTCTAATACAATCCATGCCTCCCAGACACGGATGCCATTAATCAGAACGAAGGCTTTGTGTGAGAGAGGCCATAGCTGAATGGGCGCCATGGACCCATAATACAGACAAGACCTACCTACCCGCCCTACCCCAAGGGTGCTGGGGCCTGGCATTCATCCTTCCCACTCTACCCCCTCCCAAGCCCTGTACCCGACATCCCCCTGAAGACCTGCAAAAACCTTCTACCACAGGAGACGAAAAAAGCTTTCTTTCACTCCAAGTTCATTCAACCAAAAAGAAATAATTATCACCACTTTAACTACACAGAACCTCAAAAGCTAAAGGAACATCCAACCAAACTCTAAGCCACAGAACTGGTGGGAACATCACAGAGGGAGTCTATTGCTGGCTGACATGTGTGTTTGGTCATACTGGGTATCTCCTGAAACAAGTCTACCTTCTGGAAGACCCCCTTCCAGAAAGATCTCTGTGGATAGAGATTATGACTGCCCTATCACCTACATGCAGTGATCCCACAGTATTGAAGATGGTGCTAGATTTCTAGTGGCCCTTCTTACATCCTTGGGCTACAGCCAATAATCTGTCCTCACCCCTCCCTGGTAGAATCTAATAAACTAAAGACAACTACAGCAAAGGAACTTATGTGTGGGGGAGAATGACAGCTCTGTGTGAAGTCCTTTGTGGTAATTATGAATGCCCCTAAGCACTCTCCCATGACTCCCTAAAAATATACCCTCATGACTGGTCCAAGATGCCTAATGCTCCACCATTAGCCCTTAATCCATGAGAATTAGTCACTGGACACATGCAGATATGCCTTGGGGATTTTTACATTGCTATCAGCTATTTGTACCTAAGTGTAACTAAGTGGCAGTGCCTCAGTAAGAAGAGAAGACAGAGGAGAACAGGGGTACCATACAGCATAAGCAATCAGAGTAGATGATGCACTTGTAACCTTGGTGTGTGCACTGGTGCCGCCTCTGGTCCCCACAATTCATCCAGACAGGCATGAGGCCTTCAGAAACCCACCACATTACACATTTGGAGTGGCCATACCCGTTGTTTCCCCATCCTCTTTCTCATTACTCTGAATGATCAGTTCCTTATCACAAAGAAAGACAGCAAAATATAGAAGAAATTTAGGAAGGAAGGGGAAGGAAAAACAAGAGGCACAGAGGGCAGAGGTCTTTGCTTCATTCCCTGATGTAGCTCAAACACCTAAAGAAACTTAAACATTTACTATGTGTTGCTGAATAAACCAAAGACTACTAGGGGTCAAATGTTGCTCTGGTCAAGAAATAGCCAGTAGGGAAGTCATCCTCCAGAACAAGTCAAGTCTTGGCTCCAGCTATTTCACCCTTCCCTGCCATATCTTATTCTGTCCCTTCTGCCATGAATGTCTTTACTTGTCCTCTCAAATGGCTCCTCCCATTCATCTTTTAAAATTCTGCACCTACATCCACCAATCCAGGAAACCTTCGCTATACCCCTAGGATGGGTCAACTCTCTTTCCTCTGCATCATCAGTAGCCTGTGCATCCCAATTGCATCAGTTTACTAGGTTGTAGTCACCAATTTCTATACCTGTCTCCTCAAAGAGGATGTTAATCCTCTTGGTATCTCGAATGCCTAGCCTTCCCACCTAGCCCATAACAAGCACTTAGTAACTATTGAGTAAATCGGTTAAGCCCCTGAAAGAAAATACAATCACCAATTAAGCCTAATTATTTTAGTGTTGGGTTTGAGTTGGTTTTGTTTTGTTTTTGGCTTTACTTTCCATTTCAGAGCAGGTTTGTCCAGAGAGCTCTGTGCCAGGGCTTTTCAATTGCTAAAGGAGAATCCAGGGAAGAGACATGGTCTAGAAGGGAGAGAGACACATGTCAAATATGAAAAGGGTTAATTCAGCAGGGGTTATTCCTGTATTGTGATGAAGGAACTTTCTGGAATCTGTCTACAGGGCTAGGCCACAGAAGATGGAAAATACTAGGGAGGGGGCAGAGCACAGCCTCACTTAGCCAAGGCAGTCCAAGTCCCCTCATCTTCCAAAGGGAAGGAGCCTCAGACCTTTTTATCAGCTCCTGATACACCAGTGGTCAGGGTAGTTTGGGATGGCTTCAATGGATAAAACGGAGATCATCGATAAAGACATGTTAATGATTGCAGAATTGCTGATGGCTGAAGCAAAACCACTAGCTCCCACAACACCCAGAAAAAGCAGGGAGCTATTGAAGAAACTTAAAAAAAGTAAAAATAAAAAGGTACTATCAGGGTTTCCCCCACAGACCCAGGCAAGACCCCACACGCTGGAACTGCTGATGCCATCACTACAGACTCAGAGCAAACTGAAGGTGGGAGAGGAATAAAAATCTCTCCCCAAATAAAGCCAAATACACAAGGCAACAACCCTCCAAGTCCTCCCCTGTCCAAGGCCTTATTACTACCTTTTGCAATCTCCAGTCTCACTTCTGGAGAGTTTCAAAGTCACCACCAGCTGACCCTTCCCAATGCACAATGGCATTTAATAATTGCTTACGGTTCTCGCCTGGGAAACCAGGCAAGCACCCACAATTCATTACACGTGTGACCTTTCGAGCCCTCAGCCCCCAAATGATTTTCACTCACTTTAATCTGACTCCGATTCAAAACAGATCTGCTGTCAGCAGCCTGAATTCTGTAGCCCCATAGATGGGCAGTGCCTACGGCTAATCTTTTAGTGCCTTAATCATAAAACGCAGCACTTCCCCAGCTGTTTTCACCCAAATAGCCAGAAAAGGGGGTGAGTGGGTGTGAAAAATGATGAATTATGAACTCCAAAGTAGTATTTCATTAAGCAAGATTGCACGCTAAAACTTTAACTGTGCTCCCTGCAATTCAAAGGTCATTTTATAAAAATTCAAAGAGAATTTTGAAGACTCTACAGTTCACAGGGGTGCTCACCACTGTGTGCCAGATTGATGGGGGTGGGGAGAAGACGCAAAAGCAGTGGTCAGCATAAAATACTTTTTAAACCATGACCACTTCAGATATTTGCAACGTGATGCCAAGCACATTCAACAGGTCTACAAATGCACTACATTAGCCTAAATTTAGTGGGTGTTAATTGAAATCAGAGCTACAGTCGTTACCACTGACATGTTTCTAAATACTACCCAATAAATTTTTGTCTGTTTCAGATTCTCTGTGACAGCTGGCAATGAAAAACCAAGAGCACCAAGGAAAATGGTCTTCTTATGTACCTAGTCCCCTAGTATGAATACAAGAGGATGTCTGTGTGTGGGTCTGGCCTGTGTCTACACGCACAGACATGCATATGAATAAACAAGATAGATACGCATGCCTTGCCCATTTTTAGAAAGTGAACAGGGAGACATGTGTGAGGACACACACATATATTCTTTATATTTGGACAATTTCCCTTTTACTAATGCACCTCCACAGAGGGCAAAATCAGCCTCTCACAGTGACAAAACATTCTAGTTTATACTGAAAGGGGTACATGGTATAACTTACGCACCTTTTTCCAATGTGGTACTTCCCTTCCTCTCTCTGGCTTTCCTCATTCCCTTCAGGTAAGTATTGTTTCAATTTAAAAAAAAAATTAAAATTTCCTCCAGAACAGAGCATCTAAGGGTCAGCCAGGAAAAGGTTTGCAATACATAGAATCTGAAAGGGAGGAGGGGCCTAGAGGAAGGAAAGAAAAATCTGGAGAAAAGAACTATCGGCTTTCCTGAGTTCCCTCAAGAAAATTCCAGTTTCATTCCCCCAATTACTCATTAGTTCATTATTAGTTTATATAAAAGGAAAAAGGTGGCTTTGTGCTCCGCAAGTCATGATTCCAGCTGGAATAAGAAGTAAGAAGGAGGCGAGTGTCCGGCCTTGAGGCTCCACATGTTTTGCCTTTCCTTGATCCTCCAGTGATAATCTCAGGACCTCCTCAGATCCCAGTAGCACGGTCCCACTTTGCCAGGGGTCTGTTCCATCCATAAATAAACACTGCAGTCAGCCTCTATGGCAGGGGCCAGGAGGAACCTTGGAGGTAAATATGTTTACTAAAGACTAATGACACCAAAGGACAATGTTTTATTCCCAGCAGCAGATCCTCATGTAGTTTTTTCCACATATAGCTGATCTGATTATTCAAGTAAGTTATCAGCTAAGGAACCCCAGTGGTCCACCTAGCAATCCATCAATCAATATCTCTCTCAGTCTCTCTGTCTCCCTCTCACTCTCTCCCAGAGTTTGGTACATGTCTGTGCCTAAAACATACAGCTAACACATTTATACTCAAACAAACAGTATACACTCAGGCTTGTAGCATGCCCATCCCCAAATACACATGTACACCAGAACACACGAGCTCTGCCAACACATACACAAAATTCAGTAAATGCCCTTCCTTGATCACACAACAATGACCACACTCATACAATGCAGGCATGCCCACACACAATGCCAACACCTTCAAGAGAATGCAGGATACCTTGGACTAAGAAAGAGTCCTGACCCTCAACCACACAGAGCTGGAGAAAAATTCATAAGTCTGGGCCTCCTGTTGCTAGAAAACATTTCTATGGAAAAATTTACTTTGTGATGTAGAAATCATCCAGAACCATATAGTCCACCCCAGCATTCTAAGACTTCCCTTTTCTCATAACCCTACGCTGTCTACAGCAGCCCATCCCAATGGTCCAAGGGAAGAACAAAACTCCCTGATACTCCAGTTGGGTCCTCAAAGCAGCAGGCCAGCATCACCTGAGAATTTTAGAAATGCAGAGTCTCAGGCCCAAGCCCAGACCTACTGAATCAGACACTGCATTTTAACAAGACCCAGAGGATTTGTGTACACACTCTAGTTTGGGAAGTGTGCCTTAGAAGTCCACCCATCCTAAAAGAAGGAAAAGCCCAGCTGAGATGGCCTTGTCCTTATAGACCCTAAATGTCTGGGCTCTCCCGCTCTAGCAGAAGCAGAACAAAGAGGGATCAGGAACACCCCTCACCATCACACCTTCTGCCTCCCCTCTCACCCTGGCCTCCCCCTCTCTCCCACTAGCAGTGACTTAACAACACAGCCCAGAGTGTCCAGACTCGCCTGCATCTCCAAACCTACCAGGAGCTCAGTGATACTAACAGCTTTCTCCCCATTAATTGTCTCATCACTCCACAACTGCTGCTCTTTATTTCATTATGCTTCGCATCAGTCTCAGATAGGAATATAACCAAAAAAGAAATTGGAGGGGAACAATTTCAATATTTCAAAACACATGCAAATCAATGCCCAGAATCCTACCTGGAGTGTTTTTATTGAGACAATTCTGTGCCTATCTGAGAAATGACCTTATAATAAATTCATATCTTGCAAAGGCAGATTTTCTCCCCATCTTATAAGGCTAATTATACCAGCACAACATAACATTTTCCTAAATGCCTGATAACCTCATCCTGTTACTCAGGAAATATTATTTTTAAATAGGTGTGATAGATACAAACTGAAACACTCGGATTTCAATTCCAACCCCAATTCCCGGATCCCCTCTCTGAGTAATTTAAGGACTTCCTCCAGATAGTTTTTCATATTCTTTTAACTGACATTTTATCTTTATACAGTATCTCACAGAATGAGCACGCACTAAGACAATGACAGCCAAGAAGGCCTGTCATTCCTCATTCCGACAAAGACAGATGTCTTACACTGGCTTATGCCAATAATAGATCCAACAAAAAACAAAAGAGACTACACCTGCCGCTGATGTAAAGGCACCAATTCACATTTGTGACACTCATTTGTCAATTAACAGATTTCTTCCATTGTTGACACACGAGACTTAAAAGATGTGGGCTCGAATGTGATGAATTAAAAAAGACAGATGAGTAAGCTATGAGCTGCAAAGTAATGCTATAATGTGCTTTAGATATGAATATCAACTGACACCCCTGACAGGCCATACAAGGTTTTATTTCATTTTGCACTGTATCCAGGCTTCATACTTTGTCTTCTTTGTTCGCTTTTCATCAAGCTCCTAACATCTCATTCTGACAGCCAGAGACATTTAAGGCACTTTCGTTTCAAATGCAAGTTAGCGTACTTGATATGTCATTAAAATGCAAAACGACTGCCATTGCAGGTAAATGTAGGTATGCTTAAAAGGTTGGATCTGCAAAGGCAAAGCTGAAAACAGTTGGGATTTCTCTCTTTACCTCCTTCGCAAGTTTGGCCATTTCTGGGGCCTGCCTGACAGCCCCTTGGGCACAGGCCTACATCAAGGGGGCCTCAGGAGCTTCGTGTCCCAGCAGTGTCCAGGGACCGTGTGGACGCGGAGGTGAGTCAGGCCTGGGTGAAGAACAGCTTTCCCCGCCCCACAGACCTGCAGTGCCTCCCAGACTGTGGGCAGACACCAAGTTCACCTGTACTGGCGCCCGCATAAGCACACACCAGCACTCAGCCTGTGAAGAGGAAGCATGGATAGGTTTAGGTCAAGATGCTCAAGAGCATTCTTTCCATGGAGCCCCCATCTGCCACCTCCTCAACCTTCTGCAGGAAAGGAGAGAACTCCACATCCTAGAGTCTCCTGTGGGAGACGGAGGATGGGTAAGATTGGGACTTTAGGGGGAAACTTTTTTAGTGGCCTTTAATTCAGTTACTTTACTCTTTGGGACCTTATCTTAAGGAGACAGTAAAACAACGATTTATAGGCAAAATGCGCATCACAGCATTTCTTATTAACACCTAAAAGTGGAAAACAATATATGAATATGATACATCAATCAATAAAGGATGGTTTGACCATGATACAGCTGTGAGAAAAATGTGACATAATCACTGAACAACCACATCATCCTACTTAAATGTTAATAGGGGAATAAGTGGTTCATTGTTCAGCAGTAAAATCATGGGTTGCTCTTTTTCTTCTGAATATTTTTCTATATTTTCAAAATTTTTAATAAAATTAATATGTATTTTATAACCAGAATAAGGAAAGCTTTAAAAAACTAGTTTTAAAGATTAAAAACTCTTTGGGCCAATTTCCTGTTTCTTACCAAACCACCATTTTGTACTTTCTTGGCCTCAATTTCCTTTGTTAAAAGAAAGCATTAGACCAGTGTTTTTCGAACTGTGTTCCATAGAACCCTAAGGTACCACAAGAGGCTTCTGAGTTTCTTCAAATAACTAATTTGAATTGAAGTTTTAAGTTACTTGTAACCATTTTTAAAACTATAATTTAAGAGCAGTATGTACTCTCAAGTATCATAGATACCAAATCTCAACACACAGGGGAATGACATCCTATTTATTATGTTGTGCTGCCAAAGTCAAGTGTCTTCTTACAAGTGTCTAGGTACAGAATATTCTAATATCTGCAAGGTGAAATTGAAGGGGACAAAACACTTACCATTTGCAACTACCTGAGTGAATTAGATTTAGCTACTGCACACTCACAGGGATGATCTGACGCTGGGACCAGTGCAAAACTGCGTCTTATCGCTGTCCTCAACATGTCAAATCCAGTGTTCAGCTGAATAGCTTCACCGCTTTTTCGGACTCACAAAAAAGTATTAAAACATTTTTATTCTACAATGGTCTTTCTATACAAAATTTTTGTTTGACAGGATTCTGCCACTAGAAAAATAACTTTGAAAACCACTGGATTAAAACAACCTACTTCTAAGGTTCCTACCCACAGCACGTTGCTCTATGAAGTACAGCACGGGGTATTGCAGGGAGCACCATGATAAAGGGGTCCCATAGAGTTCCAGCTTTCACACTTACTATGTGACATTGTGCAAGGTACTTGATTAATCTAAATCTCAGTTTCTTTATCTGTAACAAGGGAATAAAAACCTCAGAGTTGGGAGGGTTCAATGAGATAACATGGTAAGCACTTAGTAACTGTTAGTGGTTGTTACATTGTTACTACTTGGTATCATGGGGTGGGGAGGAATGGCTGAAGAATGGACGGCTCAACCTGGCACGAACAGTTCAGAACAGTTTAGAGGCAACAGACAAACATTCTCACACAGTAACAGAAATTTCTTTACTAAATAGTTTAATAAAATTCAAAGCCATCTCTCTCTAGATTACCTGGCCCATGTTTTTTTCTCCATCTATTTCCTCACCTTCTCTGTCCTCTGACTAGTTCATACTCTAGAAGAACAATCTTCTTTTAATAGCAAATCAGTTTTAAATCTCCACATTCCACCTCCCTGTGCACTATCTAAATGTGATTTTTACAATTATCTTCTTGGAAGAGGCTCTAACAAGCCTTTCATAAGAAAGCTAACACACACCTTGTTAATTAAAACAGAACCCTTCACTTCATTGTAGATCAGAAATTACCTAAAAAACAAATTTTTAGTCAAGGCGGAAAATCAGATTGGAGAAGTTCACGGTTGCAGACAGTGGTCACATGCTCTGCAGGAAGCTCGGCAGGACTGTGATCTCCCTTTTAATTTGTACAGAAGTCACCAACAACCACCACGTGACCCCCAGCAAAATACTAAAGATAATTCTGCTCAAAAATAAACAAAAATGAAAAATAAACTCTTTCGGTACATCATCTACAGGAACAAAACTCTTTTACATGTAGTGTTTTATTTGATTGTCACAACCCTGATAGGTGAGTATCATTACCCACTGTTTGGAAAGTGACAAGACTGATTAAACGACTTGCTCGACATCTCAGAGGATTTGTGATGGAGTGAAAACTAATAGTCATGTATCCTGTCTCGTGATCTCATCGCTTTTCCACAGCTCATGCTCCAGCCAGAGCTCCTGTGGTTACTTGGTCTCCAACAATGGCTCTGCTTCAAACTAGCGAGAGTTCAGTTTCTATTTAAAAGAAAAAATGCATAATGACAATAATGCATTATATGATGCTAACTTGCCATGGTAATCATTTTGCAGTATATACATACATCAAGTCATTATGATGTATACCTTGGACTAATGCAATGTTATATGTCAATTGTATCTCAATAAAACTGGAAAAAATAATGCATTATAACTATGTATTGCTTAGCAATTTATAAAGCATCTACATTCAGATAACTGAGCTCCTGTGCAACCCAGAAACATCCTGAGAGAGAGAGAGTGGACAATATTCTTGTCCTGTCACTGATGAGAAAACAGACTTATGCCTTTTAAAGGGATGTCCAGACAAACAATAGCAGCAACAGGACTCAAACACCTGTGGTGGACCCAAAACCTGCAGTGGGACCCAGCCTCTGGAGTGGCCCTTATAAGGGGAAGGAGGAGTTTCTTGTGTTTTATTGTTTATCTTCCTAGGACACAGGACAATAAAAGATAACCCAACCTAATTTTTTACAGTCTTCTAAGATGGTAATGTTTGATGTAAAAATTCACTGCCTACAGTTTTCATCTCCCCTGAAAAATGATGAGGTCGAATATAAGTTTGGGAAGAAAACAAAACAGCAACAGCCTTGAATGAGGGGGTCTGACAGGGGGACAGGGAAAGGAATCCTCTTTTCATGAGCCTAGAAGACAAAATTTTCCTCTTCACCACATAGTTACCAATCCACACTAATTTATCAGGTAAAACTCTGGAGAACAACAATGAATTAGAACTAAGGGGAGTGCAATGGAACTCAAGATGCTATAGGGGCTGTTTGAATGTAAACGCTTTGTAAATTGCTAAGCAATACACAATTATTGCCTGTGGACCTTGGCTCCTCACTGACCAGTTGTGTCCCCTTAAGAAAGTCACTTAAGACTTCCAGCCAAGATGGAGCCACAGGTAGACGCACTGTGCCTCCTCGCACAACCAAGATAGGGACAACAACAATATAGGGACAGAATAACAACCAGAACTGACAGAAAATTGAACTGTATGGAAGTTGGACACCCAAGGAGTTAAATTAGACACGTTCATCCAGACTGGTAGGAGGGGCGGAGCAGAGAGCAGAGAGCCTTGGGACCTGCAAGGCAACTGAGGTGGCATGCAAGACCGCAGCGGGCAGACCCTGGGCGCACAAGCAGTGGCTGGCGGTTCCCAGCGGGGGGGTAGTGACCAGCAGACCCCGAGAGACGGCCATTGGGAAGCAAGGCACTGCGCCCAATTCAGGGTCCCTGCACCGGAAAATAGAACCTTGGGGCACTGATTGAAAAGGAAGGTCCCTCGGTGTACACAGGCCCACCCACACAGGAATTGGCACCAGAGGGGCCCAGTTTGCTCAGGGAAAGAGATTGAAAGGACTGAGGTCCTACTGAGAGCGGAGCTGTTCCTTCTCGGACCCGCCCCCACATATAGCGTCACAACCAAGTGACTGGGGTGCCCCAACCTGGTGACCACCTAAGGCTCTACCCCTCACACATAACAGGCACAACACACACACAAAAAAAAATAAAAACAAAGAGATGGCTCAAACAGAAGATCAATTGAAAGCCCCAGAACTCATCCCTTTAAGTGACCAAGAGATAGCCAACCTATCAGATGCACAGTTCAAAGAACTGGTGATCAGGGAGCTCACAGAATTGGTTGATTTTGGTCGCAAACTAGATGAACAAATGAAGGCTACAATAAGTGAAATGAAGAAAAATGCACACAAACCACTAGTGATGGAATGAAAGATGGGTCTCACATCAATGGAGTGGACCAGAAGGAAGAAAAAAATATACAACCAGAAAAGAATGAAGAAATAAGAATTCAAAAAAATGAGGAGAGGCTTAGGAACCTCCAGGACATCTTTAAACATTCCAACATCTGAATTATAGGGGTTCCAAAAGGAGAAGAGGAAGAGCAACAACTGGAAAAGTTATTTGAACAAATAATGAAGGAGAACTTCCCCAATCTGGCAAAGGAAATAGCCTTC
>CM052542.1:107896204-107962925 GCA_028533065.1 Trachops cirrhosus
AATGGGACAACTGTAATAGCATAATCAATAAAATATATTAATTTAAAAAAAACTGTGGTACATTCACACAATGGAGTACCACTCAGCAGTCAAAAAGAAGGAAATGTTACCTTTTGTAGTAACAGCATGGATACACCTGGAGAGTATTATGTTGAATGAAATAGGCCAATCAGAGAAAAATAAGTACCATGTGATTTCACTTTAATGTGGAATATAATGAACAAAATAAATGGACAAAGTGGAGACAGACTCATGGACACAGAGAATAGACCAACAGCTGCCAGAGGGGAGAAGATTGGGGGCTGGGTGAGAAAAGTAAGGGATTAAGCAAAGAAAAGAAAGAAAAGATCAGGGACACAGACAAAAGCTTGGTGATTACCAGAGGGAAGGGAGACTATGGGAGAGGTAGAGGAGGGTATGGGGGGATAAATGGTGATGGATGGAGACTGGACTTGGGGTGGTGAACACACAACACAGTACACAGATGATGTGTTGTAGAAATGTGCAAGTGAAACCCATGTAACTTTATTAACCAATGTCATCCATTAAATTGAACAAAAATAAAAAGACTTTAGGGCAAAAGGGGATATTACTATCAACATTATAGAAAAAAATACTATAAACTGCTATGAATAGCGGTATGCCAAGACACTAGATCAAAGAAGTAAAATGAGCAGGTTCCAAGGAAACAAACCGATGTAACTGACTCAAGGAGAAATGGAAAATCTGCACAGACCTGTAGCATACAGATTGACACTGAAAGCACAGGCAGCAAAGGGAAACAGATAAATTGGACTTGGTCAAAATTAAGAATTTTGTGTTGTGAAGGACACTGCCTAATAAATAAAAGTGGGGGAAAAAAAGAAAGTCACTTAACCTCCACAAGCTTTCATTTCCTGTCTTTAAACTTAAGGATACCTACTTTGCCATAAGAACTTAAGAAGGTAATGAGGGAAAGCTGATGAATAAATGGTAGTTACCATTCCTGTTACCTCTTTCAAAGTGAGTGATTATCATGTTTTTAAATGTCCACTTTAGCAAATGAGAAATTCTGAGTTTAGAGGAACACCTACCACGTGCTCAACCCTGCACTGGGCACTCCAGAAAGAGCTATTCTCCCTCCCTGCAAAAACTTACATTCCAATGGGCGGCAGAGTCATTACAAAGGCCCCAAGGCATTCAGAGATAGAACACGCAATAACGCACAAAGTCTCCTCAGAGGAGGATGCACCCCTAAGTGCCAACCTGGCAGAAACACTGTGGCATGAAAGAAAGGTAATAAATGCAATTTCTGAAAGACGAGATTTCAAGTTTTGGTTCTGTCCCTTCTGAAGGAGCCCAGGGCCAGGCAGCAAGATCTTGCTGGGTGATAAGCAGCGCAGCATGCTAGTGGCAGGAGTCGTAGGAGAACTACATTAATTGTGACCCTCTAACAGCGTAATTGCTGTGTTTATGTGTCAGGGCCGACACTCAGGCCCCACTCATCCTGGGAAAGACTGCCCTTCACCAGCTGGAAGTGGCTTGTCTTCCCCACAGGCCTGTCACTCCAGGGTGAAGATTTGAGGGGGAGAACCCATACTTCCCCCAGTCCTTATTTGACCTGCCTCCCCAAGACTCTGGCCTGGACAGCTTCCCTCCCCATCCACCTTCTATTTCCCAGAACCACCTCCATCCTGCACAGCACAGGGGTTTATGTCTATATGTGTGGGAAGGAGCTTACCCTACTCTCCAATTTCTCTCTCCTGGACTCCCACAGTCTCCTGAGGGTACACAGACCAGGGTCTCACCATCTCCACTCAGCACAAGCCTGGTGCCAAAGCCCTGACACTGTGCAGCTATTTACCCTGCCCTGAAAGCCTGACCAGTGTGGCAAACTGCTCTCCCTTCAGGGTGTGGCCCAAGTCCGCATCTTTTCATGTAAGAAGTCCTTCCTCCTGAGACTTTCTTGGCCATCAGAATCAACAGCACGCTCCTGGCACTTACCTGAACTGCATTGTCCTGTGAGTGTCAGGGGGCACCTGTCTGAGGCCACCCCAGGTCAGATCACCTGCTCTGCCTGACTGGGACCCTTCCTTTCCACATGTGGCTCCTGAAAGTGCTCACAAGCTCAAAGAGAATAAGCTTCCCAGACAGTGGATGTGGTAATTATGCTCTCCGATAGGCAAGAACTACAAAGTTCTCAAAGTCCACTGGCAGAATTTGACAATGGCCCTGTGTGGTTCCCAAATAACTTTGCCTGCATTAGCCTCATCCTCCTTGTGTGAGCCTCATCACATGGAAGCATCACATCTATGAATTCCAGGTGCTGGGGAATCCAGCATGCACTGAATATTCACGTATCTGCAAAGAACAACAGTCCAAGTCCTCAGCCCTTCAGGACATTTCCATGCAGCTTTGGGGGAACCATGCTATCCTGAGCAGTCCCCAGAACTTAGCTGAATAATAATGTAATAATCTGTGGTCATGGCTGCGTGAGCTATGAAAATGCCTTGAAGACCAGCTAACCCAGACGTGCATCAATGGATGGATCCAGTTGTACATGGCAGCTAGAAAGACCATTGTAACCCTGCTGGCTCCCAGGTCCAACTTCTACTCACCAGCTGAAAAGGAAGAAGATGAGAATAACCAAACTGTGTGGTTAAATGTGCACTGACAGTCATCCTTCTGGGGCAGCGTTCATGGGGTAGAACAAATGCAGTGCTCCTCAGGGGCGTGACACTGGACAAAATGACCTCCAGGAGTCATTGCCAGGCTCCATTTCTCTATCCCACAGGTCAGGCCAATTTTTTTTTTTTTTTTTTTACCAGAGCCCAGCGTCCAAGAACAAAATTTGGGATATTGGTTTGCTATTTCCAATTGCTATGAGAAGTTTTCTGTGATGTTAGTCCAGCTCAGGCATCCGGGAAGAACTCCCAAGAGCCAACAGGACAGACTCACAATTCAGCTGTCAGCACAGATGAAGACAGTCTGCCCTTTCAAGCCCACCCTCAGGGCCCTGATCACCTACTGCCCTTAGGATATTCGAATCCTGAGGAATCAAGCTCCCAAGCTGATACATTTAGAAGGGAAAAGGACGACGCTCTCAAGAGTAAATCCCTGATATAAAATTAATACCCTACCAAGCAATTTTAATGTACTCCCTTCAAAGACTACAAATGCCCACTCATCCAACTTCTCAGAATGAGAAGCGCAAAGGCTCTTAACTTCATCCCCTCTTTCTGCTCCACCAGCACCCCTCCATGCAATTTAGTATAAAAAGAAAATTCATTAGAATTTCTGAGGAACAGAGCACCTCAAAACTCACATATTTAAACATCTAGAAGGGTGTATGCCTCAGTGAAACAGAAGAGTCTTGGAAAAATGGTGCCTTTGCAAGCAGCATTTTATTTGTAAAGAATACGTCTAAATTATCCCCTGTGCTATTATTTCTTTAGCAGTTAGGGGACAGAATAAAGCTAGCTCCAATTAAGGCAACTTTAATTTTAAAATAAAAATGAAGAGGCTTCTTTTGCCAGCATCCTATGTTCTTCACTCACATCTGTGAGCTATTCAGGAGAAAAGACAGTATAAAAACCAACAGCTGAGCTACAGTTAGCAACAAAACTACTACAAATGCCACTTTTTGACAATGGTCAACAGCAAGGGGTTTGTCTTCACACACTCTGTCTTCCCCTGTCCCGGCCTCTCACTGGTGCCCACAGAAGGATGCCCCCTCTGGAGGTGCACAATATCCAGAATTTATCTCTTTGGTAAACAAAGCTCTACCTATGAACCACCCGGTTTCTCTTTGACCCACACCAAACTAAATCAGCAGAAGTTCCAGGTAGGATTTTCTCCTTCCAAGGGTCAAAGTCTTTTCCTCTCAGAAGTTCCACACATTTACTAAAATAATTTGAGACTTCATCAGAAAGCCATTACGCCTGCAAACACTAAATTATTTAAGTGATTCCTTGTATATAAATATTTCATATCAGAAATTGATTTCCAAATGAAGTACACATGAAGAATGACCACACTAACCAGTGTCCGAGTACATCTTGCTGTTTTAAAATACAAAAAGAAAGTAAAGTACAGGCAGTATTTTAATGCAACTGAAAAACTGAATTCCACACAAAGTCATGCATGATTATACACACCATCTATGAAGAAGTAAAAAGTTGCTGCCTCTAACTCCCTTTGTGTCAGACTAGAAACACCATGCCCAGGAGAATCTTCAGGAAGCGGAGCTAAATAAAGGGCTTTGAAACAAATTTCAGGTTTGCTAAACTGGATACTTTTTTAAATTGCCATGTCTTTAAAGCACTGAATTTTAACCTTGGGTAACACCAGCATAAGAGTTTAAGCACTCCAAAAAAGCCCTGAAAAAGCCCTGACCACTAGCCCCTATCCTATGTCAAGGGGCAAAGGAAAAAAAAATCCTGTTTCTCAAAGTTGTGAGAAAAAACAGGGCTGTGGTGGACCCCAAGTCTCAGACACATACTCTCTCAGTGACGTGAGCAGCAGTCACATTGAAAGGGGTGAACAAAAAACCAGAGATGAACAATAAACATCATTAACCGGGGCTCCGGGCAGCACAGAATAAAACAGCTCAAAACAAATGGGCACTGAAGACCCCAACAAAAACTTCCCAGACAGCCCCAGGAGTGTGACAGCCCAGGACCCTGGGGTAGCCCTAAAGTGTGGCAAAGAAGGGAAAGTGGGCAGGGGGTCCTCACTGGAGCCCCTCCCGGCCTCTGTGACAACATTGCTGCTCCTCTCCTCCATCTTCTCCTTGGGTACCCTGGGAAGAAGAAGGCATAACAAGACCAAGTGGGGCTGAGCCCAATAAAAAATGCCCACTTCTTACACCACATCAGTAGCACCGGACTGAGCAAATTAGTGCACACATAGAACCCCCAAATGTACTATTCAGCAAAGCACCACCTCGCTGTTAGAGAGTTAGGACGAACACATACACAACAAACTTTCTTTCACCACAACAATAGCTGAGAAGAAAAAAGTGTAACTCCTCAAGCCTTAGCAAAAGCTAAACCCTGCTCTCCTTAGCTGCGGCATTCAGCTTAATGTAGCTAAATTAACAAAATGTTCCCTTGGCATTTAAATTTTTTCTTTCATTTTTTTCTCCTCATAAGCAGAGTTGGGGGGTGATACATAGTAAGTCAAAAGACAAAGCAACTTCAAAACAAAATCAGTTATTTGTAAACAATCCTTGTGGGGATTTTTTTCCCTTCTGCTCCCCCTACCCCAAGAAAAACAGCCCTGCCAGTTATAATGGAAAGCCAAGTAAAGATAAATCAATTAGCTTGCTAATTTCTCCCCTCTCATTTATTTAGCTCTGCACTGTATTTGTCGTAATTGACTACAATTATGTTAATTACTAACTCCAGTATAATTACTATATTTATTGTCATTGAGCACGCGATGTACCCACAGCAAAGCTGGCATTTGTCGGGCATCAAGAAAGCAAACTGTCGAGAGGTGATTCTCGGCAAACTGGCGGATGTGGCTTCAGCAAATGAAAGGGCAAAAGAGATTTCATGCAATGTTAGTTTGAAAGCACCGGTTCATTAAGGATATTAATTTTCTGATAACTACACATTTAAGTATGACACACTAGCGCAGTATCTACAGGATTTCACAATTATTAATGCGTGACAGTTTCAAATGCTAAGTGAATCAATTAAACAGCAGCATTCACAATTTGAGAAGAGATAACTGCTTCATAACTACCTAAGACTACAATTTTCACATGACAAAAAAGAGCCATTGAGGCGCCTTCAAAACCTGACAGGTCAAGAAAGAAGTTTGAAACAAAAGCACCTTACAACCATCATCTCTCCTCTTTACTTGTCAGATCAACTTTGCTAGTGTCTCCCCAGAAACGGCATCACATGCCAGCTGCCACAAGGTGATTTTTCATGTCTTGTCAAAGAAATCTTTTATTCTATTTGCTCTGCATTAACATGTTACATTTATTGATCAAGGGCCTGTTCGGCAGCCACAGCAGGGCACTGAGCTCTCCATGCCTACGGGGCTTTGATGTCCCGGTGACATTCCAGCTCGAATAATGCACATACTAAATGGATTTAATGCAGAAATGTGTTTGGACCTGACAGTTACATTAATAACAGCCCCTCACACTGATAAATATGCAATTGCTACTATTAAGAGTTACCCAATTATGGGGAAAATATTTCTCTACCTTAAAAATAAATCCATCAAGGAAAAAAAAGTTTTAACAATGGTGCATTCTCTTAAAACACTCCTCCAGCTGCAGAAAGTGTGCCTGTGGTGGGGGGGCGCTGTTAACACCCCCCATCTCCTGCCCTCCCCTTCAATTATTTTTAATGTCTTGCTTTATCTCAAGAAAGGTTTGGGGATTTTTTTAAAAACCTCTTTTGTTGCTCTACCCTGCTCTACCCGTCTCTTATTTCTTCAGAACCAGAGAAAAAGCAGACACCCAGGAGACTGAAAAAATTGGGTTCTGTATAAACTCAGAGAGGAGCTAAGGGGAGGCGGCGCAAAGGTGGGGGCACGTAGCTGATCTCCATAATGATGGGTCTAGAGAAGGAGGTGTCTTTTTTTAATATAAACTCTAAACGAAACATGAACATATGTGTATGTCTCTCCCTCATTTAAAACCCTAAGTGACCTTGTTCTATGGCAGTGATGGGGTTGGGGGTGCAAAGGGGAAAAGAAAGCAGCTGGGAAAGAAGAGACCTTTTATTAAGAAAAGTCTCAGCCAGGGAGAATTTGTAGTTATTATATCCTACAATTAAACACAGACACCAGCAAAAAGCATAATCGCTCCCCTTTCATCATAAAGAAGCAGGGAACAGCTGAAATCACCAACACTGCAGTCCCTGAGGAGACAAGAGGAAAAAGGCTTTTCAGATGGTGGGTGTGTGCATGCGAGTGAGTAAACGTGCAAGTACAAACACACACACACACCACATCTTCTCTTCCCTCCAGACTCCAAGCTCATGCATGCAATAATCCATCTCAGGTTCCCTGTCTCAGTGCTGGGACAGCAAGCAGTCTGGCCACAGCATTGCCGAGCCATTTCTCCCATGACAATGACCTTCATCTGACCCATGCCTCATAGCGCAAGGGGAGACAGAGAATGAGTTCCCTGGGAGCACCCACCTCCAAGGCAGCCCAGGTCTCACAAGGTCCTCCCAACCCAAACTTTCCAAATCAAGAAGGTTTTAGAGAAACAGTAGAGAGGAGGAAATGCAACCAAATTCTGAGGCCTCCAACTTGGAGCTTTGGGATCCACTGTGAACCTGCTATGGTGACTTCCACAGGCTGCTCGGGCTTTTAAAAGAAAAAAAATCCCCCCCAACAAAGAATATAGGCTTGGAAATAGCCATCCTTCTTTTCATAGGAAGAAAGCAATGATTTCTACTTTGAGAAGTTTGAAGTAAAACTGAAATCAAACCACCAGGGCCATTTAATCCCAGCTCTCCCATTCAATCATCAGGGTGGTCTAGTGCAAATTCCTAAAGCAACTGTTTGGGCCTCAGTTGCTTTACCTGTAAAATCTGAGTAATAATAGTCCCATTGTCAAAACATTGTTGGGAGGACTGAATGAAATAACACATGGTAGGTGTTCTGCCCAGCCTTGGCATACACTGAATGCTCCATGATACTGGTTATTCATTAATAAGACAAACATGACTGATGTCACTTGTCTGATCCAGTGCCCCTAGACTCCATTGGAGAGTAGAGCTAATCAACTTTAGGTACCTATTTGCAAAGCTGCTTTATTGTGAAGCTCATTGAGAGACACTCTGCAAGCTGTCTCAAGGAGAACTCAGAGGCTTTCCTCAACAGAGTGTAGCTGGCATGGGAAAGGGAAAATTCTTTTTTTGTCCAAGGTTGTCCTATGCCCTGCAAAACATTTAGCATCCCCGGCCTCACCTACTAAATACTAGTAGGACCCCCTATTTCCATCCTTGTGACTAAACTTTGTGGTTGAGAATCTGGAGGGGCAGCGAATAGAAAGTCTCAGAGTTCGGCAGTCCCCTTCCCTCCTCCCCGCAAATCACCAGTGCTTCCAAAAGCCACCTCAATAACACAGAGGGTAGCATTGTCCACATGCCCAATGATGACCTCAGGATAGAGAGCAGGGCAGAGGGAGAAGATGGAACAGTGAGGCCCAAGATTCTGGGGGAGCAAAATGGGTAAAAAAGAAAATAAAAGGCAGTACTAAAAAGTCTAGGAATTTCTTACCATTGTGGCAAACACTGTAGGAAACATGGAAACAATGTTTAAGACAGCACTTTCTAAAACACACTGCAAGTTACAGGAATCATCACCTAAGAGAAAACTGAACCTCATTATGTCCCCTTGGACCAGGGGTCCCCAACCTGCCTGCTGCAGACCCAGTACCAGTCTAGGCCTGTTAGGGATGGGGCCATATGGCAGGAGGTGAGCTTGAATGTAATGTGCTTGAGTCATCCCAAATCCATCCCCCTCCCCCGCAACCTCAGTCTGTGGAAAAATTGTCTTCCATGAAACCAGTCTCTGATGCCAAAAAGGTTGGGGACTGCTGCCTTAGACAACTCTCTCCCATTGTCCACCCCTTCCCCTGCTCAGTCTTACCCACAGTGACTCAATAGCCCATTTTCTTTGGCCAAAATGTGGAAATCCAGGAAAGCAGGACACTGGGAGGAGGGAAGGTGCTATATAAACCTGCTCCTTTAGTGATCTTTCCCTTTCCCTCCCTTCAAACTGTGTTTGGTAGTTCTAGTCGTGGAAGACACCCCAGAAAGTGATGTAAGTACAGGAAATCAAAGTGTTGTTACCAGGACATTAAATATTACCTGCCAAGTCATTTTCCACATCACCTTTCTATCGTATGTTCTATATTAGCAGCTGGAGACACTACAATTGCCAATGATATTCTTGGAACAAAAAAAGATGCTTTTCACAACATTGCCCAGCTTACAAAGAACAGGGTTTCCAAAACACATGTACCCTTGCCTACTTGGAATTTATTGATGCCTTAGAACTATTTTGAAAATTGACCAAAACAGTTTATCTTTCTAAAGCCTATATTTTCTACCATCTCTTCCTCTCTCTGTGTCTACTGACATGAGTTCTGTTACCACCCAACTCCAATATCAGCATGTTCCCCAAGTAAGACCAATACATTTGGATTTTGAAAGCAACACCCCTGACTGCAAAGAAACTAATTGATGCAGACCCAGTGGCAACAGAACATGTCCTTTAAGCTGTTCTCCTGAGAGTCTGGATGAGGAATTCTCTCTCTCACCCATTCCCGGTGTAACGAATGTATGCTCCTACCTGGCAGAGATGCAAAGTATATATGATATGAGTGGGTTTAGCTTATGGAACAACAGAGGCATTTAGAGAACAAAGATATTTATATTGGTTAGTATGTGTTAGGTTATGCTGCATTAACAAATATTCTAAAATCTTATAACACAGATTTATTTCTATTTTACAATCTATGCCCAACATAAATCAGCAAAGAATTCTGCTCATTTATGTCAGAACCCAAGACTAATGATTATAACAGGTAGAAGAGAAAGTTGCAAATTGTGCATCAGCTGTTTAAGTTTCTGTGCACTGGTCACACCAAAAGGTGCAGAGATGTGGAAACACACTGTGTGTTGAAGAGGAGGAAATTCTGAATGTCCATGAGGAACCCCAATATCTAAGATGGTCTCTGTGGGAGATCAAGCCTGGGATTTTAGCCCCACTAGCTCCGTGTTTAAGTTGTAGTCATAGCTATGCTTATTGAAGACCTATTGCATGCCAGGTAATGTGTTATGCACATCACACAGTTACACTCAACACTTTTGCAATTAGCTTAAGGCCAGCTAAATCACTGGTGAGTTACATAAACACAACTTCAAGCTAGGGTGGTCTAACCCCAAAGCCTTGGTTCCTTTTAATTCCAATGCCCATTTTCCCAACTGATGAGCAAGTTAACAAACCAAGTTTTATGTAGCAGTTCATAACAAATAAAAATGTTGGTGTGTCTGTCTTTGAAGCTGTGGTAGTATACCACATGTCTGCCTCACTGTCTGGGGGAGAGGACAAAGCTGCCATCTCTTTATTGGAGGTGCCCAAACACCCCAATCCTTCACTTCCACCCTGGCCAAAGCCTAGGAAGCTACAAGTAAACTCCCACCTAAGAAATTTTCTCCTAAGCGATTTCCCCAATCAGTGTAGTTATCAGAGTGATGCTAGATAAGATGTGACTGCAAATAATTTCAATTTTAAAATGTAAGCTTCCTGTTGCCATAGATCAATGAAACCCCCTCAATTTTATGGCCATATTGCCACAGGCATATTTATCACTATTTGCCTTGGGAGCCCTGCCTTGCCCTCTGTTCAACAAGCTCAGCAGGCAACTCACTCAAGTCACTCAGGGCCCTTGGAGGGGAGGAACGGGGCCACCACGGAGAACTCTGCCCTTTCCCAGTTGGGGGAGAAGGAAAACTGAAGCTGGAACAACTCATTAACAAGCTCTCTTTGCCTTGAGCAGCTCAAGGAACCAGCACAGGCTAAAATTTAGGATCTCTTTATTGATTGGCAAAGTAAAAGTGAAATATGAAAATATGAAAACCTCAAAAACAAGCTCAAGGAAGAACTTAGGACAATGAATATTTAAATATTCTTGGTACAGAAAAGGATATAACCTCTCCTGAGGGCAATCTGACATCTGTATCCAAGTCCTCTGACAATTCTGTCTCTACGACAATGTCCCTAAGAACTAATCAGAGACATATTCATCATTCAGTATTACAAGGCTATTTATAATCAAGATATTTATAACAGTAACAAAATCTGGGAACAATCTAAATGTCCAACACTAAGAAATAAAAAACCATTAAAACTGTAATGCAGTATTTATTGAGGTGAAAAAATACTTCCAATACAATGTAAACATCATTTTTAAGATATTTAGCATTAATAAAGACAATAAAATGTTAGCAATGGGGATTTCTGGGTTGTAAGACTATCAGTGATTTGAGAAATGTTTTTTTGTACCTTTCTGAGTTTCTCAAGTTTCTATATTGATAATTGTTCTTATAAGAAAAAAAAATTTAAGTAAAATCTAAGTTACAATTTCATGGAGATGTAGACATTGAACTCATGATCATTAATGCATTCAGGTTCAAGGGGCAACCTGAGAAGCTCCCTGCCCCTGCCCCCAGAAGTCTTGTCCAGGATGAAGGAAATCTGAGATGAAAGGGTGGAAGAGAGAATTGTTTAAGTCTTTTAAAGGAACTGGAAATTTTATTCAGACCTATTTTCTTGCTTCCTTTTCCAATTTATGACCTCACAGGGCACATACTAGTTCCAAGGATTTTCACTCCCCAGGACAGAGCCATAGAAACAGTACAGCCTAAATTTCCATGACCTCCTTCATGGAGATATAACCAGTTTAACATTGGACAACCCAAAAGAAGGAGAGGAGGACTCATGATAGTACAGAAAGAAGACTGAAGTGGAACAGAAAGAAAAAATATATAGAAACTTAAAAGTTCAGAACTTATAAATCCATAACCACCCTTCTTTCCAGCACAAATAGGTGGCTATAAGGAGAATCAGCAGAACCATCACTTTCATAAATGAGATTAATAATAATGATGATACATGGCTATGAATTAATGATAAGACAATAGAGAAGGATGTTCCTAACGTGAGTGGTTGACTGAAGCCTGGTACCTCCCTTTTAACTAACATCTTGACAAGAAGTAATACAAATGTGATCACATACGAGGAAATTCACATGTCACCATGTGCACGGAATAGCTCTGGAAGACTACAAAAAAGTGAGCAGTGCAGAGGAGAACTGGGAGGCTATAGGACATAAGTGCAAAGAAGATATTCTTTTCACTATTTTAGACGTGCCATGTGCATATATTAACTCAAAAAATGAATAAATAGAACTTGCCTGAAAACAAACTATGGCCTAAAATATAAATGGACTGCAGCCGATATTACAGTCTATAGAAGGAGCAAAATTTGTATTGGGGTATCATTCTGTTTAAGGCAATACCCTGACATGACTCTGGATATGAAAAGGAAACCTGCAGAGATGTTCTAAAAGGATAAGGGGGGAAGTTTTTCTGTATATAACAAAGTGAGAACTTTGTATTTCTGAGGACAGTTCCGGAAAGAGGATAAGTGACATGGAAAGGAGAGAAAGGGGCTGGGAGAGAGAGGCACCTGGTCACATGCAGGAAGCCTGACATTAAGGAGAGGCATGGCCAGGGGTAGCCCAAAGATCTCCAGGAACAGTGCTATCCCAAACTTGTATGCTGCAATTACCACCTTGCCCCTCCCAGTACACTTCCAACTGTCAGTAGAAGTCTATAATACAGTTATGTTGTGTTGGGCTTTGGAGAAAGAAAAGGAATGTCCCAAGTGGGGCCAAACAAGCTGCCAGGAGGCAGAACAGAAGACCACAGAGCAAAGACATGGTTAGAGCAGGGAACTATGGTGAATCTGGGTGCAGGGCAAACTGACCAGGACTTCCGTGGAAACAGTAGGCAGGCGGGGAGGTGCCTATGGAGAAACATTCTACAAAATGTGGGATGGGCATTCACAATATTTCATGTGGAGCTGATGATCCCTGCAGCTTTGTGGGCTTGAATCTTCTGTTGCCTGTCCCCTTACTAGGAAGGTAAGTTTATGATCTTCTCTTTCCTTCTCCGTATTCTCTTCCTTCTTCCAATTTTTTTTAAAGAAGAGTTAGCTAAGTGTCTCAAACATCGTTAATTGTGAACCAGCTGAAGGCAAAGATAGACACCAGTGTCTGAATACACTCAAATCTTCCTCCAACACCCAAGAAAAATAGTGCTGCCTCCTTTTGTCCCCCAGTTAGGTAAATAAGACAGTCAAAGATGATCCAGTCCCAATCATACCCACAAGTCAGGATTGCTCTGCTCCATTCTGGTCTGCAACTCCCTCCAGCTCAACCAAGTCCTAATGTAAACCTTTCCCAAACCTTAGACCTGCATCTTCCTTTGCTCATATCTGCCCCAAGCCAGCCAGGACCCAGTGTGCAGATCGCACACTGACCACAACACTGACAAGAAGAAACTCCTGGCCAGATGTGATCATTCTTCAACCTCACCACTATGGAAATATCTCTCCTCTTAAAAAATTAAAATCATAACTCCTCTCACTTACTTTTCCTGCCTCCAGGACCCATCATTTTCTCTGATAAACCCTTGTAGATCCAGCCCCTCAGAGCCAAGAGCCCCTTCTCACAAACAACCCCACTCACCACACATACATACACCACCCTTCCCAGGGCCCAGCCCTTTCTCTGCCAAAGGAAGACAGGGCCCCTGGGTGTGACAAAGACGTCTGTTTCCTCAGACTTGACAGCCCAGTCCCATGATCTGGGCCTGCTGACACACTCCCTCATGGGGCCCGGCCTCCCCAAACCCACATCCGGGCTCTCACCAGCAAGGCAGCCACAGCCTGAGCCCCTAGAGGCCAGTTACACAGAAAGAACTCCTACCACTGCCCCACAAAATAGCCCTTTGCCTGAGTCCATGCTGGGGAGTTATTTAAAAGGCACACATGTCTAAGGCATGGTCCAGTCCAGACTACGTACTCCATCCTTTCCTTGGACATTGGAACCAAAAACCATTCTTGATTTCTTAACAGTCAGCATTTGTTTGTTTGGCACCCTCTCATCAACTATTCATTACTTTCCAACTTTTCAGTTTCCACATCTCCCCACAAGTCCAGGAGAGAACACCCACAGCACCCACTCTTTATATCACCCTCTGGATGCCCCTTCCCTGGAGAACAGGTTTTCTAGCACGGCCATGTGCTCCTGAGCACCATCCAAAGATGCTCTGCTGGTTCAGCTTAACCTTAAATCCCCTCTACCTACCAGTGCCCTAATGCCCTGAGTTTTGCCCATCTCTCAAACTCTTAATTCCCAAACTCTTAATTCCTGACCCAGAAGTTTGGAGAGAAAAGACTCCAAGGTATAGAACGAGGAAAGTGCCAGAGCTCTGGGGTGGAATTTGGGTTCCTATCTCTCCTTTCACCCCAAGAGAGTTGGGTCCATTCAGGGGATAGCACAGTTCACAAGAGGACACTTAGAGGAAAAGCCCTGCATGGGGCCAACTGCCTAGGAAAAACCATCACCCTGACCCCTGTTCCTTGAGCCCACTGATATCCTCTTTCCAAGCATCTCCTACTTTCTGCCCCCAAACCAGGCTTAATTCAAAATGTTTTAAGAAGAAATTAAATAACTGTCTATATTTTCCATTGGAATAACATACAAGATCACACTTACCTTTTGCCAAGACTAGAACAGTTGTTAGAGTTTTCCCTCCTACCCACCCCATGCCAATTGTGTTTGAATTACTTTGAAATACCATCTGGGAGAAATCATAAATATTTAAGGTTCCAATTCATAAAAAGGCAGAAAAAGAAAACACACACATATACCTTACCTGTGATTTGGCAAATCTCTGGGAAATGGGGTTGTCCACAAGAGCATTCCTAAATGCCTCCAAAACATTCTTACTGATTCCATCTCATTCCTCCCCTTCCCCGCCCCCTGCCCCCAAGTGTATTCTAAATTGTCTGCAAGGGTATCAGTGAGAAAGGAAAAGAACAAAGTTGAAATTCTCCTAGAAACTTATGTGACATGGATGGCGCTCATGTTCTCTGCTTCTTCAGTGGCATGATGAGGCTAGCCAAAAGAATCATTCAGTTGGGTGTGGGTCCACGCATCTCACATCCCTGCACCCTAGGCAGAGCTAGAGCAGGTGGCTACCTGTAAGCTGATACCAGAGGCATTGGGCCTCCCAGGCCTGGTTTGCATCTTGTGAAGGTTACATACCTCAGAAGGTTAAAACTCAGATCGAGCCTCTTCGCAAAATGTCCATAGTCCCTGCCGAGGTGCTCTGGAATTTCTCTGCAGTTCTGGCCTATGTAGGACACCTGGAAATTAAATGGAACAGAAAATGTGGCAAATGGAAATCGCCCAGCTGCTCGCAGCCCTGAGTCATTGATCCGGTAATTGCTTCCGCAACTTTAAAGGCAAGCTCCATCTCTCTCTCTCTCTCTCTCTCTCTCTCTCTCTCTCTCTCTCTCTCTCTCTCTCTCTCTCTCTCTCTCTCTCTCTCTCTCTCTCACACACACACACACACACACACACACACACACACACACACACAGAAATGCCATTATTTGTGGCCGTTTTTCTGATCAGATCAGCTTTGGGGGCTTCAGAACTCTGCCAACAGCTCCCCCTTTCCTGTACACTTAGCATGATGAAGACTAATCCTAGCACAATAGAAATTGAACTAAAATTGGCTGGATTCAGATGTCCAAAAAAACAGAGTCAGAGCATGGTGATATAACCTCAGCAATATCAGCCTCTCATTCAGGGGCCTTTCCAACAGCTGCCCCTCTGGCTCTCCTTCTCCTCCACTGTCTCCTGCCTTTCCCAAATACCCTGTTATGCACATCAACTCATAAAGACATAGCAGATGCACTTACCAGCATTCAACCTGCAGGATACTGAACAAATAGGTTTGGACAAGAAAACCTTCCCAGTCCGCCAATCCCATCTTATTACCACTGTGTATTAAATGTCTGCCTCACTCTGAACAAAGCTTATTCAAAGACAACAGGATAACAACTAATAGCCAGGGCTTCCAAGTCTCTCTCCTCCAAGGAACCTTGTGCAATCAACACCATTCTACGTGCAGAGCTATTCCCTTGGGCATTATTTTACTTATATTATTATTAATCTAGTGTGTGCCTCTTATACATAAGAGGATAAATGGAAATTTGATCCCAAAACTTCTGACTGTGACAAGGTCAAAGGGCTTTCTTACTGCTGCAATCACCCAGCGTTTGAAACCCATTTTTACAGACAGCACCCCATGGGCAGGTTTGGCAACTCACTCCAAAATCCATTAAACAAGCCTGTGGGTAAGAGTTGGCTAGTGGGTCACGATACATGATACTTCCCTGCAGGACTCTACCCTGAATTTCCAGGTAGAAATTCAGGCCCATCACACAGCTACAGCCTTGATCCTCTCCCATCCCTGCCACCCACAAATCCACATTCTCCCATGCATATAGACAAGGATATCTTGGAATGAGTAAAAGACTCCCCAAGGTGTTATGATTCTTAATGGGAAACAAGAATAAGGTGGCCATCTCAGATATTAGGTTTAACCATATGAATAACTACTATTCAATCATTTTAGAACTACAAAAACAGCACTTTCATATAGCTCAACCTAATGTAAATCACACTTCACCCTAGCACCCTCAATGATTCAAGTCATCTCTCAACCCTCTCCCATCCAATGGGGACAAACTTCTGACAACACAATATCCTGTATTCACTGTCCTTCAGTAACTTCATTCCTGGAAGAGAAAAAGTAGGGAGAAGGGACAGAAAAATAGCTAACTCCAGTGAAATAATTTTGACTCGGGAAGATAAAGGCTAAAAAACAAAGGACTCTTAAGTTTAAAGTAGCAAGCTCTCCCCTCTTTGCATAGGACTCATCTTTCTTCAGAACCACTTATGAAATAAATTCTGCTTCCAAGCCAAGATGGAAATCATACACCAAGGAGAGACTAGGGATATAAAGCTCAATCAATCTAGGGACTTCAGTTTCCCTCAGGATATCCACTCAGAATATCCACAGGATATTCAGTTTCCCTTATCATGTTCTGCATGGTAAGTTCACATTGACCACCCAGGTCCATGGTGCTCACCACAAAACCCCTGCTTTTCGTGCTGGCATGTACCACCATCTTGTACGTATCATCATTCAAGAGCTCTGATACATACAACAGAGAAGCTGAGCTTTGGATGTAGCAACTGAGCTCTTTCCTCATAGACCCACCAAGTACTACATCTATAGGGACCTAGTTTTTCAAAACCCCTCATGTTTATATGCGAGAACTAGGACTCCAGAGGCCTGCCCAATGTAATAAGCTTCTTACTGATAGAGCCCAGATCATGGCCTGCATGGGGAATAAGGACTGCCAACTTGAGGGCATGGAGTTCTTACAAATCCACATGTAGATTTTCCTGATTAACAAATGCCAATGGCGCATCTATCATATATTTTGGCTTCAAATTGATTCTTCTTAACTGAAATATCAAGAGCTACCTCATGACATCATGTTGAAGGCACCAGAAAAGTGTCAGACACTAGGAAAGGAGATGAGTATTTGCTCCCCTTTTTCTTTGGTAAGAGTCCCCTTCAGAAGAAATTAGCAATGCTAAGGAGAACTATCACTACAAAGCATTCAAATCATTCACAACATGTCTGACAAGACTTTCATCATCTTTATTATGTGATCTTAAAGAGCACAACATTCCAAGAAAACAAAACAAAGCACAACTTGTTCCCATCCCTCAGAGACAAAGACCAAGTCTCCAAAACCTAACAGGAAAATCAACTTGACAAGCCATTTGCATGTTTGGACCACCTACATGGTAAACTGGAAGCTTTCAGAGATGATTTTGGAGTGAAAACAACCAACCAACCATGTCAAAGGGTTTCTAGCCAGGCTTAAAAACAGCATCCATTGCTAGGCACTGCAACCAACACTCATAAGAAGAGGCCTGTCTAAGAAGTGCTCCTCAGCATAAGACATGACCTCTCAGGATGTCATGAAGCTTCTTGGAGCACACGACCACCTAATGTAAGATACGAGGCCAGAAGAACCAGACCAAACAAGAGAAGGGATGTAGAGATTAATCTTAAATGGCACAGAATAGCACATCTAAAATGAGAAATCATTCTATTAAGTCAATTACCTTGATATACACTAAACTGAGGAACAAAGTTGTTTACTTTTAACTTACCTACCTTATATAATCTGTACCCCAAGACTTCTACCTTGCGTGAAGTGATAGCATGAAGGGACACTATCATCAGGGGAACTAAAATATATCAAGTTAAAGACATCTACAGAGAGAAATACAAGAGAGAAAAACAAAATTGTCTTGGGAGGATTTCTACACATACACACACCCAACCCTGCTAAAGGGTTGCAGAAAATTACTGAACTAAAGTACACCAAGGGTCTCTTTCTGCAGTTGGGACATTCCGACTCCCAAGACATTTCTAGAGATGGTGGATTTGTCCGTAATTACACTGAGAGAAGATTTTATGACACTTGGCCCCAGCCAGGGATAAGGGATCTTTGATTTTAAGTTTTTAGTACTGGTCCATCCATGTTGTCACAAATGGTAGGATTTCATTCTTTTTTAATGGCCAAGTAATAGTCCATTGTATATATGTACCACTGCTTTTATATCCACTCAGCCATTGATGGATATTTGTGTTGCTTCCATATTGTGGCTATTGTAAATAACACTACAATGGACATAGTAGTGCATATATCTTTTCAAATTAATGTTTTGGGTTTCTTCAGATATGTACCCAGAAGTGGAATTGCTGAGTCATAAGACAGTTTCATTTTTAACTTTTTGAGAAATCTCCATACCTTTTTCCACAGCAGTTGCACCAATTTCAATCCCCACCAACATTTGTGACAACTTGGATGAACCTAGAGGGTATTATGCTAAGTGAAAATGTCAGAGAAAGACAAATACCACAAGATTTCTCTTATATGTGGAATCTAAAAAACAAATGAACAAAACAAACAGACTCTCAGATACAGAGAACAAACTGAGGGTTGCCAGAGGTGCAGGGGGTTAGGAGAATGGGTGAGAAAAGTGTAGGGATTAAGAAGTAAAAACTGGTAGTCACAGGGATGTAAAGTTCAGCCTAGGTAATATAGTCAATAATACTGTAATAATTATGTATAATGCCAGGTGGGTGTTTGAATTATCAGTGGGGGGTGAATCTCTTTGTAAATTATATAATTGTCTAACCTCTATGCTGCTACTTACTAGCTGTATTACCTTGGATGGGCCACAGTCTTACGCAGTGTGTTTCTTCTTCTGTAAACTAGTCAAACACCAACTGCCTCCAACATTCATTAAATGCCTACCACCTGGCTATCATCTAGTCAACACTCATGAAACAGCTCCACGAGTCACATATTACCCTCATTTGTACTTATACAACAGGAATGAGATAACATCTTTGAAACACATAGCACGATCCTCAGCACCTAGTGACCACTGGACAAATAAGTGCATTAGACCAATATTACTACAGAAGGGATTTGTTATTCTGATGTCTGCTGGGCACAAAATTTCAATGCCCAGATTCCAAGTTTGCATTTGTATCTACCATTGTATTGCTGTCACTACTTTAATTGTCATAAGCTAAAGGAAAAAGAAGATTAAGAACTTTATGCTGAATATAAATGAAGCATTCAAGCCAACAGAAGGTCCAATGAAGTCAGATCCATGTTGAATGAAAGGTTTTACAGGGAAAGTGGAGGGAGAACTACATCTCCAAGCATTTGATATTGAGGCCTATAGAAGTCTCATTAAATTAATTTTATTGGTGTTAATGGGTTTTTTGTTCTTAAACCATCCCTTTATTTGAAGTTTATAGAACTTAAATATGAGCTTAGAAAAAGTTATATCTGGTTTTATATGTATATATTTAAGCAATGTTGTAATAAAAACATTAGTCCTATAGGCTCATGGAAGCCCGCCCCCCCCGCAAGAATGATTACCAAAGTTTGAGAACTACTATGTGACACATTCAAGGTGCTATGTTTTATGATGGCTGTCATTAGAAATTGCAAGGAGCAGAATGTTAAAAGACCCTAACCTCTGGTCTGCCTCTCAGGGTTAGGGTCTTTAGGTGGTTTTAGGACATGGGGCACTAACACCTCAGAGGCATTTCCCAGCTCCTCCCTGGCAGGTCCATCTGTTTAAAACAGTCCCGGGGGCTCAAAAATGCCTCTCGCCCAGGTCAGTTATTACCCTTGAGCTGTTTGGGGTGGGCTTAAAGCAGGAAATATAGAGAAAATCAAGTTTGGGAAACTGAGAAAGAGAAAAGGAGGCACAGGACAGTTCTCAGCGCCATCGTCAAGTCCTCCATGAAACTGGAAGAAGCTACAGCCAGAGAATGCTGGGTCTGAAATGCAGAAACCAAGGTCTGAGGGGAAAGGGACCCTTCCTTTGGCAGAAGCCCTCCCCTCCAGCCTCTCCCTCTAGGCAACCAAGTTAACTCCCAGAAGCACCTTTTCCTTGCCAGCTAAATAAGACCCGTCATTTTTAACCTCTTGGCCAGGCTAGTACCTCCCTGGCCTGCTCACTTCTGAACTCTGAGAAGGGAAAAACATTCCCTTTAGCCCAAAAGTAATCTCAAAATCTAATTGTGTCTGACACTACCTGCTTTAGGCAATCCAAGGGGAGAGCTTCAAAACCTTAGAACTATCTCTCTAGGGTGTACAGGGAAGGGTAGAGAGTTGGAGGGCTGCCTTAATCAGAGGTTAAAAATAGAGACCTGGCTTTTTCAGCAGGTAAAAGGCACCGGGTCCCAGAGTGGCTGAGTCTATCCCTCCAGCAATGACTAAAAACACCTGAGGCTTCACCACAGGGCTGAAAGCAAATGAAGCTGGTGCCTATCACCCAGGGTTGAAACTGGAGTGTTGATATTTCCCATAGGCACCTATTCAAGAAATTAGGTGCCGAAATAATAAAACAGGAGGGCCTCGGCCTTCTGCCTGCCCTGGGTAAGGACCCTATGGTTAGGAGCCAGAGCCAGTCTACAGTGGACCCTCGACCTGCGCCTGCTGGGATGCATCATGATTTCACTTTCTTTGGTGGGCCAGAGGCACCTCTGCCTTCCTGGATTCTTTATTATTTACATTTTTAAAAAAACTAAAACTAAAATTTATACAGGCACAGCTGGGATATATGATGGTTTCGGTTCCCGATCACCATAATAAAGCAAGTATCGCAATAAAGCCAGTCATAATCGTTTTACTGGTGAAGGGTCTTGCCTTCAACGTACTGAAAACTCAACATCTACAAAACTCAACAAAGCAAAATACCAAAAGAAAAAGGTAAGCCTGCATTTTACAACAGCATTTGGTAAAAGACAAATACAATAAAACATTTTCTTTGATCAGACTTTTTATTCTGATTAAAGAAATTAAAACTTTTTTGTAGACCCCCAAAAGGATGGTGGACTTTGGGCCCTTACCGCTGTACCTAATAGAGAAGCCCACCGGCCGGCCCTGGTCAGTGAGCGCTAGGGGAAGACGGAGGTGGAAGCTACCAGAGCGACCTGGGGTTGGAGGGGGCCTTCCCCTTCCCGCCACAGCTAAAGAGTGTGCCAGACTCAAAATCGGGGTCTCTTCTTACCAACCTAGGGCAGGCCTGGGCATAGGACAGACTTCCCACCTGCAAACCGGAGGTGGAACAGGGAGCGCTGTTTAACCCTGGGCGATCTTCGCCGTGGTGCTCCCTCCCCAGACCAACTGTGCCCCAGCGTGGGCGGGGCTGGGCTGGCAGACTTACTTGCGATCCGCTGACCACGAGCCCGGCCATGGCGACCGGGCGGACTTGCGACCCTAACTGCAGAGTTTGGAGCACAAAACGTGGTAGCAGCAGGCTGCGCGGGCCAGGCTTTAGTTCCGCACTGGACGGTCAGCTGACCCTGCGGAAGCCGGCGGCGCGGGCTATCGCAAACTCGGTTCAGCTGTGAGCCCAGCACCACCAGGAGCCAGCCCGCGCGCAGGTGAGCCTCGGCAACCCCAGCGTGCGTGCCGCAACAGGTGTCCCGCAGCGCCCCGTGCCCAGTCAGTATGGTGTGACCGCGTAACTTCCCGTGCCACCTGGGCTTCCCAGGACTCTATCGCGCCATGAGGGGGTCAGGGGAACAAGAATAGCGTCCCCTAAAACTCCGTGCCAAGAGCTCTACTGCGTTAGTAGGGACAGCCTGGGTTGTGGGGGACGCGGAACTCCCCATCAGGGGCACCCCATCTGAGCCGTTAGTGGGGGGCGGGGGGTAAGCCAGGCCTTTCCAATATTTCACAATCCAGATTATATAACTGTCTTCAACTGCTGAGAGGAGGGCCCTCTTGGCAGGAACTCACCTCCCAACTTTTGAGGAAGAAAGCAGTGGGGAGATTGAATGGACACCTGGTGGGGTGTTTGTGAGGGAGAAGGGGGAACTGAATTTCCCTATAAATAAAGTGTTGGCTCAACTAATAGCACCCCCGTTGACAGTAATAAGCCCTGGGAAGAGGGTTCAATGATCTGCCCAAATTTCAGGCTTCTTTTTCTTTCTTCACACTTCCTCTCCCTCCTCACAGAGTAAATAAAGGTATTTGGCAGGCACCGTTATCCCTGGGTTCAGACCACACACACTTTCCCTTCATCTGGAAGTGAAGGCTGGCCATTACTGCCTCGTCTGGATGAAATCAGGCCTGGTGGGCAGGTAACTGGAAGCTCATGCCTGTCCTCAACTGAAAGAATCCAAACTTTTTCTGTGCCTGTGTTTGCCTTCACACCTCCATCCCCAGGATACACAAAGCTATTGTCAGATACCAGTTCGTTGTCACATTATCACCTGTCCCTATTTCAGCCAAGAGCTCTCTTCATGCCAGTGGGTATAGACTTCATCCAAATAGAGAAAGTAAAACTAAGTCCTGACTTGCCAGACTCCAGGCCTCACATGCACTGCAGACTTATTTGTAAGCCTCACCTCTGTCCAGGGACCCTTCTCAGGGCTTTTAGTTGTCCAGTGTGTCTAAACAGCACTTAGAATTTTTGGTTATACAGCTAGTATGATAATTATGGTCATAGTTAAGCAATTTGTGGCTCTCGTCGCCGCCTTTCAGGCCTGGTGCCAACACATTGTAATGTGAACCCTTATTGTCAGCATTCTGGTGAGTGGTGTTGACCTCTGAGGGCTGATTCGCCTGCCCCACTCTCTGCTAAGAGGAGCGGGACACAGCAAAGTGGAGCTGTAAGAACATAAACCTGGCTGTGTTTACTTTGGGGGATTCCAGGAAATGCTGCAACAAAAGGTCCTACAGGCCAAAAAAGAAAGCTTGCTCTTCAGAGATAAGGGGGATCAAAGGGAATCCTTCCAGGCCTATTGCCCCATGACAAGCTCCTCATGCTCTTCCTCCCTCCTTCTCTGCTGGACACACCCTCTCTGGTCCATTGTCCATTTTTGTCTGCTTTTCCTGCCTGAAAAGGAGGAAGTGGGCCCAGTCTCTGTTGGCCATGATACTCTGCCCTCCCAGACACCTTTCACCTTGACCTTTCTAGAAGGGCTTTGACCAGCAAGAGAGACAAACCTATTCAAAGATGAAATTGGAACCCCCTGCCAGGAAGAGGGTGCTCAAGGTCTTCTCATCCATGACCCTGTCTCCATACACGTCTGTGTCTTCTAATCACAGACTGTTCTGAAGACTATCAATAACAACAAAGTGGGCAGGGATCTTTTCTACCTTTCTGAAGCCCCCACTACTGTTCCCTCCCCTACATAGCAATGGGGTGATCATTCTACAAGCCTAATTTGACCCTACCTAAAATATTTCAATGGTTCCTGAACAACTAATAACACAGGCCAAAATCTCAAGTATGTCCATGAAGATATTTTATCATTCCATCAACCCTTACCTCTCCTGCCTCTTCTTCTACTTCTCCCCACCCTCTGATTGGCTTTTAGTTCTTAGTTTTACCTAGAATGACTCTGGACCCAATCTTGTCCCCACTATGTAAATATGCGGAAGGCCAGTTGATTGTAGGGGAGAGATGATTGGGGAAATCAAATAAATAAATAAATAAAGTTCAGGATCACTCAGATTAAGGTAGGCTTTAGTGTTTGAAATGTAAGTTGATGATAAAAGGGAGCTATTGAAAGTTCTTGAGCAGAGCAGAAATTTGCTGCATGTAGCGGGGAGGACTCCTCTACAAACAGACTAGATCAACCTCTCCTTACTCCCCTCAGCTTTTGGAAGTTAGTCTTCAGAACATAAGAACAGGAAAAGAAGGAAGAGGAGGGGGAAGAAAAGGAGGAAAGGGAAAAGGAAAAAAAAGAATCTGTATCTCTAGACCAAGGAAAATTAGAAGAGAGGGGTCAGAGACATCCTGGTACTTCATCACCTTTTTGAACAAAAAGGAAAATTAAATAGAAGTAGCTTGCCCTGGCTGGTGTGGCTCAGTGGATTGAGCACCAGCCTGCAAACCAAAGTGTTGCTGGTTCAATTCCCAGTCAGCACACATGCCTGGGTTGCATGCCAGATCCCCAGTAGGGGGCACTCAAGAGGCAACCACACATTGATGTTTCCCTCTCTACTTCCCTTCCCTTCTGTCTAAAAATAAATAAATATAACCTTTAAAAAAAGAAATAGTAAAAGGTAAACTTCTTTATGGACCTCCTTTTGGGAGAGGAGAGAACAAAGGAATGCTGAGATAGGGCTAGCCCAGGAGGTAGACAAATGATTCCTTTGCAATACGAGGAGTTTTTAAGAGCAAATAGAGGAGACAAGTCTTCTTGGGCCTTCTCCCTGAACACACCTCTTTCTGCCCCTGCCCCAGGAGCACTGAGGGAAAGGAAAGGCTCTCATAGTCATCTGGGTTCTTCCTCAGTCCCTTAACCCCATTTCATGACCAACTGAAAGTGAGTTGCAGGCACACCTTGTCTCACCCCCCATTTTATTCCACAGCCCCTGTGCCCCAGCTTCCAAGGACAAGGCACTGTGCTAGGCACTGTAAGTATACATGACTAAGACATACCCTTCAGGAGAGACTTGTGCTCAGACATTTATAGTACTAAGTTGACAAGAAGCACTGTAATTGTGATCCTATTTTCTTAATCCAAAATTGAGACATGTAGCCTAATTTGTACAGTACACATATGAAGATTACAGAACAGAAAGTTCAAATCAGATCTGACCTGGAAATCCTGGGTCTAAGAATTCTGGAACTCTTAACACATGCATATGGAAAGTTAGAATGTTCAACACATATGACTGGACATTTCCTTATCACTCTTGATGAAGAGGGCAATATTTTATTCCTACTGTCATCTTTGTTATTATTGTTATTCTTTGGCAGAAGAGGCCCTTTTCCCTAGAGTCCTTCCTCCCTCACATTCCTAGGGACAAAAAGGAAGATCCTGTTTATTTCCAATCAAGGGAGCTGATTCTGGGGTTGGTCAGAACCAAAGAAACAGGAACTGGGTTCCTAAATCTTCCAGCTCTATGCACACCCCATGAGAAAAGGGCAGAGCCAGTTAACAAAGTTTTATCAGCATTCCTACCTATCCTTAGCTGAATTTCCATTCAGCCTGGCCTCATTTCTTTCAGGCCTAACCCCTGGGCAGATTAAGATGGTTGCTGTAATTAATCATGCCCCAGACCCTAGTTCAGACTCACCACATTCAAATTTCAATTAAAAAAAAAAAGTCTGGATGTCTGCATACAAAATGCTCTTTGTTGCTGAGGCAGTCCCCTTTCAGCCTGGAGGAGGGAGTTTAGGATGTGGAGGAAAGAGAAAAGGTTTCCAGGCATTCTCTGTAGTATTTGCACATATGTGAGGGGATTGAGGATGATCTATGCTCTCAACCAGAACAAATTAAATTTTAAAAAATAAATATTAAATGCAATCATAATGTAGGGCATGAGTAGTCATTGCACAAATGTTAGATTGTTATTATTATTTACTATTGTAATAATTATTACTATTATGAATTCTCAATGCCTCTGATTTCCCTTTTGTTATCTTTATGAATTATATTGTTGTCTGTTAAAATGCAAACATTAGCATGGAATGGGGAAGGGAGTAGATTTGGGAAGGTGAGTGGCAAAGGGGCTTTTGCTTTTCACTCCACTTCTGTGATTTTTGCAACAGGTATAATACTACTCTTATAATTAAAAACAAGAAGGGAGGAGATTGGAATGGCAGGGGCAAAAAAAAAAAGAATTTACAATTGAAACTGCTATCTGGCAATCTTTTAGCATTATTTTCACAAATCCCCAAAACAGCAATGAAAAACAAATCTGATTTCCCACTTTGCCTGGAACTTGCCCAATACTCCACTCCTTAGCTGAGCTCAGAAGGGAAGTCATCTCTGACTTGGGGAGAGGGGTTCATATTAAATTTTTGACAGGGAAATGGAACACTGACCAGAAGAACCTACTCAACTGTATATTGTCCAGTGGGGGGTTGGGGAGCAATGTCTAAGCCTCAAGTACCCTCCCAAAATGCCAACTTGACATGGAGATGTTCTGCCACTTAGAGGCTAAGGCACCTTTCCCAACCTCAATTAAAATATTTGGAAATGAGACTCTAGCCAGCAGTTGGTACTGTTGCATCTATGTTTTTCTCAAGCACCCCCAAGTAATTTGGAATTGTGATCATCCAAATTCAATGCTTTAGAAATCAGCTATACCAACTACTGATTGTGCAAATGGAGACCAAGAGCATCACCCAGCAAATGAGCAGTTGACCCGAGGCCAGAATTCTAATCTGAAAAAAATAAAACTGGACTCCTCATATGTCCCAGTAAGAACAGGGTGAAGAGGCTGAGGAGGAATGCCAGAAAGATGCCCTTTCACATCTAATCGCTTCTTGTCACGTTTTAACCATTTTCCTCATATGGAGCCCCACGCTGATGGATCAGAAATAACATTTTCGAAGTTATATCTGCAAGGAAATGGCTATTAATGTTCTTCCTCTCCTTTTAGAGTGCTGAGGAATACATATTAATTTTCTCTCTACTTATATTGCCTATTTGCAAATTGTATTCACTACCCAGTGCTCCAATTTGTCCTACCCCTGAAGAGATTATGATGAATAAATGTGTTCCTGGAAATAAAATAAAATAAAAAATTTGTCACTGAGATTTATTTTTATAATTATTTACAGGAATCATTTTAGAACATATGGGGGCAATAATAATAATGCACACACAAGGGTTCTGACATGATTTACCAATATTAATTTAGAGTCTCTTCCCACTTCCCAAAAGGAGCCCCAGCTCTCTGTGCAGCTCTAAGACAGGGGTAGAGCAAGTGTCAGTTGCACCTGGCACCACCAGTACCAGAAGACTGAGGCCAGATGAAAGGCTGGTCAAGCAGTGTAGGCTGCCCTGCACCCTCAACGGAGGAGTCCTGGGTTCAAGACCTAGCTTTGCTATTAATTAGCTGGATGCCGTTGGATGAATCTTCTCATTCCTAAAATCCTCAGTTTCCTTACATGTAAACTAACTGACGTCAGTTGCTATTTATTAACTAAAATAAAAAAATATAAGTGTGCACATCTTCCCAAAATGAGAGAGAATGCTGTTGTTAGTAAATGTTTATTGAGCACCTACCATGTGTCAGGCACTGAAGGCATGATAAGGAACAAGACCTATACCATCCTTACTCCCATGAGGTTTCCATTCTTGTGGAAGGACACAGGTAGCAAGTAGATAAATAATACAATTTCAAGTATGTGAGATATAAAATTTTAGATAGCACTGGTACATGCTATGCAGACAATGGGGTGGGGGGCTAATTTAAATACAATGTCCAAAGTCTCTTCGAACCTGACAGGTCCTTTCTTCTGTGAAATCCTCGATCATCAGGGCATGGGCTGGACTTCAGCCCCACTCGCAAGGCTTCTGTGACGCACAAACTGCATGGCCTCAGATAGCTGTAGAGTGTTCAGAGGAGGATTCTCTAAGGGGAGCAACGTCTGAGCTGCAGTCTGAATAATAAGATGGAGCCAGACATGAAAAGACTTGGAAGAAGGGGTTTCCAGGCAGAGGGAGCAGCAAATGCAATAGCACTAAGTGTTCTCAGTCTCATGTTATCACTTTGTGTATGCTTTTGTGGGTGGAACTTGAACTCAAGTGCTTCCAGGGGCACGGTGTCACCCCCATCAGAAAGATGAGTCTCCCAGGTACAGCTGCACCAGGCTTTGGATTGCTCCTAGCTCCATAGTTCAAGTGAGTGAAGCCCTTGAGATGCAGCATCTGGAGGCAATCATGGGCACACATAGGTTCTAGGGGGTACATCTAGGGGGAAAATGTTCCAGGCATCTAGAGCAGCAAGTGCAAAGGCCCCAAGGCAGGAGGGTGCCTGGCAGGTTTGGAAAACAGCAAGGATGTGAGAGTATCTGGGGTGGAGTGAGCAATGGGGAAAGTAAAGGTAAATAAAATCATGGGACAGGGTGTGGGGCAAGGAGGGGGACAGATCATCTAGGGCCTGATAGACTGAGGTCAGGACTTGGGCTTACACTCCAAGTGAGATGAGGAGCCTTTAATGGCAGACCCACATTTTGTAAAGATTGTTCTGGCTGCTGTGTTGAAAATGGACCATGGAAAGGAAAGGGCAGAAGGAGGGAGACTAGAAAGCAGGCTATCACAGGGAGCCTGGAAACAGTGAACACTGCCATCTTGAAGATGGCAAGAGCAGAATTTTCTGATGGATTTGATGTGGGGAGTATGAGAAACACAGCAGTCAAGGGTAACTCCAAGATTTTGGCCTGAGCAAGTGTAAGGATGGAGTTGTCATGCTGAAATTGATGAGAAAGAGGGTGGGGGGATCCGGGAGTCACTTTTGGATCTGAGAAGTTTGAGATGACTTTGAGACATAAAAGTGGAAATGACAAGGAGGAAGTTGGATACATGAAGAGTTAAGGAAACAAATCTGGGCTACAGTTAGAAATTTTGGAGCCCTCAACTTTTAGATGGCTTTTAAAACCACAGGACAGGATTTTTAAAAATCCGAGGATTTGAGCCTAGAGCACTAACACAGATAGAGGTAAAGGAGAAGGGAAGGAATCACAGAGAAACTGAGAATGAACAGCTGAAGAGGTAAAGACCAAAATCATGTCAGGCCCTGGAAGCCAAGAAAAGAAAGTGATCAAAAAGATGGGGTTCCAACATAATGGCCCATTTAGCCAAGGATCATCAAGGGGATTTTGAAAGCACTGGGTGACCAAGAAATTCACATGGTCTCAGGGTATCATCCCACAGATTCGTATAAATTACAAAGGGGAAAACAGTCTTTATAGTGGAGAGAGCTGGTGGTCACAATCCTACACAAGAGCTCAAACTTAGCATTTCCAAGGGTGAGACAACCTGACAATACGGGCCTCTGACATGACACAATGGGAAGTACATGTCATCTACATGGTTTTCTTGCCAAATGTTTAAACCAGAATCTACTCATGAGAAAACAGACAAATCCAAAAAGTGAAACATTCTTCATGACACCTGGGCTAGACTGCCCAAAATGTCAAAATCACAAAAAGGATGGAGCAGGCAGGGAGGACTGTTCTAGATAAAAACGAACTAAAGAGTTACGAACACCAAGTGCAATGCATGAGCCTTTATTGAATACTGAAACTGGGTGGGGGAACTAAAAAGACATTTTGGGGACAACTGGAAGTATTTAAATTTGAATGATTTGATGATATCAAATTAACATTACTTCTCTTAGGTATGCAAATTGTATTGGGGTTTTGTAAGAGAGTGTTCTTTTCCTTAGGAGATACAGGCCAAAGAAATTAGGGATAAACACCAAGATGCTTACAGCTTTCAAATGGTTCAAGAAAAGTGTGTGTGTGTGTGTGTGTGTGTGTGAGAGAGAGAGAGAGAGAGAGAGAGAGAGAGAGAGAGAGAAAGAGAGAGAGAGAGAGAGAGAATACCAATATGGTAACATGTTAGCTGACAAGTCTAGTTGAAAGAGTTTGGCATTTACTATCTTGTCCTTTATTGTTTTAAAAATACAAAAAATTTTTTATAAATAAAATGTTAAGGAGTAAAAGGAAGAAAGAGTGATTGACTTGTCCAGTGCTACGTAAGGTCAAGTAAATGGAGTTCAGAAAATTCACCATTGGATTTACCAACATAGAAGTCATTGGTGACTTTGAAGATGGAAAGAGTGCAGAAAAGACAGGCAGCAACCAGATCATAAAGAGATATGCCCACCTTGAGTACAGTGGAAGTAGGTGATTATTAAACATTTGTATTTTAGAGCAATTGGTCTGACAGTTGTGGGCAGGATGCATTAGAAAGAGAGATGAGTAGGGTCAGGAAAGTGTCCTAACAGGCTCTAAAAGTGCACTGGACCCTCACAAAGTGTGGTAAAGGCCTGAAGGGAGAAATTGCAAAGAGACTGCAGCACAGTTGCTGGGACTTAGTGTAGACACTCCTTAGTGTCTGTTTGGGCACCAAGAATGAAAAAGCCAAGATGGTTCCCCATTCACCAAGATAAGGAGGGGGTGACGATACAATTAAAAAGTCTACCGGCATTGCGCCCACCTCTGGAGCAAGAGGCAGGGACACTTGAGGACAACAATAGCATATGATGATATAAATCATGTCATTTGAAGACCTAGTGACTCAGTCCACACTGCACCCTGTGCACCTGATGGCTGAGCCACGCTCAGTGTGTGGAAGGCCATGACTCTGCGTGTCATGGTGACCTGACTAGACATACCTTTGTTCATAAAGTCTCCTCCTCTTGGGAATCCCTGTCCCCATAACCCTTTGCAAGTTCACCTTTGTTGACAAGCTTTCTCCAGTGCTCCAGCCCTCAGCGATTGCCCAGGGTCTGAAACATCACTGTAAAGCCCCTTCTGTGTGCCTGCCATTAATGCCCACTATTGGGTGTTGTTATGTACACTTATATTGTCCCTAACTTTCCAACTCGTTGGTCAGATCCTAGAATGCAGAGAACCCAGTTTATATTTCAAAATATCCCCATCCTCATCCAAAATCAGTGATTTATAAACTATGAAAGAGAGAGGGAGAGAGGAAGGAGGAGGACGAAGACCATAGTTTAACACTCCCCGAAAGCCTCACTGTGCTGACTCCCAGTTGTGAGGACCACTTCTCACTTATAGTGGAGGGGGTGGAGCTACTTAGAGGCCCTTGCTGCCAGCCCAATCCCTGAGTTAGAATCCCTGGTAGGAAGCCTCCCCTGAAACACTGTGCGCTCTCCCAAAGCTGTTTGCAGTAAGTGACTCACCCAATTAAGAACATCTACATAACAAAGCCTCACCGGGCTGCAGAGGTCACAGAGACTGTGAAGTGTGTCTTTAGTGTGTGCTTTAGAGAAGGTTCACTAATTACCAGTCATTTCCACCTCTCAAGAACCTGTCAGCCTTTGAGATGCAGGGGATAAAAGAATCCCCAAATTCCCACCCCACACTAATCACTTCTCCCTCCTCACCCCTCCCCTGCACTTCAAACCTGTGACTAATAAGTGCCAAGGATGAGATTCTGCCCACCTGGCTCAGAGCCCAGAGGTGAAGAAGGAGAGGAAAGAGGTTGAGTTGCCTCCATTGGCAGCATTTTTTAGTGAAAGGGACTGGGATGGACAAGTCAGCATAGAGAGTTCTGGAAGCACTGCATTGTTGTCTCTGTTAAATGAGCAAACAAATAAAATGTGTTTTTTCCTCTATTTATGAAAGTAATAAATGTTTGCAGTAAAAACTATAGGTGAACCCTAACTGGTGTGGCTAAGTGGATTGAGTGCTGGCCTGCAAACCAAAAGGTCACTAGATCAATTCCCACTCAGGGCACATGCCTGGGTTGCAGGCCAGGCCCCCAGTTGGGGGCATCCAAGAGGCAACTGATTGATGTATCTCTCACACATCAGTATTTCTCTCCCTCTTCCTCCCTCCCTTCCCTCTCTCTAAAAATAAATTAATTAATTAAAATCTTTTTAAAAACTACAGGTGAACAAGAAGAAAATTAAAATTACCCACACCATCCACTAAAATGACCAGTGTTTGGTCACATAGAACCCTTGCATCCTGCTTTCTAAATGACATGTATTAATTGTATGTGCATGTCCCTGCTCTTTTATAACCAGATCTTGTCATCTAATGATATATCTCTAGCATCTCTCCCCATGAGCAGATCGAAGGAATGTTAGAGCTGGCAGGGATGCTGAATTGGGTTAGCAGAGGAGGTGCATTTGGGTATTAAATAGGAGAGGGAGGCATTGCTAGAATTTCTGAGAGCTAAAGGCTATTGTGAGGCAGGAAAGAGCCCTGACCTTTAGAACTCGGGTAAATGACTTCCTCTTTCTAAACCTCAGTTTTCTCGCCTGTAATTTGGGAGTAATATGCCTTACAGGATTATTGTGAGGATTAACAGAAATCATCGTTGTAACAGGACTATACAGAAATGGAATGTTTTATTGTTCATTGTAACAGGTGTTTATTCATGCCTATTTTTTACTTAACCCTCAGCTACTTTGGTTCAGGCCTGAGGGAGCTTAAAATCTAATTGAGAAGTTAAACACACAAGCAAACACAAAGTTAAACAATATGATTTTAAGTATTTAACAAATGATATCATCAATTAGTAAACAATTAAGTTCCAGATGAGTAGCACAGACAGCAGCACTCCAGGGATTCCAAGGTAAGAAAGAACACGTGGAATAATAATAATAATAACAACAACAACAACAACAACAACAACAGCAACCACCACCACATTGAGCACTTTCTATGTGCTGGGCACTGGTGTTTTTTCATTCAGTTTACTCACTGACCTATGAGGTAGGTACCATCATTTCATATATTTTACACAGGAAGAAACTGAAACTTCAAAGAGGCTGAAAACATTGCTCCAAGTCACACATCTAAGAAATGTAGCAGTGCTGTTCTTTGGAACCAAGCAGTTGCACACTGAAGTCTAACACAGGCAGAAGCACTGTGATCCACTCTGAAGGAGGTAGGGGAGGGGAAGCTGAGCCCTGAGCTGGGTGGTACAAGATGGAGCCTCTGAAGCAAAGATGAGACTGAGAAGAGTGTGTTGGTACAAGGGGAAAGATTCTAGTCTGGATGGATGGCTAGTCTTCAGAGCCAGTGAAAAGCAAGCTTTGATGGTAAGAAGATTGAAGGAGAGGAGCTAAAGCATGTGATAGATTTTTTTATGAGAAATGGGTTGCCCATAAGGGTTTGCAGCAATGCAGGGTCCAATCAGAGCATTGTTTGGGAAGTGGGGCCAGGAGAAGACACCTCAGGAGGCTTTTAGGTGGACGTGAGAAGGGCTGAAGCTAGACAGAAGCACCTGGGGGTGGAAGCCATCTTTTCTATAAAGCTCTTGTTCCCCTACTCTTTTATCTTTGTGACATTTTGGGCTAATCTACATTTGGTTCCCATGACCTCTGGCCTCATTTTGGCATGTTTACTAACTCCTTTCACACTTTGGTTCTGCAGGAAGTAGCCCATTCATTCATTTCGTAAGTGCTTGTGGAGCTCCCATGTTAAAGTGAGAATCAATCTATACAGCCTTGTGGCTAACTGTCATGAAAGGGGAAGGAGGTTGAAGATGATGGTGATTCCCTGACAGAGCTGATCCTCACCAGACTCTCTCCAAACCCTCCAGCTTCCCAGCATGGCAGACCCTCCCTCCCCACATCAGCCAGTTCCTCAGGCCACTGCTGCTACTTCTCACCCTACACTTCCTCATCCGAAAGGCCCCCTTTTCTTTTGAAGAATGAGAGTAAGGACATGGTCTTTGGTGAATATGAGAATGTGGCAAAAGAACAGTGTGGTAGAAAGAGTCCCTGAGAGGCCAAAAGGTTCAGTAGTAAAGAAAGGTGGGGACTGAGAAAGAAAAATCCTTGAAAATCGATTCATGTAACTAATATTTACTGAATATTGTTGATGTATGTGGTAGATTCTACATGAAATATAAGTAGGGTGACATCATTCATGCCCTTAATTGACTAATGCTTTGGGAAGGGGTGGGGGGAAGGAAGGGAGTAGAAATAGAGATAGAAAAAGAAGGACAAAAGAAGAATAAACACTGAGTCCAGAGACCTGAAGCATTTGGCCAAAGTCAAGAGCAGTGCAGTGCAGTGTGGAAGGAAAAACTGCTAACTCTTCTTTAATTCTACTCATACACAAGACCTCAAATGCTTCAAGCCACCATCTTTCCAAGGAAATGGAGCCCAGAGGTGTTCCTGTGCCATTGATTGCATTCCACAAACATTTTTTGAGAACTCCAAAGTACTAGACACTTAAGCTCTTAAGCTCTGCTGAGGAGAATCAGAGTTGATTGTCACCTATGGTGGTTGATCTTGACGGTGCCCTTTGATGCCTTAGAAACCTTCATCAGACATATTGAGTGCCATCCAGGCTTCTGGGGTGAGAGGGTTCAAAGTAAGAGGAGAAATTCTGCACATTCTTGAACCAGATGGGGATAATAATTCTTTTCTTACTGGGTTTTGGTAATAGTAAATGACGTAATATTGTGAAGCTACCTAGAACAGTGTACAAGACACAGTAGGCATTCAATAAAATCATCTGAACATTAAGTATGTCCTCTCACTCAATTCTGGCATGACTTATTCTCTTTCCTGAATTTACCAGCTTTTTCTTTGAAATCACTTCCTAGCTGGGTTGGAGGTGTTCAGGAAGGGATCCCCACCGCTGTCCATTATAGACACCCAACTAAGAAATAATCACCATCAGCCCTGGCTGGTGTGGCTCAGTGGATTGAGCACCAGCCTGTGAGCCAAAGAGTCACTGTTTGGATTCCCAGGCAGGGTTCATGCCTGGGTTATGGGCCAGGTCCCCAGTAGCGGGTGTGTGAGAGGCAACCACACATTGATGTTCCTCTCCCTCTCTTTCTCCTTCCCTTCCCCTCTCTCAAAAATAAATAAAATCTTTTTTAAAAAAAGAGAAAGAAAGAAGCCCATCAAATCTGTTTAGAAGTACCCAAACAGCCATGCTATGTCAAATCAATTGATATTCTTGGTTGTGAGTGACAGAACCTGGCTCTGGCTAATTTAAGCAGAATAGAAATCTATCAGAAGGATTTCAGGAAGCTCAGAAAATCAGTAAGAAGATTGGAGACTTAGACTTGGGAAATGGACAGGAACTGAGTGTCTGGGGAATGGAAAATGTAGTTGGTCCTGTTACCGAAACAATCTGGTTAGACCACCGTCTGAGTGGCTGTCATTATCATACTGGACATGATAGCAATGGTCCTCTCCACTCTGCCTCCCCCATACAGATACCGTCCATGCTACTAATTTGGGCTCCTAGAGTGCTCTCACAGTCTCTGCTGCTGCTGCTGCTGCTGCTGCTGCTGCTGCTGCTGCTGCTGCTGCTGTTGAGGAGAATTTCTAACCTACTCCAATCTTCTGCTCACCTCTTAAGAGTCAAAAATTCCCACTGGTGGAACCTCAGCTGCCAGGGGCAGGGAGAAGGAGTATGTGGCCCCTTCAGCTTCTGTAGTTGGAAGCAGGACCTGCAGATGATAGCAGACAAAAGTAAAACAACACTAGGGTTCTAAAGTAACCATTTTTACATAAATGAACAACAACATATTATATGAGTGTGGTTTATATGAGCATAGTGAACATAGAAAAAGGGATAGAATTTTCACCCAGGACTGTTAACACAATATATCAGGAGACTGGATAAAAAATTGGAGAGGAGATGGGTGAGATCATAATGTTTTTCTTTATATAGCTTTGAGTGCCTTGCAGGATGAAGTTGATTTTTCTTTTATAATTTTGGGATACAACTTAAAGCTTTTAAAAAGTAGTTTAGAACTAGATTGCGAAGAGTCAAGTGTTACACGGAACAATAAGGAACACTAAAGATTTCTGAGCAAAGGAATGATGTGGTCAAGAAAATTAACCTAGCAAGAGTATGTATAATGGGTTACATGCAAGACAGGCTGGAGATGTACAGAACAATTAAAAGGTTCTGTCAGCAGCAGCCCAGTTAGAGGCTAATACAGAACTTAACTGTAATAGCAATAATATGTGAAGTGAGGAAGATGGGAGGGGACCTGTCACAGCCTTGGGACAAACGTGCCTGAATGGTGGGAGAAGTGGTCATGAAGGGGCGTTTTCCCATTATACTTTGTCAATCAGCACATCTTGCACTTTCAAAATCTGAATAAATGGCTGGAAAATCATAGATATCTTTCTTCTCCAACTTCCTTGAGCATTCACTTATGATACTTACAATACAGAGACTCAAAATCTTTTTTCATGAGATTTGTGTTATTTCCCTTATTAAATTGAACACATCTTAGGATGCAAAACCATAGAGAATACTTACTGATAGCCCCCCAAAGTGGAGTAAACCCCAAAAGTTATTCATTTGTTCAGTACAGTTGACAGTATACACAAATGCTGTTTTCTTCATTCCTCGAAAGAATAGCCCCAGTCCCTGACCCCTCAAACTTATCATCTGGTGAAGGGGATAGACTCTCTACAGGAAACCCCAGTATGGTAAATGTTCTAAGAGAGGGTTACAGGAGTCCTGACCCAGTACCAGGTAGGAAGGTACAGGGGAGTGGTGTGTAAGCTGAGACCTGAAGAAAGAGGAGCAATGAGGCAGGTGAAGAGAAGGGCAGGAAGTCATTACAGATAAAAGGAACAGCAGCAGCGAGGTTCTTTGGTAGGAAGTAGCATGGCACATTTGAGGAACAGAAAGGCAGCCACTGACAGCAGGAGCTCAGGGTGAGGGGGAGTGGTAGGAGACAAAGGCAGAAAAAGGAACTGAGGCAAATCAAGCCCGGGAGATCTGCCAGCCATGGGCTCAACTTGATCCTATGAACAATGAGAACCCAGAGGCTGTTAAGCAGAAGAGAAACATAGTCTGATACGCTTTTTAAAAAAGATCACTCTGGCTTTAGCAGTAAGCACAGAAGAACAACGGGGGGTGCTCTTTGGGCGGGTTTCCCCATCAGACTGGGAGCTGCCCAGGAGCTGAGTTGGGTCCATCCCACCTACACCTTTCTCCTCGTCTGTGTAACCGCCCCCCTCACCTCCGGCTGAGCAAGGCCTCAGCTGCAAGAGGAGGCGGTTGACCGGCCGCAAGCACTCCCCCCACAAGGTAAGTAAACGGCCAGCAACATTGCCCCAGAGTGATGGGTTGGGATGCTGGGATCTGAAGAAAAGAAGGGATAAGAATATGGAAGCGATGGGAGTGAGGCAAGGCCAATTTCTTCTCTCCTCGCCTCAATTTCTTCATCTATAAAGCAGGGCATTTATGGTACTTACCTCAGAGAGTTGCTGTGAGGACATAATGCATACACAGTTCTTAGAGAGATCTGGCACAAAGCGAACCCACGAAAAGTGTTAACTTTTGTTTTTGTTCTTCCTGAAAGACAGGTGAGGCCCTGTGGACTCGGATATGTATTTCCTGCAGTCCTAGGGTCCCAGAGACCGATCGCGAGCGCCTGGGCCAGACAGGTGTCAGGACTACGGGAAGACCGAGTTGGACAAAGTCTTACGTGCGAGTTTGGGCTGAAGTTGCTAGTGTGCGTGTGCTTCTTTTTCTGTATTTACATCTTAACTCAGAGCCCCAGCTGAGGAAAAGGAGCTGCCCACTGCCCGCCGGGAGACCCCAGGGGCCGCCAGACCCCCCGCAGTGGCCTGAGATCCCCACCCGCACCCCGGCCCGGCCCTGCCCGCGGGGGCGGAGCTAGGGGGGGCAGGCGTGGCGGGGGCGTGTCCCAGCCCGAGGCACCGCCCTTAGCGGAAGTGCTGCCGGCCCTCCCCTCCCTCCGAGGCCGGTTCCCCGGCCCCTCTCACAGCCGGATCTCCTCAGCGCAATTCGGCTCCTAGAGGAAGTTCGGCCAAGACCCCGACACAGTCCGAAGCGGAGGCCCCGGGCCTGCGCATCTGGCTGTCTCGGGCGGCGCCTTCTGTCCCTCCCTCCCCCGCCTTCCCTCCCAGTTCTCTGTGACTGGCGCGACCGCGGGCGTCGCGGGGCCGCACAGGTAAAGACTGCGAGTGCGAGCGCAGGTGTGGGCGCCTCCTTGGCTGGACCCGCAGGACACGGAGGCTGTCGGCACGTGTCCGGCTCTTTTCCAGAGAGATTCTAGTGACAGCCGAGCTCGGGAAGGGCGTACGCCGACCGAGGGGGCGCTGCCCTGCTCGGGGCGGCCGGGGGCGGGACTGGAGCCCCGGGTCCCTGGGGGCCGGAGCAGCCATGCGCCCGCATCCCGCGCTAGCCCGGCGGCGCGCAGCGGCTGGCCGGTGGTGCGCGGGGGTCTGATGGGCGCCCCGCCCGGTGTGCACAGTCTCAGGTTTGCAGAGTAACAATCAATAAAAATCGATGTGATGGCAAAGAACACGAAACATTTTGGATTGTTATTTGCGTTTGTTAAATTGGTTTTATTTTATTTTTTTACTGCCTTCTTGGAAAAGGTGGCTTCGGCTTGGATCAGGGCCTGGGAAAAGGACGCAGCGTGCCCCCTGGTCTCCCGGCGGGAGGCAAGAGCAGTCCTCGGGCCCAAGCCGCGCAAACTTCCCGGAGCGGCTTGCCGTGCGGCGCCCATGCGGGCAGGGAGCCCGGGTGCGCTTGGCTTCCGGACAAGGCGTCCCCCCTTGCCTCATGGTCCTCACTTTAGAGAAACGCCCCCCCCCCCTCCAGCCGCATTTCTCTGGTTCACCACCCCCACACCCCGGGGGCCGCTCCTCCTCCCCTCCCCTGAGCTCTCCCCGGCGCTTTAAATAATGATATTTGCATGCAGGGAGCGATTCATAAATATGTCAGGGCCGGTGAAATATAGGCAACATTTCAAACTTTCTATTTAAAAAACATGAATTATGGCCGCGGAAAATGTGTTCCCATTTAAAGGCGATACGAAGTATTTGGTGTCTCGTCCCTGGGCCCATCCATCACGCAGACAATAAAGAGAGTTTTTCGCCCTGACACCCGCGATTTATGGGCGCCCTTCTCTGCCCTCATCACTCACCCGCCGAGGCCGGCCCGGCGACAGGCCCCGCGGAGAGACGGGCAGCCACTCGCCCCCCTTGCCGGCCCGCGCACGCACTTTGCGCCCCAGCCAGGCCCTCGAGACTGCCGCTCCCAGGAGGAAGCTCTGGCTCGGGGGCGTTGGGAGGTAGACGGTGATGGTCTGGGCAGCCTGTGGGAAGGGGAACGACACTAGTCCTTTAGTCCCTGGGCAAGCCCGTTTTTGAGCTGGCGCTGAGCTGCCAGCGGGCTGCCTGGAGGGCCCGCTCTGAGTCCGGCCTCGCCCGCCAACTGCCGCGCCGCGGAGCAGGGAAGTTTGCAGTGCAGGCAGCGGGAGGTTATTTACACGCGGTTTGGAGGTGAGGGGAGTGCACTGGGCAGGGGGCTCTCCAGAGGTGGAGTTCTGATCATTCTGCCACGGGGAAGGCGAACTGGTCCCAGGCTTTCTTGTGCCCTGCTGGACGGACACTTCTCGGCAAAGCTCTTTCTGCAACTTTTACAAAGCCACCTCCTCCCTGGTGCAATCCCCACAAACACACCCTAGGCATTCACGGCACCTCGGAAACTATCCTTACCTACCAGGCCGAGAAGTTGGCGAGAAAGAAGGCAAAGGAGGCACCTCCCCTAGCGTTGCGCCTCCAGCCACGCTCCATGTCCCGTGCCCTCTTCTCCTACCTACAGCTCCACCTCTCTTTCCCTCGGTGGAGGCTTCCAAAGACTCCACTTAATCTCTGCTGCAAACCTGAGTCAAAGGAAGTTCGGGCTTCATTTGCCGTGGGACCTGCTTTCAGTTTTCGCCGCGGGCGGGCTTGGCCCGGCAGGTTCCCGAAGCCCCGGCAGAACTGAGGACTGCCAGGCACTGCGGGGCAGCACCGGGGCCACGGGGCCCAAGGGCGCTGATGGTCCAGCCTCCTTCAGGGGACGGACCTGCTGCCTCACGAGCACTAGGGGCTACCTTGTGTCCCTTTCTGGGCCAACTCATCTGCGTGAGAACCGGGAGTCGTTCCTTCCCTGCCATTGCCTGCGATCTGGATTTATTCGGATAGAGGCAGTGCAAGCCGCAGCCAGAGAAATCCCGTCGATTCTAAAAATGACAAGGTTGAATTTATTAGATAAAGATTCATGTGTAGTGCAGGGAGATGAAAATTATACAAACAGCTCCGCGTCCAGCGTGAACGGAAGATCGCTTCCAGCTCGAGGGCATGTAACATAACATCTGAATATTTAGATCTATAGAGGGATATAAAATATTATTAAATTCTCGGTATGTGCACATATAGTTAAGTTGGAAAAATTCTACAGGAAGTGTCTTTTTACAGCCCCTGCTTCGGTGTACTCCGGGCTCGAGAGAGCACTTATGTCCAAGTAACCACCCAGCGGAAATTTCCTATAGCCAGAGTGAACTCCACATCTATGAGGGGTATGGTACCTGTACCTCTTGAAATATCTGCAGCGTGGCAGAGGTGAAATAAATACATTAAAGAAAAACAGGCACACAGGTAACTGAGCCATTACATTGGTACAATATTTATGGGTATAGAAATAAATATTCCTACCTGGTCGCCTGTGGCAAGTGCACACAAATAGAGGGGCTTTCGGGAACCCAGGGTGGGGCGCCACGGGTCCTGCATCTCTGGGCGCCCAGCACCCTGAGGTGAGCTCTATTCGATATCCACTGCCTTGTACCCTGATGTAACTGGTGGGAGAAGCTGGGCCAGTACTACCGCACCTTGATGGAGGTGGGGGTTCTCCCGGATACAAGCGTGCTGATGGAGCCTTCCTTGGGCTCTGAACCTGGCATTTAGGGGGGCAGGGCCTCGGGTCCCACAGGGATCCCTTCTCTTTCAAACACTTCAACCACCTCTCAATCCTGGTTTCACCCAGCTCGGGCAGTGGCCCTTTGGGCCTATCTATTTGAAGCAAGAGCGTGAAAAGGGGCAGGTCGCGCTTGGTTCTGAGGCATCCCAGAGGATGAAGCCCGAGGCCACCTGAAAGAAGGCCATGACTTCATGTCCCCTCGGTCCCAAGGCCACCCAACCCGGAGAGCACCAGTTTGAGGCCGCAGAAGTAGTTATCTGGGTGTATTTACATTTATGAAATGTCAGGCACCCCTTCACATATTCAGTGCTGAGGCCCAGGTGTCTGCTGGGTCTCCTCCTCACATTTGCAACACCCAGCCAACACCACCAGCCAGGTCAGCGACGTTGCAGCCATGAAATTCCAAGACCAAATGCTGATTCCACAATAGGGCATTTGCGACTGTCCACCCACTGCCCTGGTATCTTCTCTTCTCTTCTATTCTCTTCTCTCTCTCTCTCTCCGCCCCCCCCCCCCAACAAACGCACCCAATTCTTAAACAGGCATAGTTTTTTAGAGCTCCTGCATGGAATAAAATTAAGAAGGACTATGTCATGTGTTCCTGGGAATTGCACACACTCCTGGGGCAGCCCTGGGACCAAGAACTAACCCGGGCCCTGAGAATGCTCTTCTCCAGAGAGTGTGACTGCACCAAAGTAGTATGTACAAACTACTTCACAGTAGTAATCCACAGTAGTATGTGCTCGAGGAGGAAGTGAGAATGGGAAATATTCCTTGGCAAGTAGGTAGGGGGAAAGGAAGTGTGGGTGGGGGAAGAAGATGAAGTTTAGGGAGACAAGAAAGAAGCAGCAGAGGAAACAAAAAGGGGGGGGGGCAAACAGGAAAAAGAAAAGGAGAGGCAGGGGAAGCGAGTGGAGGAGAGTGCAGGCCAGGGTGAGACTTCGGGAACAGAACAGGCTGTGGTGGCTCGGGTAAGGCGGGTGCCTTCAGAGCCTCGAGAATAGGAAGGGCCACCCCGAATCGTCCCCTACTAGCCCCCTGAGTCTGGTCCCCGCTTCCAGTCCAGAGGGTCAGGCCTGGGTCCAGCAGCCTCCGCGTGATCTTTTCTCTCCCCGCTCCTAGGAGACCACAAGGCGGGGTGACACCCGGGTGGGGAGGCCCCCAGGGGCGCGCCAGTCCGGGACTGTTTGGGCGCTCTGGGCCAGGCTTTCCAGCTCGCCGGTCCTGACCTGTCAGGCGGATTATCTTCGAGGGAGATTAATAGGGGAGGCGGGCTGCAATAATAATCGTTTTGTTTGATGTGACAACTCTGATAGGCGTTGATTTACTTACAAACTGATAGGCTTTTAATTGAGCGCCTCCGCCGAGCCGGAGATGAAAGGGAAGCGGCGGTGAAAGGCGGTCCGCCTGCCCTCCGGCCTCAATACTGATTAGCCATCTCGACAGTGAATAGTTCAAGGCATTTTCAAACTTTTTGCCTCAACTCTCTCTCCTTCTTTCTCCTCCCATCCCCTCCTCAAATATCTGCCATGCCCACCCTTTTTTAGAGAAGACAAATCATTTCCATTGTGTGCAAATAAAATCCACAGGACATCCACGCCAACCGCCGCTGGGGGTTGGAGGCATTAGGCCTAGCGCGGAGTAATTAATAACCCCCCAACCCCACAGCCAGCTCGGCGTTGGGGGATTTGGCCTCCCTGACAACTTGCGCCTGCTCGGATGCTGGAACCTCCCAAAAGCCCGGTGCGCAAAGGCCTCCAGGCGCCCCCGTGCGCTCGGACCTTCCGAGTTGGGTTTGGGGAAGAGGGAGTGTAGGCTGACCACCACCCGCAAGCATGCAGCACCGCTCAGGCATGCGAGAGTGTGTCGCCACACCGCGGCACATCCGTTCCGTGGGACACAGGGGCCACTCTATGGCTACCCCACGTTTTGGGTGCTGGGACTGCAGCACCCAGTTCCAGCAGAGGGAAAGAACTGGGTCTGGAGACAGAGGTGAGGGGGTTGGGGGTTCGCCCCTGGTCACCTCCAGCTATGGCCACCTCCCCCAGCATTCAGCATCCGGGCCTCACCGGGAGGCCGTGGTGACACACGGCCCACTGCTGGGCTCGCAGACCTGGGAGCTCCACAGCTGATCCGGGCTGACACCTGGACAGCCGTGCACTCAATGACACAGACAGACACTAACACGCCCGCAGGATATAAGAGGCTTCACAGACAGGCTGCCCAACCGAGAGAGTTTAGGACTACCTGGGACTTGCTCCCCAAAGATGGTCAAGACAACCTTCCCAACCTTTCTTGTGGCCTTGCCACCGTCTCCCGAACTCACCTTCCTCTGTTGTCGCAAGGACACTCCAAACCCCCTGAACGCAGGTGTGTTCTTCCGCCTACACAGACGCACACAGGCACACACCAACAAACAGCAGCCAAAAACACAAACCGCCTTACTCGCCTCTTCGCCAAATTATCTTTAGTCCAATTACCATCTCATGAACTTTACCAACCTGAAGAATCGAGGGATGAGATTAAAACACAGAAAATGAATGCCTACAAGAAAATTCTAAAACTCACCCCGGAAAGTTCTCGGTACCTGTGCGGAGGAGACAGAGACAAAAACGGGGGAGAGGGGGTGGTTAAAGAGGAGAGGGCGACCGTGCCGAGGGCAGGTCCGAAACCCGACCCCCGAGCGTACGGGTCTCTGCGCCTGGGGAACGCGGGTGGAAGCCGGTGTCCAGGCCCGGCCTCCGCCCCTTGCGCGGGTACAGACTGGCTCCTGGCTCCCAGCGCTCCCTACCCCGCCATTTATCAAAAGGATTGACAACAAAAGAAGAGCCGGAGCGGAAAAGTGGGGGAGGGGAGATCTAAAGTCTTCGAAGTCGTTCGGAGTAAGGGGATGTGTCCTCCTTTCGCCCCCCTTCCAATTTCTGCGACTTTCTGAAGGTGACCCCCGAACTCGCTCCAAATGCTATCAAAGCCCTGACAACTCACACAGCAGCACATGCATACATACACACTTGTGCACCCAGAATCAGTTGCACGGAGACACGCACAGCGCCTCCCCTTTTCCTTCCAAACAGCCCGAGTGACGGTGCAAATCGAGGGGAACGCGGCAGTCCCGCTCCGCTTCCCTGGAAGAGCCCCTGTTCCCACAGGCAGCCGCCCCCTCCCTCCCTGGCGCCTTCACTCTGCTCTCCCAGCGCAGGTCAGTCTCAGCTACGAGTTCCAATAAATTCGAGCGAGCAGAGCGGAGTAACCCCTGCTACTAAGCGTGCTGGGATGGCGCGCAGTGGGGGAGGCCTGGGGAAGGGGCCTGAATGAGCCTGAGACTTATCCTCCCCATAAGCTCACGGTCAGGCCTCTTCCTCGCAGGCTCTCAGCCCTAGCCACGGTCAGATGGGGTTCAAAGAATTGAGGGGGATACCCTATCATTGACCTCCAGGACTCGTTACGTTGGAGATGTGGCTCGTAGGAAACAGTCTCTGAGTTTTGGGTCAGGGCACTACGGAGGTCGGAGTCCGCGGCAGGCTAGCAGCCTGGCACCCGCACACTACATGACCCCGAGGGAATATCCTAGGCGAGGAAAAAACAAATCTCCCGTGCGAGACATCACCGCCTCCGGTCTCGGGTACCCAGAGTCGCTCCGAACTCCGCGGCCCCAACGGATCGAAGTTCCCAAGGGTGGAAGGGTGTATCTCTGTCTCCGACCTCGAAGAGGCGAGGCGCGCACCCCAGGCCTGCGCACCCCTCTCAGCACCCTGTCCGCACCTGCGCACTTGACTCTCACTATTCATTTTCCTGACACCGAGCGCCTCCTTCCCCTGTCTCATTCTTTTTCTTAGAGCCCCCGCCCCGCCCATCCCAGGAGGCTGCTCCTCTTTCCTCCTCCTCCGGTTTCCCCCATCTCTTCCTTCCTCTGCGTCTCTCTCTCCCTTTTCCCCCTCAAGTCGCACCCGCCTTGTAATCAGCAACAAAAGCTGACATAAATCACGGGCGGATTGACAAGAGCTGACAAATAACTGATTGATTGCGGTCGAGGAACATTGACAATTGATGGAGGGGTGGAGATGCCCAGAGAACTTGTCGGGGTGGAGGGAGGGACGGGCGAAGAGAAGAGAGGGTGGCCGGGGAGAGAGAGAAGTGGGGGCCGAGTGTGAAACAGAGGAAACATGTGACCCTCGCTCCAGCCCCAATCTGAGAGTCTCCGGGCGTCACGTGGCCGGGAAGGGCGGGGAGCCCCCTGCACAACTCGGAGATCAACCTCCACCGCTGCCCACCTAGCTTCTGGTTTCTCTGCCTTCAAATCTCGGGAAATCAAATCGGGCGGGCGGACTTCCTCCAGCACCCGCTCCCCACCTTTCCTTACCCTGGCGGCCGCGCCGCGAGAGGGTTCGGTTACGGAGGGGGAGAGCATATGTGGTGTCCGGGCCCCTGTGAGCCCCTGGACTTGACAGCCTGGTTGTCGTCCCAAGTCCCGCAGGCGCTGCATTTGAACACCACCTTAATCTGTTCCTCACACGCACCCTCTTGCAAAAGGAGGCTTCAGTTTATTTTCGAGCTGGGAAAACGAAGGACGACGAGGAGAAAAAAAGAGGGAGGCGGTAGATAGCAAACGTAGAATAAAAGTCCAGCTCCCCCTCGGAGCGAAATCCAGGGAGGGGACGAGCCGCGGGGAGTGGGGGGAGGTGGCGAAGAGGGAGCTGCCCATTAAAACCAGTGCTGAGAGTCCAGGCGGCGGCGGCGGCGGCGGCGCGGGACGCGTCACATCCCCTTGACCCTCCAATCACCTCGGGCTCCCATTTGATTGGAAGGCGGCAAAGGCTTTAATCTCCCCCTCGGTGCAGCTGCTTTTGAAGTGAGTTTCCTCACCAGAGACCCGGCTGGACAGGCAGCGGCTCACACCGCCGAGAGCAGCGCCAGCGCCGGGCCGCTCGTACGCAGCGCAGGGGCACAGCCCGAGGTGGACACGGCGAGCCGCCCGGCAGTCCCGCAGTCCGGCCGGCTCCTCCCGGTCGGCCACGGCTCCGCTGCGGGCCACCCAGGATTATTCGCCGCTGGCTCCAGGCGCCGAGAAGGCGCGCTGGGTGCCCGCGGCCGCTGCGCCAGCTCCTCCTCCTCCTTCTGCTGCTCCCGCTCCCCGGGCGAGCGCGCAGCCCGGAGCCCGCCCCCCGCTGCTCCCATGCGCGCGGGTGGGTCATGAGCACAGCGCCCTCGCTTTCTGCCCTAAGAAGCAGTAAGCACAGCGGCGGCGGCGGCGGCAGCAGTGGCAGTGGCAGTGGCAGTGGCAGTGCGGACCCTGCCCGGACCAGCGCGCTCTCTGGAAATAGCTGCGGCCCCGGCCCAGGCTCGTCGCCAGCCGGCAGCACCAAGCCTTTTGTGCACGCGGTGCCTCCCTCTGATCCTCTCCGCCAGGCTAACCGACTGCCCATCAAGGTGCTGAAGATGCTGACCGCACGGACTGGCCACATTTTGCACCCTGAGTACCTGCAGCCCCTGCCTTCCACTCCCGTCAGCCCCATCGAGGTAAGGACCCTCTCCTTGGATCGTGCTGGATTGGGACCACCACCCTGGCTGCCGCTTCACGGAATTTCTTTCTCTCCGGATCTGGGGGTGGAAGTTGGTAGCCGAGGAGGTGGGTGTCAAGTGATTCAGCTCCGGGATGGAGAGAGAGGATAGGGCTCCCGCACCTTAAAACTAGGGCAGAAAGAGAGGAGGAGGTAGACTGGGGTGTGAATGTTAGGAGACAAGGTAGCCACAACTTGTTTCTCTCTTTGGTATTAAAGCCCCGACCCCGACCTAGACCCACTCACTTTCTGCCCGGAAAACGGACGGGAGCCCGAAATTCGGTTCCAAAGGCTCAGTCCTCGGGTTCCCCAGAAGCTGATATTTGTACACGGCCTCTGAGGCGAAAACCGCCTGAGCTATTACTCCAAAGAATTAGGGATGGGGTGGGAGGTGTACAGTTCTGAGACTAGGAGTCAGAAGCCAAAATATTTTGTGAGTTTTTTAAAATCCAGTCTAGCTCTTGGAAAGGACATGAAAGATCCTGGGGCGGGGTGGGGGGGGGGTCCTGCTACCTTTCTTAAGGGCGAGTGGGTGTGTAGAGTTGTAGAGGAGGGTGCCGCCTAGAATTGCGCCTCAGGGCTGGGAGGATCTTCGCAGGCCGTGGCGGAGGGGCGTTTGAAACCTAGAAGCCAGGATTCTGAAGGATTTCCCCTTCTTTCTTTTCGCACCCATCCCCACCACCTCCCGCATCTGACCCCGCAGCTCGATGCTAAGAAGAGCCCGCTGGCGCTGTTGGCGCAAACATGCTCGCAGATCGGGAAGCCCGACCCCTCGCCTTCTTCCAAACTCTCCTCTGTCGCTTCCAACGGGGGCGGCGCGGGCGGTGCCGGCGGCGGCGCCGGGGGTGACAAGGATGGAAAGTCGGGGCCCCTCAAGCTGAGTGACATCGGCGTGGAGGACAAATCGAGTTTCAAACCGTACTCCAAACCCGGCTCGGATAAGAAGGAGCCGGGAGGCGGCGGTGGAGGAGGCGGTGGCGGCGGGGGTGGCGGCGGCGGGGGGGTTTCGGCGGAGAAGTCCGGATTCCGAGTACCGAGCGCCACCTGCCAGCCATTCACGCCCAGGACAGGCAGCCCAAGCTCCAGCGCCTCGGCCTGCTCACCAGGAGGCATGCTGCCTTCGGCCGGGGGCGGCCCGGAGGGCAAGGATGACAAAAAGGACCCCGACTCGGGCGGCGGCAGTGGCGGCAGCAAGGGCTCCGGAGCCGCCTCGGCCGAAGGGGCAACCACGGGGCTGGCACACGGCCGGATTAGCTGCGGCGGCGGGATTAATGTGGACGTGAACCAGCACCCAGATGGGGGTCCCGGGGGCAAAGCTCTAGGCTCGGACTGTGGCGGCTCCTCGGGCACCAGCTCCGGCTCGGGCCCCAGCGCACCCACCTCCTCCTCGGTGCTGGGCTCTGGGCTGGTGGCTCCAGTGTCGCCCTACAAACCAGGCCAGACAGTGTTCCCTCTGCCTCCCGCGGGCATGACCTACCCAGGCAGCCTGGCTGGGGCCTACGCCGGCTACCCGCCCCAGTTCTTGCCACACGGCGTGGCGCTCGACCCCACCAAGCCGGGCAGCCTGGTGGGGGCACAGCTGGCGGCGGCTGCAGCGGGCTCTCTGGGCTGCAGTAAGCCCGCTGGCTCGAGCCCCTTGGCCGGGGCGTCGCCGCCTTCCGTGATGACAGCCAGCTTGTGCCGGGACCCGTACTGCCTCAGCTACCACTGCGCCAGCCACCTGGCGGGGGCTGCGGCGGCCAGCGCGTCGTGCGCCCACGATCCGGCCGCTGCAGCGGCGGCACTCAAGTCCGGATACCCGCTGGTGTACCCCACGCACCCGCTGCACGGTGTGCACTCGTCGCTAACGGCTGCGGCCGCCGCGGGCGCCACACCTCCCTCCCTGGCCGGCCACCCCCTCTACCCTTACGGCTTCATGCTCCCTAACGACCCACTCCCCCACATCTGCAACTGGGTGTCCGCTAACGGGCCGTGCGACAAGCGCTTCGCCACGTCCGAAGAGCTGCTGAGCCACTTGAGGACCCATACGGCCTTTCCCGGGACGGACAAACTGCTGTCGGGCTACCCCAGCTCGTCGTCTCTGGCCAGCGCCGCGGCGGCCGCTATGGCTTGCCACATGCACATCCCCACGTCGGGCGCTCCGGGAAGCCCCGGGACGCTGGCGCTGCGCAGCCCCCACCACGCGCTGGGACTCAGCAGCCGCTACCACCCCTACTCCAAGAGCCCACTCCCCACCCCCGGCGCTCCGGTGCCGGTGCCTGCGGCCACCGGACCCTACTACTCCCCTTACGCCCTCTACGGACAGAGACTGACCACGGCCTCCGCGCTGGGGTATCAGTGAGGGAGGGTAGAGAGGGCTAGCGAGGGAGAGAAAGGAGCTGGGGGAGGGGAGGGGCCGAGGGAGGGGCGGGAACAGGGAGAAGCTACTGTCACCCGCGAGTGGGGATGACCCAGGCCGGGAAACGAACACAGGTACACCATACCTACCCACCCGAGACAGCGACCAAGACCCGGTGGGAAACTCCCGTTGGCCCCGCCTCACCTCCCCACCCAAACTTTATAAAAGTTGAAAAGAATATCATTTGACTTTTTATAGAAAAAGAAGGAAAAAGTAATTGAGAAAGTGTTCATCTGAGGACTGCGCCGGTGGACACTGGTATTTATTTATGTTAGCTCCAAGCGGACCCGTGGTTCTAAAGTGCATTATTTAGTTTGAGCTCCGTAGGTAAAAAGGAAGGGGAATTAAAACTTGAGGGTAAAAATGGAAAACAAACCCTCCCGTCCCTTGTAGATTATAAATAAATACAAAACCGCCACAGAACTAGAGGTCTTCTCTTTAATGTTACTTTAAAATTGCTATGATTGTATTGTACGTTCTTATTTAATGTCTGATTGAAATACAATTTACATGCATGTTTATTACAAAAAATGAAAAACAAAACAAGTCACAATTTGTCAGCTCTGATTTCAAATTGCAATTATTTTTAAGGTGTATACCATCGGAAGAGAATGGGTATTTTTTTGTATGTATTCTGGAAGAAAACAAAAAAAAAGGAAAAACAATTCTATTCCAAAACCTCATTTGCCTTATTTTGTTCTTTAAAAGGAACACTTAACTATTTTTAATTTTTAAGTCCACCCGCTGAGAAGGGGACAAGTAAGGTTTACGTCATGTACTAAAATAATAGACAATGTATCGCTTTAAAGATTAAAATTCCGTATATTTGATGTATTAAAAGGTTTTACTTCTTATTATCATCTTTTTTTGCTTTTGTGGTTCAAGAGAAAGAAGAGCACGGCGACCGCAGTGGGTTCCGGGGCCTGCGCCCGCGACTTCCCGGACGTGGCCGCGTTTCCGATGGTTTTATTGTGATTTTCAGGAAAAGGCAAAGGCTTCAGAAGGGCTGGCCAGCAGTGGGGTTCGTCTTAGGAAAACTATTTTTCAAGGAGGTATTTCACAATTTGAAAAGATATTACCCTTAGCTATCGCTCATTTCGTTTTTAATTTTTCTCTCAGAAGCCTGTTTATTAAAAGTGAAAGAAACATGGTTTTTGAAATTTTCCTCTTAAGATTTTTGGGAGTTTGGGTTTCGTTTTGAGCAGAGAGCAAGCGCAGGCCCGGACTCGCCCTCCCGGCCTTGGCCCTGGGGAGACGCCGCGGCCGGCTGTTTCACCCTTTGCTTTCCAAGCGTCGCCTAGTCCGGGGCCCGCAGCCGGGACAGACCAGGGGACAGAGGACGCTTGGGAATCTGTTTCCCAGGGCTAGGGAGAGCGCGCCGCAGCCCTCTTATCTCTCGGGGGGAAGTGAGTTCGCTCTCCTTTTCTTGTGGCTGCCTTGGGCCAGAGATGGCCGCCAGCCGAGCCCCCTCCAACGCCCCCTCTCCCCGCCGCCACCTCTCCCCGAGGTCCTTCCTCTCCGAGGAGTCCGGACTCCCGGCAAGCCGGCGCCGCGGCTGCTTTTCCGAGTCCCGATTTCTCCGCGGCCCGCGCTCCATCGCAGTCTGCGCCGCAGGAGAGCGCCGGGGCACGGGACTCGGAAGCCCCTTTAAATTGAACCCTGCGAGGGTCCTGGCGCTCATTCTCAGCCTCTCCGGGGCGACCGGGTGGACGCCAAGTGTGGTTCTGAGCTTCGAGCTGCACTCGGCAAAGCTGCGGTGGGACCCTCCGTCCCCGCGCGAGTCTCCGCCATGCGCACCGCTCCCTTCTCCGCGTTTGGAGCGGCAGGACAGAGCTGTCTGAAGCGCCAGTGGCGCCACGCAGAGAAGAGCCCTAATCATTCGGCGGGGGGGCATTGTTTGGGGCATGCCCTCCCTTCCCGCTCTGTCACACACACAAGCTCATAATGTAGGCCTGGGCGTGACTCTGGTCTGGTGGCTGTTTGGGCGCTCACCCTCCAGGTCCGCGGGAGCTCTGGGCCCAGAGCGCGCCTTTCCTGGGATCCCGGGACCACGGAGTCGCGTCGCCGAGCGCGCACCCCGAACTGCCCTCTCCCAGGTGTCAGGCCGCTCTGGATTCTTCCAGCCACCGACCCTCCTCGGCGCCAAACTCCTGCTGCCTCGGGAGGCTCACTGCCGCGCAGAGGCCGCCCTCGGCCTCCGGTCTCAGTCGGTCCACCGCGCCGCTCCCGCCGCCATTTGCTCAGAGGTTGGTGACTTTGAAATTTTCCACCTCTTCCCAGGGTGCGCCTCACAGTTGCGGGGCCTTTTCCCGGGTTGCACGCAAAGCAGCCCCGGCGACCTCCGGGACGCGGCGGGGGACTCCCAGGCCTCCGCCTGGAGAGGACTTAGTGGAGACTCCGGCTCTGTCGCCGACACCCAGAGGAGGGCAGCCTCTGGCGCCTCCGAACCTCCAGCCTGCACCTCCCGACTCCGGAAACGGGAGCCGGCGTCCGAGGAGGACCCTGGCTGGCGGTGTCCGGGGACGCCGCAGCCCTGCGCCCACTCCGGTCGGGCTAGGTGAGGCTTGGTTGGGCCTGGCTGGGCCTTAGCTCATCGAGAGCCCCGCCCGTGGAGAAGCTTGTCCCCCGCCCCCCGGGCTCTCAGACAGACAGCACCCCCCACCCCTGCGAAGTGCGAGGGGAGGACGTTCGAGAAGGTCTTGCGGCCCAAGTCGCAACCAACTCGCGCCCCACGGCTTGGGACGGGAAAGCCAGGCCCTGGCTCACCCGCTCACTAGCACCAGCCGCACGCCCCTCCGCTCTACACGCTTCGCCCTTCTTTGCCTCGGACGCCCGAGCGGGTTCGGTCGGAGATGGATCTAGAAATTCCCCAGCCCCAGAATTTCTGGGGCCAGTAGGGGGACAGACTGGGCACGTTTGTGCCTTTGTACCCACTCCTGGTATTTCATTAACAAAAATCAAAACCAAACTCCTTAAAATTTTAATGAGACCTCCTTCCTGCAGTAACTACTCAGTGGCGGCAAAATTCCAGGACTGGGCGCCCGAGGGCTGGGGGGAGAATTCATCCCCCGACGTGTTGGACAGAGCTAAGTCACCCTGGGCGCAGGTTTAGAGAAGAGAGGGTGCTGACTTGTCCTGAGGGTTGAGGCCGAGGTGCAAGCGCCCTCGCGGAACAAACGCCTCTCCCCGCGGCGCGCCCGGGCTCTCTCATGCTTTCTATTGAACTGCCGAGGGATCCGGGCACACCGGTCTGCGGCCGCTGATCCCCGAACGGAGCGCGGCACGTCCGCCAGACGGCGCTGCGGAGTCCTACAGAGCAGAGGAGGCCCGGAACTTTGGCCAGTGCGCGGGCCCCTGGGTGGTGGTCCTAGGACCCCGCGCCTCCACCTTCGCTTGGCTTTGCAGCAGTGTTCCAGAGTGTCCTCCTTGCTCCTCTCCTGCTGCGAACCATGTCCTCTGAGCTTCTCCACCTGCTCTAGCTTCTACAGTTGGGTTCTTGCTTTCTTTCCCTATCCGAGAGGAGTTGGCCCAGGTGTCACGGCCACTCCCCAATCCTGAGAGCTCCCACCACCACCCTGCAGGTTCCGGTAGATCACCTTGTCTGTCATACTGAAGTGGTCCCCACGCATTCATACATTCATTCACTCTCATCCACTGATTATTTCCTAGGTCCTACCCCTTTATCGAGCACTGTCCATCTCTTTACCGGCCCCTGACACAGATGGAGAACCGGAGGCTAAGTTCAGGACGCCAGTGGCAAGGCCAGCGGAAGCCTTTCCCTCCATTCAGTCCCTGCCCCCATCTGTACCTCTGGTGGTAACACTGAGTGACTCTGGTGTCTTTATGTTGGGTGACTTTTAAGCTGTAAGGAAAGGTAGATGAAAAAGCCCTTCTAGCTGATGAACCACCTGTGCTTTGGAAAAGTGTAAAAGTTGCCCAGAAAGCGAGGCCTGTCCCTGAGATGCCATCTGATGTCCTCTTATGTACATATTGTCTTAGAGTGTTCACTGTGGCTAGAGGCCTAGTCGTGCTCAGAGTGACTGCAAAGCTCAGGCTGACCTCATTCTGTTATGGACTGTAACCAGCTGCACTATCCTGTGTTAATCATCTCATTCAAACTTCACAACAATTCCATGAGGTCGTCAGAGTCTTCATCTCAACTTTATAGATGAGGAAACTGAGGCTCAGCAAGGGAAGGACAGGAGCTTGCAGTCACATACTAATCAGAGATGGAGTTTATGCAGAGTCTCACCTTGGCTGCTCCCAATTGAGAAGGTTTCAAACATAATAATACCTGGGAACTAGAGGTTCTGTTTTAGCTGAGAGAGAGGATAGTAGACATGATTTTGTTATTGTTGTTCTTTAAGATTTCACTGTTATTGTTATTATTATTTTACTTTTCATTATAGAGATTTCTGAACATATGCAGGTGAGGTCACCAAGAACCAGATATAGAGAAAATGGTATAATAGACCTTAAACTCACCACACAGCCTCATGGCTAACTGTATTTCCTCTTGACCCCCTCCAACTTGCTTCCCCCCATTATTCTGAAATGAATACAGACATCTTATCATTTTACTTCCTGAATGTTTGTCACTTCCAGCTGAAGTCTGAACCAATCCCGGGCTCATCCCTCCACCCTGCCTCAGTTGCAGCTTGGTGGGGTTAAGGGCATTGCTCAAGTTTAGTGAGTACACAGCAAAGCTGGGGTTTGAACCCATTTCTGTCAGACCCAGAGCCCAAGTATTTCACCATATGCTGTGCTGGGAATCCCCAAAGCCCCAGGGATAGGGAGCTCTCTTCACCCAGTGTGACCCCAGGGCTTGCTCAAGAGGTGTCTGGTTATAAAATGACTCTTGAGCCCCTGGGTGACAGCAGCACCTGATAAAGACACCCACAGCACAAGGGACATTGTGACAGTGAGAAAAACTTAAAGCCACATGGTACAGAAAGAGTACTAATTTTGGGACAGGCTGTTCTAAATCAAAATTTAGCTCCACTACTGGCTCTACTCTGGGCCTTGGTTTTCACATCTGTAAAATGGGGACATTGATACCAACCTAACAGTGTTATTGTGAGGCCCAAATGAAATAATACATGTGAAGACTACTGTCTGTCCTGTCCTGGCTCTTAGTAAAGACAGATTTGTTTTCTTCTTTTCTTCCCAAAGTCTCATTTTATTATAACCAGTCCTCTTACTCCAGAACTAACTGTGGCCCACAGGCTCAGATTCTCACTCCACCACCTAGCCATCAGAATGTCTGTAATTATGGTTCATCCTCTGATCTGGCCCCTATTTTTCTGTCCTACCTTGTCTCACCAATCTTCACAGTTCAGATACCTGCCAGCCAGCTAGCTCCTCAATACCTTGGTTGGTGGTACTCATCATATACTCCATCCCTGGAATGACTTCCACCCAACCTTTCCCTCAAAGCTCATCTCTTCCAGGAGCCCTCCAGGTTTTCCCCCACCACACACTCATCTTTCCCTCACTTTGCATTCTCTTGGCACTTACTGCAAAGGCAGGTAGAGGTATAAAGATGACTGGACTAGGGATGAGCACACTTAGGTTTGAGTGGTACCCCTTCATAGCCATGTGACCATGGACAAGTCACTTATGGTCTCTATGAAACTTGACTCCAAAACTGATAAAGGATTTAGCATACCATAGGTGAGCAGCACATTTACTGACAATAATAGTATTAATAAGTAGCATGTATTGCACACTTACTTTCCAGGCACTCATCTAGTCCTATTGCTATTACTATCCTCATTTGGCAGGTGAGGAAATTGAGACCTGGACAGAAATAACATGTCTGTGTTCCAGAGCTCACATCCTTAACTACTGTGCTACGCTGTGCTAGTCCTGTGCCTGGGATCTTTGGCCTCTGCCTTCTTTTCCTACTTTCCAGCAACTCAAAACTTCTGCTTCAAATCTCAGTCCAGGGCTACCTCCTCCTGAAAGACCCCTCCCCCATCATTCCCATTGGATCCAATGCCCTTCTCTTTGCTCCTGTAGCACCTGTCCCTCCCACCATCATACTCTCTTTATATTTGCCTAATATCCTGGAATCTGAGACACTGGGAAAAAGGGACTATCTCCTATACTTATTTCTACATAGTAGTTGTTCAATAAATATTAGAGGAAAGGAGGGAAATGGAAGGAAGAAGAGAGGGAGAGATAAGGGGAAAGACAGAGGGACAAAAAACAAAAGACAGAAGGAAGGGAGATGGGAAAGAATTAGGCCCTCTTGGGCAAGATGATTCTTCCAAAGAGAGTAGGCAGAAAAGTGGTAGTGGCCTTAGAGGAACTGGAAATGTCTTTGCCCACAGCACAGAACCAGGGGCTGGGTGAGCTTCCATGTATCAGTTAGGAACTGCATTTGCTGACAATAACAGTGACCCTAAATAGTGGCTTAAAGAAGATAAATGTTCTTTTCTCTCAGTCTGGAGGTGGTCAGTTCAGGCTAAGAATGGCCCTCAATCATCAGAAACCTAGGTTTCTTATGTTTGCAGCTGTGCTAGCCCAACCAAGAAGACTTCACCCTCATGTCATATCCAATTCCAAAATTGCTGCTTGAGCTCAGGGACTGTTACCTCATTCCAAACAACAGAAAGGAGGAGTGAAAGAGGTAAAAGGGTCCTCTCCCTTTTGATGAGTCTTTCTGGAATCCACACACATTCTCCAGCTTATACTTTATTGGGTAGAACTTAGTCACATGACCATACTTAGCTGCAAGGGAGGCTGGGAAATGTAATGCTTAGCTGGGTACGCTGCTGCCTTAAGTGAATCCAGGGTTCCGTTATTCAGGGGAGTGAGATGGTTGGAAGTTGGGACAAAATATTAACAGACTCCCCTGCAAAATACAGATGAGTTCACCCAGAACTGGAGTCAGAAGAAAGCTCTCTTGTTGATGGCCTTCCAGCGGGTCACTGGATGGTAATTTCTACTTTTAACCACATATTTTTGTTGATAAAGTGGGGAGGAGTGGTACTTGATAAGCTCACAGAAGTCGTAATTTGAGGTTAGTGGGTTTTGTTTCTCTAACATGCCTGGAGTTGTATTCTGCAATGATTTAAAGTGGGATTTGTCAAAAGTAATTTTTAGCCCTATAAAGAACTTTGGTTAGGGAATTGTTCATTTTGGTCGTGCACCCAGCACACAACACAAAGCCAGGAAGAAGGAATCATCTTTTTAAAAAACAAAAGCAAAAAACAATGGGGTGGAAAAGCAGAAGCATTGTAAACCTACTTCCCATCTCCTTCCATGTTATTAACAAAAGACTGAATAAAGCCTCCAGCTCAAAACAGAGGCAAACTGATGCTAAATCAACTTTGCACCAACCCTACCTTAAATAATTATAGCATAACTATGGAAACCTAAAAGAAACAAACCATGACCAAAAAGAACACAAATGGTATCACTGAATCATAGCAACACCTAGGCAAGTTTCAATCATGTCTTTATACACCTGCACAGTGGTGGCCCTCAGCACACACCTATACTGGTTCCAGAGGGTATGGGCAGGGGGAGGGGGACTTGGAAAAGGACGAGGAAATTCTTAGGACTGGAAGGGGTAAGGAGAAAGCAGGAACAGAGATGAGTAAATGTAAGTGTTTTGGTTGCTCTGTTTCTAGAAGTTTCTTCAGCTTCAGGTCTCAACAAGGGAGAGACATTTCAGAGTTGTGGGCTGACCTCTTTGTGTGTCTCTCTGTGTCTCTGCCTTTTTCTTTTTTCTTCATGTGCTTTACAAACATCTCTCCTCCAGACCCTCCAGAGGCAATTCCTGTGGTGTAGGAATTCCACTCTCTCCATTTCACTAATTCTCAAGACTGTGAGTTGAGGAAAGAATGCAGAAACCACAGAAATCGATCTTTCTTTCTTTCTTTCTTTCTTTCTTTCTTTCTTTCTTTCTTTCTTTCTAGAACTTGATAAAAGTGATGGCCCTCTTTATAGAACTCAGTACACAACTTTGGGAAAATAATTTCAAGTATTTCATGGATCTGCAGATTTTAAATCTTTGATCTTGAAGGAAATCTGAGCTTTAAATATAAAAAGAGCATGTCCTTGGGAAATGCCCCAAGGGACTCTGGTTTCCTTTCTAAAATTATTCTGACCAAGATGACATTCCAACTACTCTGTGTGATTAACTCTAATAAATAACATTTATGTCAACCTATCACAGGCCAGTATTAACCTGTGCAACCTTCATAATAACTCTATGAAATGGGCACTATCATTAACCCCACTTTATAAATAAAGGAACTGAGGCACAAAGACATGAAGTGACTTACCCAAGGTCACACAGCCAGCAAGTGGCAGAGGTGAGATTCTGTTATAGGCTGTTAGACTCCCGGGCCATTATTTTTTGAGCTTTGCACCACTGCATAGTAACCTTTACCTCTCTGCACACTGAAGCCACACATACCTGATTTTCTCCCTAAATGCAGGTGTCAGGCCCCACCTAGTAGTGTGCTATTGTACAATCAGCTTATACTGGCTCCCATGAGCCAGTTATGCACATCCCTTTCCAAGATCTCATTCTGTGGCATTATACTGACAGGCTGAAATCAGCCACAGTGGAAGTATTTACACCACAGCAATTGGCAAACATGACAAGTGAAGGCTTTTCCCTCTATAGTGCTGTTTAGAAAGCATTTACCAGCATACCTCTGGACCCACTTATTGTAGTCCCACTCAGATGGCTACAATCTCCAGATCCAGCCACCCATGCCCTGAATCAGTGGGAAGCAAGAATCTTCCTCCCTGCCAGTGAGGAGGATTAGGATATGATTTGCTGCCTCCAGACTTAGTATGTGGGGGTATTTAGAGAGAATGTAGCTTCCTTCTTTCACCCCACCATACACAAGTCATCTTCCAGCTGCCTCAGTGCCTTCCCTCTCCTAGGACACAAATCTGGTCATTTGGGGGTCTGGACCCTTCTTCCACACAGGTCCAGATACTTTACACCACAGCAGACTGACCAATTGAAATGATTCTGGCAGCCCACCTGATGTGGGGAGCCATTGGCTGCCTAGAAGCTTCTGCATCCTTCCCGGCTCTGTACCTGCAACACTGGACTCTTGGCTATTGATGGCAGCCAGTTCTACTTTAACTCTGCCCCTGTATGGTTAGCTACAGGCTGCAGGCCCTTCCATACTGCGCCACTGGGTACCAGGCCTACACCCCCTCCTTCACCTTCGGGAGCACCCAGCAAACAGCTCAGACAGTTGTGACAATGCACATTCTCTGAATTTTGTCTGTAGAGAAACCCCACACCACAGCTCAGATTCCAGTGGGCCAGGCCTCAAGTGGAGCCTGCCCTGGTACCTCCCACCAAGCAGAATCTCAGGTCATGAGAAAGAAATTGGATGATTATTATTATTATTACCATTTAGTGAACAGTTTCCTTGTGCCAAGAACTTTATATTTCTTTATATCTTTTTTAATCCCTATAAGAGCTCTAGGAGATAAGTACTATGTTACTCATGTTATAAAAGTTTTATGTTATAAACATAGATTCAGAGAGGTTAAGTAATATGCCTGAAGTCACACAGCTAATAAGTGTGGGCTGAAATTCAAGGCCAGAGTTATCTCACTCCAAAGTCCATACCTACAAAACCTGTTATTTCTACTCACAGGAATTGCCCACAGAGCTGACAGAATGCCCATGGCTGCTGTGTGGAGAGGGCAGCCCCTCTTGCTCCCCTTGGGGTTCCCTGGGGAAGTCTTCAAGGTGAGAGGGAAGACAACCTTGGCCACCTGTGGCAAGACTACTGCCCAGAGTTGTGAGTCTCCAGCCATGAAAAGTGAGTGTTCAACTGATAGGCATGTAATGAGCACCTATTGCATACATAGTATTCTCTTAGGCATGGAGATAGTGGAAAGATGACCAGGACATGTCTGCCCTCAAATAACTTAATGTCCAGACTAGCGGGTGACACAAACAACTGTTGCCTTCATTTGGGCTATGATAGGGCTATAATCAGTGGAGGCACAATGGATTTCCATGTCGACCTAATTCCCATAGGACAATGTGGAAATTCTCCTGGACTGGCATTGGGGAGGAGACTGCACTTGATCTCAGCTTGGACACTGAATAGGCATTTGATGAGTAGAAAATAGTGGGGTTGGGAAACCAGGAGGAGGAGCCAGTGGGATCAAAGGCATGGAGGCAGGACAGTCCATGAGGGTGTTTGGTAGGGTGTGGCTGTAGCAGAGACAATGGGTGGGAATGTGGTGGAAAGAGATGGTGTCCTATTCTTTTGATAAGCAATGGGGAGCCATCAGAGGTCTTATAGCAGAAGCCTTTGATATTGGGCTATACTGCAGGAACAAAGATACCCCCAAATACAGTGCCTTAAAGCAGATAGAAATTTCTCTTTAGTCTCTATGATCTATGCTGGGGAGGCTGCTATTCTCCATGATGTCATTCAGGGGCCCAAGTCCCTTACATCTTTGTGCTTCTTAATCCCATAGCACATTGTACTCATTGGTGTGATCACATATTCTCACCCAGGGCAGGAGGAGAGATAGGAAGTCCAGGTCAAGCGATGTCCTTTTGAACAAGTGAGGAAGGAATTATTTATTGTCACTTGGCCACACCAGCTGCAAGGGAGGCTGTGAAATGTAGTTCCTGCCATGTGCAAGAAAGGCGGGGAGAATAGATTTGGGGATGGAAGGCTAACCAGGAATCTGCCACATCTGGGTACCTGGCAGAAATTCCAAGGGAGAGCAAGCTTTGTCCAGGAGATACAGAGTATATGTTTTTAATGGATTGAGTTTCTGATGCCTGCAGCAAGTCAGAGCTGGAGATGTAAATTGTGAATTGTAAGCAGAGAAGGTTGAAACCTGGGGTGTGAGTGATATGTACCCAGGGAGAGAAAATAGAAGAAATTGAACTAAGAAATTATCCTGAATCTTGGGAAAGGCGTATGAGAAATATTTTGCTAATTTTATTTCCCAAAGAAGATGGCACCAATGTATACCATTCTGTGTACCTTTCTTACACTATGAAGTTGACATACCTCCATTGGCAGGTGGGGTCTATGTTTCTTTTTTTTATTACTGTAGTTTCTAAAAATATTTTATTGATTATGCTGTTATAGTTGTCCCAATTTTTCCCCTTTGTCCCCCTCCACCCAGCCTGACCTCCACAGTCAATCCTCACACTGGTGTTCATGTTCATGGGTCCTTCATACATGTTCTTTGACTAATCCCTTTACCTTCTTTAAATCAGTCTCCACTTCACCCTTCCCCTCTTACTGCTGTTAGTATCTTCCATGTTTCTATGCCTCTATTTTGCTCATTAGTTTATTTCATTCATTAGATTCCACTTATAAGTGAGATCATATAGTATTTGTCTTTCTTTGACTGACTTATTTCACTTAGCATAATAGTCTCCAGTTTTATCCATGCTGTTGTAAAAGGTAAGAATTTATTCTTTTAATTGCTGCATAGTATTCCATTGTGTAAATGTTGGGTATAAGTTTCTTTCCCTTCAATCTGGGCAGGCCTGTGGCCAGAGACGAAGTAATCTTGCATGACTTCCAAAGTTGTGAGGACAGATGATACTACCTCCTCTAGAGATGCTCACTCTTGGAACCCAGTTCTGCAAGGAAAGTAAATGACCACATAAACAGTCCACGTTTAGGTGTTCCGGTGACAGCTATAGCTGAAGTGCCAGCCAATGGTGGCCTCAACCGACAGCATGGAGTGACAAGCCTCAGCAGATTCCAGCCCCTGGCCTTTGGGCTGCCTCCACTGACCCTGAGTGGAACAGAGACAAGCCCTCCCCACAAAACTCTACTCAAATTGCCAATTTAGTTATTTCTTTTTTAAAGATTTGTATTTATTTATTTTTAGAGAGTTGGGAAGGAAGGGAAAAAGAAGAGTGAAACATTGATGTGTGAGAGACACATTGACTGGTTGCCTCTTGCATGCCCGACTGGGGACCTGGCCCACAACCCAGGCATGTGCCCTGACCAAGAATTGAACCAGTGACTGTTTAGTTCACAGGTTGGTGCTCAATCCATTGAACCACACCAGCCAGGGCCAAATTGCCAATTTATGAACAAAATAAATATTGTTATTGTCTCAAGCCACTAAATTTGGGAGTCTTTTTCTTGTAACAATAGGTAAATGATATAGGCCAGAATCCCTTTTCCCATCCTAGGAGAATACCCCAAGCCACATAAAAAGAGTGACTCTATGCCAAACTTACCTGCCCCCATAACTTTCCTATCTGTCTCCTACTTGTCCCTTCTCCAACCATGACACATCCCTTATCTGTGTTCCTAGCCCCCAGCTCTCTGCTTTGACCAGGCTCTGGACCCTCAGGATAGCTGCTTCTCTGATCCCCCTCAATCTGGGCCTTTGGCCTGGCTCCATAGTCCACCCCACAAAAGAGACTCCAAGGCTGCACCCATTCTCTCCCTTCACCCCCAGAGGCCCCAGAGGCCAAAAGGGTGATCTGGTGGCAGACAGTTGGAAGTAGAACACAGGGTCTCCGAAACCCAAGGGATGGAAAGTCTCCATGTTCCCTTTAATATATTCATGTCCCCTTTGATATCTGCCTAAGGAACCAATGTCAGACTTGGAAGGATAAGGGTCATAGAGGAAGCTCTGTGACCAAGAGGTAGACCCAGGGGATAGGGGATGGGAGGTGATTGGAGGAACCACATCCTAGAAGGACAACAGAGCTCAGCAGGGACATGGCTTCAGAGCCAGGAGCCACCAACAAGGTGCATTGGTAGGGCAGTTGGCACAGCTGCACAGCCAGAGCATTACTGGGGCAATTGTGAAATAGTTACCACAATGAAGTTAATTAACACACCCATTACCTCACATAAGTACAGTGTATGTGTGTATGGGTGTGTGGTGAAAAACACTTAAGAACTACTCTGTTAGAAAATTTCAAGTATACAATTTCAAGTATACAGTATTATTTGACTGTAATCACCATGTTACACATTAGATCCCCAGGACTTATTCATAACTTTGTACCCTTTAACCAACATGTCTCCATTTTCCCCACTCCCTAGTCCCTGACAACCACCACTTTTGGCTTCTATGGATTTGACTATTTTAGATTTGTTATATATGTGGTATCATGTATTTGTCCTTCTGTGTCTGGCTTATTTCACTAAAATAATATCCTCTAGTATCATCCATGTTGCCACAAATGTCATGGTTTTTTCTTTTCTTTTCTTTGTGTGTGTTTGTGTATTATATTTTCTTTAGCCATTCATCCATCCGTGAACATGTAGGTTGACTTCATCTTTTGGCAATGGTGAATAATGCTGCAAAACATGGGAATGCAGAGACTTCCAGTCAAGATGGTTGCATAGGTAAACATGGCTTGCCTCCTTGCACAACCACATTAAAATTACAACTAAAATAGAGAACAACCATCACTCAGAACTGTCAGAAATTTAGTTAAATGAAAGTCTGACAACTACAGAATTAAAGAAACTACATTCATCCAGACTGGTAGGAGGGGCAGAGACACAGAATGAGCTGGTCCCACATACACATGGGCTGGTATGGTGCATAAAAATTTGGGAGGAATAACGCAGGAGCAAGGAATCCCATAGCAGGTCCCCCAACTCAGGGTTCCAGTGCCAGTGAGATAAGTTCCCATGATTTCTGGCTGCAAAAACCAGGGGTATTGAGTCAGTGGAGGAAATTTCTGGAGTCCCAAGCAGTTCCCCTTAAAAAACCCACACATAGACCTACTCAGATCCACTATCTTTAAGCACTATCTCCAACACTTGGGTAGCAACTTGAAAGGCACCAGAGGCATACAGGGAGGAACTGAAGTGTCTGTCATCAAGGTGAGAGCTGGGGGTCAGTTTTCTCTCAAACAGAAAGGTGGGCAGAGGCCATTGTCCCTTTGTGAGCCTCCCCACCACAGAACCACAGAGCCACAGAGTCAGCAGGCCAGTGCCATATCTGAGACTGCATTAACCTGGCTAACACTGTTTGCCCCACACTGGAGATCCCCTGGGACTCCATCCCATCCAACTTACAAGCTCGCCCAAACTGTTAACCATGACTCTTCCACATGAATGGCTGGTCTTGGCTCATGCTTCACAACTTCCTAAATCCTATCAAATATAGGAGACCGTTCTGTGTGGTGTGGGCCCAGACAGGACCCACACCCACAAATAGGTTTTCCCATGGGGAATCAAGCCTGCATTGTACCTAGACTGCTGTGAGACTTGCTTTTGCTAAAACTCCCTCACCCTGAATTGAAGCAGTAAGTGCTTACTGTAACTTCCTAAAATCTATGCTAAACCTTCCAAGGACCGGTGTAACCAGTTCAACTACTCTTCCCTTTGCATTTGCAAATATCCTTCTTCTGTGATGTGATTAGCAGCATCCTCTCCTTTGTTTTCTGTAGAAGGTAACCACCTAAAGCAAACCTGTGCATAGTAAATGAGGACCATCATGTAATGTGATCAGAAAAGCAATAAAAGCTGGTCAAGACAAGGGCCGATGCTTTTTCTCCTCTTGAGAGAGAAGCCATGCCGACCCTTTTCCTCCACAGGACTCATTAGTCTGTGTGAATTTCTCGTGCCTAATCCACAATGTCTCGGACCCCATGAGCCAGGATCTGCATCAGCTGGCACCTGCACGGGGACCCAGGGCTGTGAGCTGTCATTGTGGACAACACACCAACTTGGTTGGAGTATACACACATCAGCCCAGAACTCGGTAGTCTGTGTGAATTTGTTGTGTCTCATTCATAACACTGCGGACCCCACAAGCTGGAGTTCACGTCAATCAAACAAGCAACAGCTGGCCTTAGTGAGACCCCTGCACCATTTAACAAGTACCTCTTGTTAAATGGCCCCAGGCCTGGCACTAGCAGCAGCCAGCCTAGATTCACAGTTTGGCTTCACCTGGGAATCTCCAAGTCCAGTGCAAGTAGCAGACATCTCAGAATTCTTTACAGCTGTGCAGGGTGACCCTGGACAGAACACAGGTGGGGGTCGACCTCGGCTTGCACCACCTGGGAATTCCCAGAGCCTTCACACCCAGTGGACAACTATAGACAATGTCAGAGCACCACCATCCTGCCCATACACGGTTGATCCTCCATGGAGAGCAGAGGTTGGTGGTCAGTGGTCACAGCCAGTCCTTGCAGTTCACTGGCCTGAATAAATACCTCCCATTGATCTTCCAACAACAATTAAGGCTCAACTACAAAAGGAGGATATACTCAGCCCACATAGAGGACACACCTCAAGTACCCAGCTGGGGTGATAGGGGAGCTTGTGCCACTGGACCTTGCAGGACACCTACTATGTTAGGCCACGCTACCAAGACATGGAATCATAGCAGCTTCTACCTAATACATAGAAACAAACACATGGAGGCTGACAGAATGAGGAGATAAAGAAACATGGCCCAAATGAAAGAACAGATTAAAACTCCAGAAAAAGAATTAAACAAAATGGAGATAAACAATCTATCACATACAGAGTTCAAAACACTGGTTATAAGGATGTTCAAAGAACATAGTGAGGACCTCAACAGCATAAAAAAGATCCAGTCAGAAACAAAGAAATGTGAAAAAAAGAAACAAAGGATACACTAATTGAAATAAAGAACAATTTATAGCGAAACAACAGTAGAGTAGATAAAGCCGAGAATCAAATCAATGATTTGGAACATAAGGAAGCAAAAGACAACCAACCAGAACAAGAAGAAGAAAAAAGAATCCAAAAAAGCAAGGATAGTGTAAGCAACCTCTGGGACAACTTCAAGACATTCAACATTCACATCATAAGGGTACCAGAAGGAGAAGAGAAAGAGCAAGAAGGTGAAAATCTACTTGAAAAAATAATGAAAGAAAACTTTCCTAATTTGGTGATGGAAATAGACATGCAAGTCCAGGAAGCAAAGAGAGTCCAAACAAGATGGATGCAAAGAGTCCCGATCTAAGACACATCATAATTAAAATGCCAAAGGTTAAAGATAAAGAGAGAATCTAAATGCAGCAAGAGAAAAGCAGGTTCCTACAGGATCATCCCCATTAAGACTGTCAGCTGATTTCTCAAAAGAAACTTTGTAGGCTAGAAGGTATTTGCAAGAGATATTCAAAGTCATGAAAAGTAGGGACCTACAGCCAAGATTGCTTTACCCAGTGAAGATATCATTTAGAATTGAAGGGCAGATAAAGTGCTTCCCAGACAAGAAAAAACTAAAGGAGTTCATCATCACCAAACCATTATTATATGAAATGTTAAAGGGACTTAATTAAGAAAAGGAAGATCAAAATTATGAAACATAAAGTGGCAATAAATACATATCTCTCAATAATTGAACCTAAAAAACTAAGCAAACAAGAAGAACAGAAACAGGATACAAACAGCATTTTGATGGTTGCCAGATGAGAGGGAGTGTTGGGCAATGAGTGAAATGGTGAGTGGGATAAGAAGTACAAATAGGTAGTCACAGAATAACCATGGGGATGTAAGGCACAGTATAGGAAATGAAGTAGCCAAAGAACTTATACACATGACCCATAGACATGAACAATGGTGTGTCAATGGCCTGAGGGACTGGGGGGTTTAGGTGGAGTAGGACAAAGGGGGAAAAATTGGGACAACTATAACAGTAAAATCAATAAAAACTAATTTAAAAAAAACTTGGGAGTGCAGATATCTTTTAGAGATACTGATTTCATTTCCTCTGGAAACATACCCTGAAGTAGGATTACTGGATCATATGGTAGTTCTATTTTCAGTTGTTTGGGGTTTGTTTTTTTTTTTAAGGAACTTCCATACTGTTTTCCATAATGGCTACACCAACTTACATTCTCAGAAAGAGTGTATAAGGATATTTTTTTTCTCCACATCCTTGCCAACACTTTTCATCTCATCTTTCTGATAATAGCCATTAAACAATTGTGAGATATCTCATTGTGGCTTTGATTTGCATTTCCCTAATAGTGATGTTGTGAACTTTTCATGTACCTGTTGGACATTTGTTTATTATTATTTATTTTTTAATCCTCACCTAAGGATATGTTTATTAATTTTAGAGAAAGAAAGAGAGACACACACATTGATCAGTTGCCTTCCATACACACTCCCACCAGGGATTGAACCTGTAGCCTAGGTATGTGCCCTGAACAGGAGTCGAACACGCAGCTTTTTGGTGTATAAGATGACACTCCAACCAACTGACCCACCTGTTGGACATTTATATGTCTTCTTTGGAAAAATGTCTATTCAGATCCTTTGCCCATTTTTAAATGGGTAATTTGTTTTTTCACTATTAAATTGAATGAGTTCCTTATATATTTTTGGATATTAACACCTTATTTCATATATGATTTGAAATATTTTCTTTAATTATTTTTATGTTTTATTTTATTTTATTTTATTTTACTTTAAGTAGATTTTATTGATTATGCTATTATAGTTGTCCCCATTTTCCACCTTTGCCCCCTCTGACTGCTACCCCACTTCCCTCCAGCAATCCCCCCTTTAGCTCATGTCCATGGGTTGTGAATGTAAGTTCTTTAACTTCTCCATTTCCCATACTATTCTTAATATCCCCATCTATTTTGTTTCCACCGATCATGCTTCCTAATCCCTGCACCATTTCCCCCATTTTTCCCCTTCACCCTCCCAGCTGATAACCCTCCAAATGATTCTTATATATATGATTCTGTTCATGTTTTGATTGTTTGCTTAGTTTGTTTTTACTTTTTAAATTCAGTTGTTGATAGCTGTGATTTTGTTGCCTTTTTAATGTTCATGGTTTTTGATCTTCTTTTTCTTAAGTAAATCCCTTTAACATTTCATGTAATAATGGTTTGGTGATGATGAACTCCTTTAGCTTTACCTTTTCTGGGAGCACTTTATCTGCCCTTCCATTCTAAATGATAGCTTTGCTGGATAGAGGAATCTTCAATATAGATCCTCACTTTTCATCACTATGAGTACTTTTTGCCAGTCCCTTCTTGGCCGCAAGGTTTCTTTTGAGAAATCAGCCAATGGTTTTATGGGAACTCCTTTGTACGTAACTAACTGGTTTTTTCTTGCAGCTTTTAAGAGTCTCTCTTTATCTTTAACCTTTCCCATTTTATTTATTTATTTATTTATTTATTTTACAGAAAAGTCACTGTGAATCCCCACACCTAGAGGTAACTGTAAATTACTTTTTTTTTTAATTTTTTATTTTAGTTTATTCAGTACAGTTTCTATCCTTTATTCCCATTCCAGCCCACCCACCCATTCCTCCCCTCCTCCCTCCCCTTTCCAACACCCCTAGTTTTGTTCATGTGTCCTC
>CM052542.1:107963425-108005308 GCA_028533065.1 Trachops cirrhosus
CGATCCCCTATTTTCATTTATGACGTGATAATGTTGGCTCTTTGCTCTGTTCCTACCTAAAATGACTCGGATTTTTTTTCCTGGTTGTGGGAGAGTAGAATCTGCTGCATCCTACCACACCGCCATCTTGGACTCTAACCTTTCCCATTTTAATTATGTGTTTTGGTGTGGTCCTCTTTGGGTCTAATGTGTTTGGGACTCTCTGTGCTTCCTAGACTTGTATGTCTATTTCCATTGCCAAATTAGGGAATTTTTCTCTCATTATTTTTTCAAATAAGTTTTTAATTTCTTGCTCTTCCTCTTCTCACTCTGGCACCCTGTGATTCAGATGTTGGTACTTTTAAAGTTGTCCCAGGGGTTCATAAGCCTATCCTTGTGTTTTTGAATATTTTTTTCTCCTGCTGTTCTGATTGAATGCTTTTCCCTTACTTGTGTTCCAAGTCATTGATTTGATTTTTGGCTTCATTCTCTCCTCTGTTGGTTCCCTGTATATTTTTCTTTATTTCACATAGTGTAACCTTCATTTTCTCCCTTACGCTTTTTGCCATATTCAGTGAGTACTTTGAGCATCCTGTTCACCAGTGTTTTGAACTCTGCATCTGATAGGTTGCTTCACTCCATTTTGTTGAGTTCTTTTTCTGGGGTTTTGTTCTGTTCCTTCATTTGGGTCATATTTCTTTGTCTCCTCAATTCAATAACCTCTCTGTGTTTTATTTTGTTTTTAAATATATTTCATTGATTGTGCTAGTACAGTTGTCCCATTTTCCCCCTTCACTCACCTCCACCTTGCACACCCCCTCCCACCCACATTCCCCCCCTTTATTTCATGTCCATGTGTCATACATATAAGTTCTTTGGCTTCTACATTTCCTTATACTATTTTTGCCCTCCCCCTGTCTATTTTCTACCTACTACCTATGCTACTTATTCTCTGTACCTTTCCCCTCTCTCTCTACTTCCCACTCCCCAGTTGGTAACCTTCTATGTGATCTCCATTTCTGTGTTTCTGTTTCTGGTCTAGTTGTTTGCTTAGTTTGCTTTTGTTTTTATTTTAGGTGTGATTGTTAATAACTGTGAGTTTGCTGTCATCTTACTGTTCATATTTTTTATCTTCTTTTTCTTAGATAAATCCCTTTTTAGCATTTCATATAATAAGGGCTGGGTGATGATGAATTCCTTTAACTTGACCTTATCTGAGAAGCACTTGATCTGCCCTTCCATTCTGAATGAAAGCTTTGCTGGATAGAGCATTCTTGGATGTAGGTCCTTGCCTGTCATGACTTGGAATACTTCTTTCCAGCCCCTTCTTGCCTTAAGGTTTCTTTTGAGAAATCAGCTGACTGTCTGATGGGAACTCCTTTGTAGGTAACTGCCTGCTTTTCTCTTGCTGCTCCTAGGATCTTCTCCTTCATTTTAATCTTGGGTAATGTAATTCTTGGTGTGTTCCTCCTTGGGTCCAACTTCTTTGGGACTCTCTGAGCTTCCTGGACTTCTTGGAAGTCTATTTCCTTTGCCACATTGGGGAAGTTCTCCATTATTTGTTCAAATAACTTTTCCACTTGTTGCTCATCCTCTTCTCCTTCTGGAACCCCTATAATTCGGATGTTGGAATGTTTAAAGATGTCCTGGAGGTTCCTAAACCTCTCCTCATTGTTTTGCATTCTTGTTTCTTCATTCTTTTCTGGTTGGTTGTTTCTTTCTTCCTTCTGGTCCACTCCATTGATTTGAGTCCCAGTTTCCTTCCCTTCACCAATGGTTCCCTGTACATTTTCCTTTATTTCACTTAGCATAGCCTTCATTTTTTTCATCTAATTTGTGACCAAATTCAACCAATTCTGTGAGCATCCTGATTACCAGTGTTTTGAACTGTGCATCTGATAGGTTGGCTATTTCCTAGTCACTTAGTTGTATTTTTTCTGGAGCTTTGATCTGTTCTTTCATTTGGGCCATTTTTTTTTTTTTTTGGTCTGGACACACCTGTTACATAGTGAGGGGTGGAGCCTCAGGTATTCACCCAGGCAGGGTAACCCACGTCAGTGCGTTGTGATGCTGTTTGTGGGGAGGGGGTCTGAGAGGAAACAATGGCACTTGCTCCACTCTCTGCCAGATTTCAGTCACTTCCCCCACTTCCCACAAGCAAATTGGGCCCTTCTGGTGCTGATTCCCATGTGGGTGGGTTTGTGTACATTCTAGGACCCTGTGGGTCTCTCCAACGAATTCACCTGTGAGTCTGGGAGTTTCTCCCGCTGCCTCAACCCCCACAGGTGTTTTCAATCACTGGTTTGAGGCTTTATTTTCTTGTGCTGGGGGCCTGGGTTGCAAAGTCCATCCCTCTCCCCAGTTGTTCCTCCCGGTTTATCTGTGTGTGAATGTGGGACCGCCCAGTCCACAATCTACCACCTCGCTGGGTCCACCAGCCACTGCCTTGCCACAAGTCCTCTCTGCTTGGCTACCTGTCTCCACCCCTCCTACGGGTCTGGATGAATATGTCTTCTTCAACTCCTTGGTTGTCGGACTTCCATACAGTTCAATTTTCTGTCGGTTCTGGTTGTTTTTCATTATTTTTAAGTTGTGTTGTCCTTCTTTTGGTTGTACGAGGAGGCATAGTGTGTCTACCTACACCTCCATTTTGGCCAGAAGTCTTTCCTCTTTGTGTTTTTTTTTTTCTATGTATTAGGTAGAGCTGCTTTGACTCCCTGTCTGAGAAGAGGCACCTGCAAGTTGTATGGGGCAGAGCCTTAGGTACTCACCAGGGTGGGGCAACCCACATCACTGCTTTGTGGCTCTGTGTGGGGGGAGGACTCTGAGAGGGTACAATGCCACTGCCTGGCTTACGAGGTTTGCTGGGCGCTCGCTCATTTCCAGTCACTTTACCCACTTCCCATATATGACTGTGCCCTGCCAGCTGGTGAAACCCAGGGTAGGTGGATTTGCCTACATTCTAAGTCTATCTGGGCTCTTTAAGTGGTGATCCAGCAGTTTCTTCCACTGCCCCAACCTCCACTGGGTTTTTACAGCCAGAGGTAATGGGGATTTATCTTCCCGGCACTGGAACTGGGCTGTGCCATCTGGCCTAGAGCTGGGATTGCTCACTCCCAAGGTATCCCTCCCAATTTTTATACACCACACGTGAATATGTGACTGTCCATTCCACCGCTGCCTTTCTGTGCCACACCACCTCTCTGCCCATCTCCACAATTCTACCCCTCCTGCCCATCTAGATAAATATGGCTTCTTGAAATCCTTGGTTGTTGGACTTCCATACAGCTCGATTTTCTGATAGTTCTGGGTGTTATTTGTTTTGAGATCTGGTTGTAATTCTATCTATGGTTACACAAGGAGGCAAAGTGTGTCTACCTATTCCTCCATCTTGAGTGGAAGTCCATTTTCTTCAATTCTATAGATTACATTTTCACTTTTTTTAATTGCTTCTTTTGCTGTAGAAAGCTTTTTAGTTTGATGCAATTCCACTTGTTTATTTTTGTTCTTGTTGCCTGTGCTTTTGGTGTCCTATCCAAAAAAATCATTGCCAAAGCCAATGTCAAGGAGCTTTTTCTTACATTTTCTTCAAACAATTATACTTCATCAGATCTTGCATTTAAATCTTTAGTTAATTTTTGTGTATGTTATAAGATAAGGGTGTATTGATTTTTTTTGGAATTAATGCCTATGACTTGCATCAAACTCTACACATCCTGGGACTGTGGTGAAGGGACCTTCCTTCATCTATGCACTTTGAGAGTTCAATACTAGGACCGATGACTGCCTATGTGAGGGTCTGGCCACTGATCAAATAGCTGGCATGCTTATTGACAGATAGATCAATTAGGTACCCAACAGATTGCCAAGTCAATGTTTGATGGACAGACCAGCAGCCTGGCTGGCTAAGGAGTGGGTTTGCATCTAAGTATCTTTAAACCCACCAATGCCTAGCACAACCCCTGGCTCAGAGTAGGTGCACAATAAATGGCTGCCATATTAGTCATATGGCCTATGTATCATCGAGAGAGGCTGGGGAATGTAGACTTTATTTTACTAAAATCAATTACAAATCAGCATCCTAGTACAGGAAAAATAGGAGAATGGAGATTGGAAGCCACTAGTGGTCTTTGCTATAAAGACACAGTGATGAATGAGTTCTAGTTAAGAGATGCAGACACTTGCCACATCTCAAGTTCAGAGGTGAAAATACATGAGCTTGGAATTTTTGAGTTGCCTCATCTGCAGAACTTTCAGAGGGCAACAAATTCTCTCCTGTACCCATTGGTGACCTAGAGAGATGCTGAGCTGAGAAGCAGAGAAAGGCCACCTTTAACCTTTAAAATCATTGCTTTCTATTTTCATAGGCCTGGCCTTGAGGGGCTAGAGGCTTACATCTTCTCATCACAAAAATCTTACTACAGTTCCCATTTAAAACCTGACCTCAGTGCTCCTGATTACTGTTGACCCTAAATTCTTTGCAGACAGGACTGATTCAGTGTCAAAGGCTTCAATTCAGGAATAAGAACCAAAAGTCTTAAAAATTCTCCCTCCTTACGCCTTTAATAAAATGGCTTCACCTTGCGCCAAAGAGAAATCTCAGCATATAGGTACTATAATATAATCTTTGTCCCATTGCCTGAGTTCAAATTTCAATTCTGTCACTGGCTGGCTTTGTGACCTTGGGCACATCACTTAATCTTCCCCTGAATCTCAGTTTCATCATCTATAACAGGGAATGAGGATAATAATGCCAGTCTCACAGGATTGTGTCAGTGGTGAGAACAGGACCAGGCAGGTGGTAAAAACTTTGAAGTGTTATTATAAATGTAGACAGCTTTGGGGGACTGGGTGAAAAAAAAGTAGAGATTAATTGAAATATGCATATGACACATAGACACGGACAACAGCATGGTGATAGCAGAGGAAAGGGGGTTGAGAGCAGGGGAAGTAGCCAAAGGGAAGACAAATGACGGAAAGACACTTGACTTTGGATAGTGAGCACTTGAGACAGTATGCAGGTGATGTTTTATTGAATTGTATACTTGAAACCTGTATGGTTTTATTAACCCAGACCTTTGTAATAAATTCAATTTTAAAAAAGGTAAGAAACGTAGACAGTCATTTCAGGACTTTGTTTCCACCCCCCCCCACCATTTGTGAGGGGTAAAGAGCCCCATCTTTCCCCCACATACGGAGTAGAGAACCCCCCTGCCAGCTCAGTCTGGCTCAGAGTGGGGATGGAGTGAACAGATTTGGGGTTTACATGTCTTCCTTCTGACCCAAGTACCAGGTGCTCTCCTCTCTTTCCTATACTTCAGCCACATCCCGCCCAGAGGTACTGAGGAGGCCAGTGCTGTGGTAGGGCGTGTTGTGCCCACCCCATCCCATTCCACTTTGAAGAAGCATGACAGGGTTGAGGACCTAACACGCAGGTCTCCTACCTACCTTGCTTTCAGATTGCCCCTGTCCCAGAGCACAAGATAATAGGGTGAAAATAAAATTTGCTTCCAAGCTTCCCTCTGGTTTCTTGAGTGTCACTTTTCTGCATATTTATGGTAATCATCCCTGCAACAAAAACAGTGACTTCATTGTCTAAATAAATACAGTAATTTGTTACAGCTAATTACTCAAGGACTTTGTTAATCTCAATTAAAAGATCCAAGAGGATTCCTGCCCTATCTCATACCAGTGTTCCTGAAGATCCCCTTAATGTATTCTGGATCACATATTAGTGGGGAGCCAAGAATGGTCCTTGCTGGGCAGAACTGCTAAAATCCATCTCAGCAACGTGAAGCAGTGATTTATTGTGACATGGAATGTGGGACATTTCCCCAGCTTTTGTGATTGTGGTAATGAAGCTGTAAACCAAATAGCATGAAATGAGGCAAGGCCTTACAATTTAATCAGCTCGTAAACAGATCTACTGCATCAAGCAAATGACATTATTATCCATCTGAAGTAAATCATGCTAATCTCGGGAGATAAAATCAACATCGTTAATGGTCACATGTCATATTCATCAACACTAAACCATCCCCTTTGACAGATTAATCCTAACTACAGCTCCCAGGATGTATGGTAATAGGGCTTGTAGCATGCATTTCACTCTGTGCCAGGCTAACCAGCACTCTTAGGCTGCTATTACAAATAATTTTTTATTGATTTACATATTTTAAAATGCATTTAAGGTGAGGCACCATTAAAAACCCTGTCACCCACCCATATTTCTCCCCTACATTCCCAGACTTTATTAATAGGAACAGGAAGACAAATGCAGTAAGCTTTATAAATACTTTGTTTAGGGCACTGTTTGGGGTAATTAAGATTGGTACTGGGTATTTTGGGGGGGAGAGGGACAGGTGAGGAGCAGAAGAGGTGATAGGAAGAAGGGACCCTCTTGTGGTTCAGGGATAAAAGGAAACTGCAGCATCCTTTTTACTTTCTGTTTTCCCTAAAGATACCAGGAAGAAGGGGAACAAATTCTCCCCCAAATCTGGTAGTTGAGCCTTCCTTCCCTCTCCCTCTGCCCCTTACATCCCACCTCTACCCCATCAACTCAGCCTCATGGTACTGCATCTGTGCTTGCATTTCAGTCATTGTATCCTGTCTGCTGACTTCAACGCCAAATGTGTTTATTTATCATGAGGCTGACCTAGGATGAATGCTCCTGGAAAAGTGTCCACTATTCAAAATGTCACTTCCCCTCAACAGGTTGTGCATTATATTGGCAGGCATACTTTCAGAGGCCCCTGAATGACAAGGATGGATGGAGGGCTGCCACAGCAGCTGAGAGAGTGGGTGGAATAGTGAGCAAGTAGGTGGGTGAGTGAGTGAGGAGATGGGTGCCCAAGTTATCTACACCCTCCCCCAGGAACAGAGCAGCAATGGGAGCCAGGACTATGACAGTAGATGTAACATGGAGACATACAGGGCCTCATTTCTCAGTGACAAGCAGCTAGCAAGCCACCTTATCCTTCCAGTGGGCACATTTAAGGGGCTTCCTGCCCACGGATAGAGCCAGTAGTGGGTGGAGGGTTGGAAAAAGGGTGTTGCGTTATCCTTCTGAATGAAGAGGATGGAGCTCCAAGGATCACCACTTTGGGTCACGCAGACCTTGCATTGTGTAATGGTGTTCCCAGCAATTATTCAATTCAGTGCAGCAACCAGAGATCGCCATTGAACTGTGCCCATGTCAAGCTGGATAGAAACCCAGGAAGCAGATGGATTTGGGAGGAAAATGTACCAGAATCAAGCTATTACACTCAATTGAAGCATTTCTCTTGATTCACTAAAAAGACTCCACCTTGGCTTAAATGGACTAAGACTCAGATATTTCCAGTTTCCCCAAAGCAAATTTCAGATAGCCCTCTTGCTGACATGATTTATTTCAGAGGAATGGTGTTTGATATCTACAATAGGAGCCTAAAAAATCTCCCCAGCCCCGGTCTGTTTTGTAAAATTGCATCTATCGATTAGACCAATTAATGAAATGAGGCAGTGTAAATTAACTTCAGGATTTAGGGGGCAGCAAGTTCAAGTGGTTGGAACCCACGAGGCTGTAGAAGTCTCTAAAGATCTCGTGCCAGGGGATTCCCAGGATTTTGACTGAGGTTGCCTACTCTGCTCACTGGGGACCTGGAAGGCCAAGGAAAGGCCTTTCCACAGAGCTGCTTGTTGGAGTTGGTGTAGTTTCGGGCAGTGGTTCGTAAACTTCAGCGTGAGTTAAAATCTCCTGGGGGTTGTTAAAACTCAGAGTCCTGACCTCCACCCCCAGAGTTTCTTATTCAATGGGTTTGAGGCCAGAGAATATTCAATTGGTGAGGCCAGAGAATTTGCAATTCTACCAAGTACTCATGTGGTACTGATATTGTCAGTCCCAGGCCACACTTTGAAAACCAGGGTTTGGGGACAGAAACAGCTATGTCAGGGAAGGGCAGAGGCAGGCAGGGAGGGAGGTGTGGGTGAAGGGCATTAGGCTCCAGAGTACAGGATACAAGCCCAGAGTTGGGTCATGGCAGGAATCTTGGACCAGAAACAGGGAGTGAGGTCAGGACTGGGACTTCCACATCTCTGAGGGCTTTCCTGTTGTTGTTGTTGTTGTTGCTGCTGCTTCTCTTTTCTCACTGGGGACCTGGAAAGTCAATTTTAGTTTGCAAAACAAAGTTTGTTTTACAAAACTGTTTCCAATTTATCTGTGAGAAATGGCTGACTTATTTCCTTTTCCTTCTAGGCTGGTCACGTCTGTGGAGATGATGCAGACCTCATGGACCGGCAGCCTACAGGACCTGTGAGGGTTTCGTTTGGATATGTCTACTCTTGAGGATGCCCAAGCCTTTCTCAAGTTCTTCATAGCAACCTGACTGCACCCATGAGTAGCCAGCCTGTCCCTCAGGCCACCCCCAGGGAAAGGCTTTCCTAGTCTAAGTTTCTGTGCCTCTGAGAATGCAAGTGAACAAAATGAGGCTGAAAAACCGGGGTTCAGATCCTCATAAGTCAAGACTGAAAGCAGCAAGGGTCCTGGGAGCCAGATATGGCTAGACTCTAGCCCAGCCCAACTCTGATTTGCTGCGTTTCCTGCAGTCTATACCTTTCCCTCTCTGGACTTCCCTTCTTTTGCCTCTTCTGTGAAGAGGGAGTATGGCACTAGATTTTCTCCGAAAGTCCTTCCATTTCTGATAGGGGTGAGGTTATGCCCATGTTTCCCAAAGAGAACTCTGTGCAACTTCTTCTCCTTGAAAAATGGGTTTCATGGTTGGATAAGTTTGGAAACATTTTCAAAACATAAGCCTTCTCTTGGAGGTATAATTCATATTCACAAATTAAAGGATCTTAAGAGTGCTGAAGTCAGGAAATCTGTTTAACTTTATTTAACCCAGCATTTTCCAAATTTATTTGACTGTAGAACCACATAACTTTTTTTCCACTTAATATCTATTGGTGCTGGGGTTCTACAGAGCACACTTTGGGAATCGCTGGCTAATGCCAAGGGCTGAGGCAAGAGGCCGATGAATACGTCGGCACCCAAAGTTGCCTTTCCTCTGCACCCGAAGGTGTGGTCCACTTCCTCTCTTCTCTCTGTACCTTGATGCATTGTCCCATTCAGAAAACATTGACTGAGTATCTGCCACATGCCAGGGACTGAGCTGGGCACTCAGCTCATACTAGACAGATAGTTCCTGCCCTCATAAAGCTCCCTGGCTGGGGTGGCAGAGGAGAGCCTAGGTACCGCCTTGGCCTGAAAGGGAATGTTGAAGATTCTTTTGTCCCTTCTTTTCCATGGGCTGACATCAATTTGCCATTGGTGTCACTAGTAGATGCACTCTGTTCAGTCTCACCTGCCTATAAAGTGCACAGATATGTGTACTCATTCATTTAACAAGAATAAATATTGAGCTGATTCATCTTCTCAGAGTGGAAGCTCTGAGTTCCCTAGTACCTCAACACGGCCAGTCCCAATCCCCTCAGTACCACCGACCCCAGATCCTCTCCCATGTCCTTATTTTCTTATCTTGAGAGTGACACATTCTCTTTGATCATTATTTTTTCTTTCTCTGGGCCCTTTTCCCTAAGCCTTTGAAAGTAAAAGCCAGGACAAGCCATTGTTTCTCTTTCTGATGTCCCATCCCTTCCCTTGAGGTATGCAGCACAGAACAGCCTAGGGGGGGTGGGGGAAGAAGAGAAGGAAATATCCAGAATTGTTAAAAATTAATTAACAGTTCAAACATATTATATTACCATAAAACAACAGCAATTTTTAAATACGCTTTTTACAAAAGCACACCAGCCTATGTATTGTGCTACAAGCCCCTTCTCTGATGAGCATCATTGTTCTGTGAGGCCAGAATGTTGAGGTCAAGATCATTCATTCAGCCCTGACTGGTGTGGCTGTTTGTTGGGTGTCGTCCTGCCAAGTGAAAGGTTGCCAGTTTGAATCCTGGTCAGGGAATATGAGTTGTGGGTTCAGTCCCTGGTCAGGGTGCATACGAGAGGCAACCAATCAATATTTCTCTCACACATTGATGTTTCTCTCCCTTTCTCTCTCCCTCCCTTCCCTGCTCTCTAAAATAAATAAGTAAATATTTTTTAAAAAGAGCATTTATTCATTCATGTGCCACAATAGACAACCCAATTGTCTCCTTAAGAAAAATGCATGTCTTATTTGTAGATTCTGCTGTCCTACAGGGGGAAGGTAGTCATTTATTTGGATAAATCTTGATCAGGTTTCTTAATTTTCAAAAAAAGGCAGTCAACCTGACAGTTCCCAGGTTGGCTTAAAATTTTTTTAATTATTATTGTTATTATTACTATGAAAGTAATATCTACTTATTATAAAAGTTACAAAAACAAGTCATTTAGAAAGTTGTCTGCTATAAGCTTACCTCTCCAAGATAACCACTTTTCGACATTGGTTATGCATTTATCCAGATTTTCCCTTCATGTCTTACTTTTTCAGTAATACTGATCTGCTTCATTCTTCATAACAAAACTGCAGTGTTTTCTTGATTAACTCTTTAAAAATTATTTTCAAAATCTAAAAGTAATACAAAATTATAGTAAGGAGGGCTTAGATGAACTATGAAATTCCATCTCCCAATGTTCAACACTGTGACCAATTTCTTATGTAACCTTCCGGAAATTTTCTGTGTTATCTTATTATTTCACTTGTAATCCAAGCATGATCATACAATACCTACTGTTCTGCAACTTGCTTTTTTCACCTAACAATGTCTGAAACAACTTGTCCTAACAGCATGTATTGTCCCCCTTGTTCCCGTTGATGACTGCATGGCATTCCACTGTACAGATGTACTATAATTTGTTTATCTTGGTCCAGTTCTCAGCCACACGCAACACCTGCATTTCAGGTCCTTGTCAGAAATAAGAGCCTCACACTGTCTGCTGCCCATTCTCTAACAAAAGCAGAACTGAAAGGAGAATTGCAATTATTCTACTTTGCAAGGAGAATAATTTGGAAATGAGGTTGGGGTCAGTCCTTGCATTCTTCTAGTATGTAGGTCTTATCCCTGAATGAAGCCACCATCAGTGAACTGCATATTTGAGCCACATCTCCTGGATCTCCCAAACAGGCGCCTTCACAGGCCTAGCGCCTAACCATGAGCAGGACGTGGGGGATGTCCACCGCTGCATGGCCCACAGGAGGTCCATGCAAAACAAGCCTCACTGCTTCTGAGGAGTTGCTCTGCTTTCCTGTAAGGACTATGTGGCACTTGTAATTAATTGTGTTTCTTATTTTCCTTTTTGCTTTGACCTCCTGGAAACCCAGAGCCAAATTTCAGTAATCACATAAAGCTTTATACTTATCTGCTCATCATTTTTCCCTTTCATCTTTATAGTCTTTTATATAACTCCTGGACCTTTAATTGTAAAGATCTTGATTTTTGATTTTTGAATTGATTTTTGTTTCTTTTCTTGTTTTGCTTAAGTTTCTTATTTTTGTTGATACCCTTGAAAGTCACCTCATTTTTTTTTTATTCCAGAATGAGAATGAACATCAGAAGACTTTTGGAAGATGCTTCTCAGGCATGACCCTTTCTGTGCTAAGGCCTGCTTCGCCCTTGCTCTGTTGATGTGGAGAGGGTTGAAGGGTGCTGTGGAGATGGACAGAAGCAAGCAGGGTTAGGACAGCAGGTGGCCTGACTGGAGAGATTTGCTGCTCAAGGACATAGGGCCAAAATTCATTTGAAATACCTGGGCTCCCTTGAAATGAGGTGTGGGGGCTGCTAGGGTGCTTTTAGCAAGGCCCACTATCTCAACTCTGAGTTTAATGGGCTTTTTCTAAGCCTGAAAAGTGCCTCATGTCCTAACAGCACTACCACTCCTGGGATTAGCTTAGAAACCAACAAGGCCAGCTTGGGACTTGGCAACGCTTTCAGTGTCAGAGTCAGGAAGGACCTGGGCCTTCCACTAAATAAGGGACAGGGGTGGCAGCCCCCAGAACCCAGGAGGTTAGATGCTGTCCTGTCACCTACATGAGGAATGGCTGTGATAAAATAATAACCGGGAACAGTAGGTGACCCAGTTTGAACAAAGGGGCTGAGGATCGATGCTTTGCAGCCGCCGCCTGCTTTGTGAGTCCTTTCACTACAACATTATATATTATATGCAAATCTCGGCACAAACTTAAGGCCGCTTTTCATGTCAAGTGGCTTCTTTGAGCCTATATGTTATATTTTACAGATCTTGGACAGTAACATTTTTCTTTTTAGTGCAAAGTTGCTCAAGGTTCATCTGAGACTCTTTTAAATTGCTGCTTTCAGAGAAATAACAATGTAAAATGACACGATGATGTATGGCCCCGTCCTGCCGACCAGGGCTGCAGCAGCCACAAACGCCACCAAACCTCAGGGAATGAAGCAGTCTCTGGAGCGCCATTGTGCAATTGTCCTAACCGGATCATTTTTAATTAGTTGCAATTAATTTCAAGTGACAGTGTCCTGAAATATCAAGTCAGAGAAGCTCTGGTGCCTGGGTGGGGTTATTAGGAACAGACGGCTGGTGAGAGAGGAGCCAGAGGGAGGTCTCATAGCAGGGCTTCCACCTACAACAAGATTTCCCGGGTAGCGGGTGGAGGGGGCTTTTCCCTAATGATGCAAATGTTCTGATTCCTTCTGGGCTGTGTATAAGCACTGCCAGGTGGACTCTTATTACCCCCGTACCTGCAGACAAGCATGTTCTAGCAAGTATCTTGCTTCACTAACACAAAGTGGTTCAGCCAGATAACGTCTGTGTTAGTGTAGAAGAAGGGGACCCTGAGATGAGGATTTGGGCAGGTAGTTCATTTGGGAGGTGACCCCAGGAGTGGGGAAGTGAATCAGGGAAGGGAAGGAAACTAACAAGGCATATGTTATTAAACAAGTTTAGGTCTCTAGCTACTTGGAGCTCACTCCCGTTGTGGAACTCCCGGAGACAACCTAGAATGCACATCTCAAAGCTATTCCATCCATGAGACAAAGCAGCTGGGATGTTATACAATGATCTTCCAGGCCATTGGTGAAGAATGCTTCCAAGCTGCTGTGTAAAGGTGCACCAGTCAGAAAAACTCTTGAGGCGGGGGGGAACCCTGCAAATGCTGACAGCTGGAACAGCCTTCGAGCCATGCCAGGAAAAGGTCACTGACAGTATCTGCTATAACTTCAAGGTCCTCTTCCAGACCTAATATCTTACAATTCCTGCAATCCCCCTTGGATCTCCCTCAAAGGTATTCACCTGGGGAGAAACAGGCAGAGAAGGTTGATGTGCCCAGAGCCACGAGCCTTGTAGAGGAGAGAGCTGAGAAGTCAGGATGCCTGCCTCTTGGTGGCAGGCTCCCCACACACCACCCCCTATCCAAGAACCAGGCTAAGTTGGACCAGGCTATTGTGAGCCAGCTGGGTTTCTTTCACTCCAGCCAGTGCTGACACTTGCACATGCTAGTGTCCCAGCAAACATCTCTAATTTTGATCTTAGCATCTTTTCTCCTGCATCTAGGTTTGGATTCAGAATTCTTCTCAACAGAATTGCTATCAAGCAATGGCAGATGCACAAGACATAAAACCAGAGAAAGCATCCCTCCTGAGCACCATGTCCTCTAATCAAAATGTTTTAGGAAGTACGGACTGCATAGAGACAGAGTCGCTCCTTGTTCCCTACCTAGCTGATTCTTTGGGGTCAAGGGGCTAATCTCCACTTCTAATGCACTTACTACTCTAAATAGTGGATTTAGAACCAGGATCAGGACACTTGACCTCCATTCCCTGGCTTCTCTGGGAAGAATAGGGGAGCATATATGTCACCGCCGCCGCCACCACCACCACCCCACTCCTCCTTCATGTGCCCAAAGCCATCCTTCATTTGTTAATCAGTAAGGAGGGAATGGGAGCTAATAAGACTTGGCCCTTTTCTCAGGAGTAATAACAGCCACAACATTTAGTTTGTTGTGAACACTTGTCATATGCCATATGCATACAATATTAACTCTTAATTTTTACAACCCAGATAAATATTATTATCCCCAATTGGGGGGATGGGAACTGAAGCACGGAGAGGTTAAGTAACTTGCCGAAGGCTACCCAGCTACTCAGTGTTCAGGCTAGGATACGAACTTGTCAGTATGAGTCTGGAACCCCAGTGATGAAGTCACCTACCTGAGGACTTCTGACACCCACTGCATTCCCACTGAGTCTTGTTTCATGCTTCCCCTTGAAATACACACACACTAAAAAGTCTTCTTTCTAAAAATGCTGCATGGGTCTGATCTAACCACTTCTGTTTTTTCTTTCTTTAAAAAACATAGATTATTGCTTCCATTTGGGGGACCCCTAAAAATAACTGGAGACTCCAGCATTTTTCTTTCCTTCCAGGGCCCAGGCCCATTGGCTGCTGTTAAGACCCCAGGACCCTCATCAGGAGTGTGTGGTCGTCCCCTAGTTATCACTAGTACAGACCCCACCTCCAGAGGAACAAAGGTCCCTTTAGTTACCCTTCATGGTGCTATCATCCACTCACTTACGTAAACCCTGGCTCGCGCTGGGCCAGTCCTCCCATTCACAAAGGATGCCTCTTTGCTTCCACAACTCACCTTGAAATCACCGTCTCAGGACATCAGATTTCCCCCCAGACCCCAACATGTCTTGCTTTGGACTTCCAGTCAGTTGTTTTTCAACAGTCCCAGGCTGTTGGGGACTTGTTTTTTGGGTACCTTGTTTTTTCAGTGATTTCCAATTAACTTTTTTCCCTAATCAATCTTCCCTTGAGAAGGCTGTTGCAGAATTCCTGTCCTAGAATCTGGGTTCTGTCCATTTTGCCCAGCCCTCTCATGCTACATGATGAGGTATTCTGGACTTTGCATTACTTTTCTGTGGATACCCTTTCTCATGTTTTCCCAAGGGGCCCCATCAGCCCTGGACTGGGGATCTCAGGTTCGTGCTCTTTTCTCCAGGGCCTGTGAGGGCCATACAAGGTGACCACTTCAAGTCCGTCTTTGGGGACCTTATGTATTTATTGGGACACTGTGACCACAGAGGGCTTCATATAAGGAGGAAGAGCAGCAGGCTTCAGGTGGGGCTGTGGGATTAAAGTGGCCAGAGGAGGCTTCCTGGGGAAGTCAAGGCTGGAATTCTTTGCACCATAGCCCTGGGCCCATCAGACCCACAGCCTCTTTTCTCACCCTGTTTGTCACACCCCATTACTATCCCAGGATGGAAAGCAGAAATAATATAACCAACCTAGCCACATAATTTTTAAAAAGTCAATATATTGACCAAACTATAATATAACAGAGAAATCAAAGGAAAGAAACTTATCATAAAATAATACACAGTTCAATATGTAAATGTTCAGCAACAATGAAGATATTAAATACTTACACCTAAATGTAAAGCCACATGATGGGACAGCTGTCAGTGCCTCCTGCCATAGGGTGCGGGTGTGTTGGTGACGTCAGGGCCATGAGTGTTGTGCTCACATGAACAGCAGTTTCTGAAATGACACACAATTCCTAGCAAGGTTCTGTGCAGAGCACAGGACAATTTCCTCTTCAGTCATCACAGGAGTTGCATTCCTAGAAAATGTAGTGTATATTAAAACCATGCAAAAATACTCTGTGGTTTTATGTAAAACTGAGCTATGTTTTTAACTCAGCTCATCATAAACAATTTTTTCCAACAGGATCACTGTCAAGCCCAGGACCTGCCTGCTGGTTGTGCAGGTTGTGTTCATCACATAAGTGAATGGTGCCCCCTGGGGTTGTGGAGAACACAGCAACTTGCTTGGAATTTTCAAAGTGGGAGAATTCTTCATGGCATGGGCGTGTCCTACACATTGCTGTAGGTCCTTTGCCCCCCACACACATACACCAAATGCCAGCATTGTGACAACAAAATACCCCCACAAATGTCCAAACTCGCCTTTGGCAGCACAGCCCTACTGAGAATCACTGCCTCAGAGCTAATGAGGCTCCAGCCTCTGCTACCAGCAGGCAGAGCCTCTTCTTGGTGCCTCTTTATTGCCTCCTCCTTCATCTCTTCCTTCCCACTCCTGCCCCAGTCCCACCCTATGGCCTCATTCCTGGTCCAGCAGACACATCTGCCTGGGCTCCCTGCTTCCGGCCTCAGCTAGAGCACCCTCCCAGGATTTCAATATAAAGCCCTTTCTCTCTTTGCCACTGCATTCAGAATTCAACCCCACTCTAATAGTGCTTCTTGCTCTGACCACAACTTTTCACAGCAATCTTTCCCCTACCCCCCTTCATTCTCCAAGCACTCCCATCTCCAAACCTTTGCTCCCACCACTCTCTTTCTCAGCCAAACCCCATCACACATCCCACTGCCTCCCCCATCTCTGTCCTTAGAGCCACCTTATTTACCAACCTTTTCCAGAAGTGCATGGTCAGAAGCAATGTGCTACTATGGTGTGTTACCTGGAACTCATAACACCTTTATAGAGTGATTTTCTACCTCTACATTAAAATCTCCCCAGAGCAGGGACCAGGGCTTACTGCCCTTAGGGCCCCACATTGGAGATCCAAGGGACTCCAGGTGGGGTTGTGCATATGGCTAGCCTAGGAGGGGCACGGATTTATCAGTGGGCTGCTGGGAGCCATGGGGTTTTGTGAGTGGAGACTGACTTAAAGTAGATTGCTCCAGTGAGGAGGTACATGTAGTACTGGGGCAAAGAGCAAGGGCTGCTCCATCCAGCAGCAAGGAAGGATGACAACTTGGTTTCCCAGGTGAGACAGGAAATCAGAAGAAGCCCTGTACCCACTCTGTCTAGCAGGTGGTCGGTGCTACCACTTCCCACCAGAATCTGGGAAGAGTGGTCATGAGCTGTGGAGAAAGCACTGGCCGGAAGTCCAAAAGCCTGGGTTTGAGTGACCAACATTGCTGCCATACCTGCAGAAGTACATGATGCCAGGTGGCCCACCTCACCAGGAGGTCCCCATGAGAAGGCATTTAGCTAACTTATCTCTGGGTAAATTAAATCCCCAGCATTTTTTACTATTTGGGCTCAGTTTTAAAACATCAGTCTCATTAAATATCTTTTGTGCCTCCCTCCTAATCTATAAACAATTTAGCAATACAGCTTACCATGTATCATGTTATTAGAGGCTATATTATTATAGTATAATATCTTATATTATTATCCAAAGAAAGGTACCCTTTGCTCCATATGTGATCCTATCCTATGCCATGCTACTTATGTTCTGCACTCAGCACCATCCAGTACAGAGCTTCACCCTTCACCTCTGCTTCCATTGGCAGAGGATAGGTGTCAGGAAGGGAGAGAAGATGAGGCTGGTGGGGCTTGTGCAAGGACTTTAGAGAACTCTGCCCAGTCTACCCTCCTGTACACCAAGCTTCCTCTTTAGAAAGGTGCCTCCATATTCACTTTGCACTGGGTCCTCAGGACCCACATTATTCTAGAGGCTCCATCTCTCCTGTAACCTCAGAGCCTCCTCTGCCGGGTTGCTGGGCTGCCATGGGAGGCTGAATGGGGGAGGCCAGGCAGAAGAGAGGATGTGTGTGTGCGTGTGTGTTAATGCACTCTTGCAGATGTCACTGCTACTGCTGCTGTGCTCTGGCAGGAAAGCAGATGTTTAAAGCCTTCTGTGTAGCTTCATCACACCCAAGAGTGGGGACTTGCCCAAGGGGAGGGGCGGGGAGGGGGTTGAGGGGGTATGGTGCATGTGGAATGCAGGAGTTGAAGAGGGAGGACTTTTGGCCATTTTGAACAAGACCAGGAAGAGGGAGCCCTGACTCTGAGCTGAAGCTGAGCAGTGGCCCCCACCCCCACACAGGGCCTGACTCTAATGTCTTCTGATGGAACAAATTGGTGAGCATGACTATTAGCTGGGTGACATCAAAAGGCATTAATCTCTGGTTCCCAAGCAGGACCAGCACCACATTAGTGCCTCGCACCCAGTCATTATTAAGACTTTAGCCCAAGGGTGTAATAAATGTTTTATGGCATGCAAACCAAGGTAATGGAATGCAAATCCCATAATATAGCCATACATTTATTTTCTAATGGAGCAAATGATGATGTATTTTATCTGAGAAGACCTGCTGATAGAGTCTGCTTGGGAAATGCGAAGTTAGGAACCCAAACGTTGAGTGGGTGGCCCTGCTTGGTGGGGGCTTGGGGTAAGATAGGGTGGGACCCATGTTGAGACTTCCTAGTGCCTGTTAAGCTTTAGTGCACAGTACCTTTCAAACAAGCCCATCATTCTTGTTCTCACATCCCCAAATTCCCTCCTTTTGGGTCATATATCGAACATTCTGAGGCTTAATTACATCCCCTTTGCAGAGTGCCCCTCCTCCCTGAAGCCCCAACCCCCACCCAGAGCTGCATACCAATAAGCTACGCAGTCCATTCATATTGGCTTTCCAAAAATATGGCCGCATTAAAGTGTGAGATGTTAATGGGACCAAGGGGCACAGGACTATTTCTCCAGCAGAGTTAGAACTTGGCACTGGTGTTGCTTTTATTAAGAGACCAACATTGTTCACATGCAGCCTTGGGGCTGGTGGGGAGCCCAGTTTGCATACTCAGGGAGGCTGCAGCCTTGGGCAGGGCTTCAGGTGACCTAGAGCCCCAGGTTGTTCTGCTACTGCTTCAGAAAGCATTTTTTATTATTCCAGTTGGAAAAGAGCAGGGGATTGCTTCTGCAGTCAGGGGGCCTCTTCATTCCCAAGAACCTCCTTAGTGCCCTCTCTTGTCCTCCCCACGCCCAAGCACAGTACCTGGCTGGACAGGAGGTCATGAGCCTTATACTGATGTCGGAAAACCTGTTCTCTACCTAGACTTATAGGAACACCTGGAAGTTCAAGACCTGTCCCTGCTTTTAAGGTACTGCTAATCTAAATAACTAGGGAAAAGATAAGTGCATCTGAGAGGAAATTATCAATGTTGGGAAATGTATGGTTTAAGTATCACCTGAGTGATATATCTAAGAGACACAAGTTTTTTTTTTGTAAGATTTACAACGTGTAGTGGGAGGGCATTCATCAAGAAAAAGGGAAGGGTGTGAAAATCACTGTTGGAGAAGAATCCTGGCGATGTTGCTATGGGCTGGAGGTACTGACCCCTTAAAATTGAAAGGGCAGGACTGGGTTTTTCCCCCTGAGAGCTCCTAGTAAGTGCTCAATTCACATTGGCTTTTTAAAAAAATTATTTGTATTGTATTTTTTGCATTACCAGTTATCCCCCTTATACCCTCTTCCACCTCTACCCACCCCACTCCCCCCTCAGTCACCACACTGTTGTCCATGGTCATGCACATTGGCTTTTAAGCATCCTGAAAACAGTAATTGTCCTCAGAGGGCTGGGACTAGATCTAAAATTGCCACTTTAATTCTTGGCAGTGCTTTTGATCTTCTAATATGCCCTCTTATTTTATAGAATAACATTAATACCAATATAATTAATTGAGGAATTATATCAGCCCTGTGCTAAACACTTCATTATATCATTGAATCTTGAATTGACCTTAAGAGGAAAGCACCTTTATAGTTCCCACTGAGGAATAATAATGAGGAAACAAGTCTTAGAGTGGGTCTCACCCAATTCAGTAAGAGCTGGGATTGTACCCAGATCTTCCTGCCCCTCGAGCTCATCCTACACGGTCTGCCCCTCCAAATCAAGGTAACAGAGGTCAGAGAAATGAGCTGTGTTGAAGAACACACAAGTTGCTGTGGTCATGGGTGAGTATCTAGCCTCAGGCCACTGTTGTCTCTCCTGAATCACAGTGAGCAACCTTGGTTTTCATGTGCATTCATTTATCCCAAGAGCAGCCTCCTCAGCTCTGAGTGCCTGACTCTGTCTGTGCTCAGGGACAATACCATCTCATCCTAAGAGAAGTCAAATCATGGATGAACACCAAAAAAGTGATAACCATATATCTGGTGTCCCAAATGATCCTGAGCCCACCCTAACTGGAAGATTCTCCCTTGACTTATGAGTTGCACTGGGTTCTGCTCTGATTTGACCTGGTAAAGCCCCAGAACCAGCCTTTATATAACATTATCTTTCAAGGCCCAGAGAATGAGGCAAGCCCACCTCTGGGGGAGGAAAGAGAATAATAATCAACTCTGAACTCTTCAGGCTAGATCTGGAAACAGATGTGAACACTCAGCAACCTGGACAGGGCTAGGTCTGGGATGAGGTGAGAGGAGCCTAGGGTGCAAGATTTAAGGAGGCATTCACCTTCAGAGTCATGCAAGTGCAAGCCTTAAAAGGAGTGCCTTAAAATTATGTACTCTAGGCTCCTCTCTTGCCAGGGCCTGACCCTTAATTGTCCTGACTCTATCACAAACAGGAAAGTAGAAGAAAACACCTATCTCCTTGGCCCACCATTGAGTTCGAGGAGGAAAAGGATGACTTCCAATTGGTCCCTGCACCTAGAAAACTTGGGATTAGCAACAGAAATTCTAAGGAAACTGATTTATATCGAAGAAAAATGTGAAGTGTTCACTAGCTCACTTAAGTGAAAGTTCAGGGTTTTTAAGCCTTAGACAGGGCTGGATCCAGTTACCCAATGTCCTCAACAATCTTTTTCTTTCCATCTCTCAGCTCTGCTTTCCTTGAAATTCTTCCTTGGCACAGACTAGTTGAAGGTAGACGAAGGGTCACTTGGGCCTGGGATATACACACATAAAAACCAATAGGTGCTTATCATGGTGCCAGAGACAGTATGGCCTGAAGCTATACCAAAGGTTCTCCTTTAGGAGGAAGTGAAGTGATAGCTTTACTCTAAAGCTCAAGAGACATTTCCCAAATGAGGGCAAGAGGGCAGCTAGCAGCTCCAGGACTACTTCTGGCTAACCCCAATGGCAAACAGAGCTTCTCCTTCCCAGCAGTTGCAGCAATAGCTTCCATTAGCCCAGCTCCCATCTCATGCTCATTACTGAACTAATCACCATGGCCAGGGAGCTGACCTGCTCTGATTGGCTAGTTAGATCTGATTAGATAGTCTTGGGATGATGCCTGTGGACCCCAAGACATTCAGCCCCATTTCAAACCACACACTGTCTTAGTGAAAGAGAGTGGATTCCCCAAAGGAGAATCTGGGTGCTCTTAGAGGAGGGATGAATGCTGGGCAGGCAAACTTAAGAGTGGTCAGTCAAGAGTGGGAGACCCTTCTAAAACCCTGGCTGCACCAGACCTTCTCTGGGGGCCCATAGCACCTGTTGCCCAAATCTGCATAACTTATGAGTATCTTCTGGAAGCTTTTCCCAGGCATGAAATGCTTCTTGCTCATCTTTGGCCACCTAAGCCCCCTAGGGACTGGCCAATGACTTGTGCATTACAGTCACTCAGTAAGAATTTGCTGACGTTATGAAAGAATGAATGAGGAGCTGTGCTGGGGCTGGGCCCCAGACTTTTATTAACTGCGAGGTTAAAAGCTATCGAGGGTCAGGGGCACCACAAAGGGGCAGAGGGAGTGAGTCAATTAACACCTGCCTTTTTATTTCCAAATCGAATTGTTGCATGAGGTTTAGGGATGATGTAACCACTCAGCAGTGGCGTCGGGGTAGGATTTATGAGCCATGGTATATGGAGCGATGGTTTGAGCAGGCAGCTGGTGAGAGGCACTTGCCCTGACTGCCCTTGCTTGGAAGTCTCCCTAAAATAACGGTTGTAAGACATGAAGGTACCTTGGCAATTATAAACCTGTAGCCTTGTACTCATGGTGGATTTGAATTGAGTCACTTTTTCCTAAGCTGGTTTAGAAGGGTGTCCAGCTCAGGCATGGCTTCATGCTAGAAAGGTAAAGAGTGGGAATGTTGGAGAGTAGAGGGGGAAGGGTTTGACAGATAGATTAGCTTGGCTTTGGGTCCCAGGAATGGGCCCAGAACCCCAATGGAGACTTCTTAGGTCTGGTTTGCATTTGAGTAGGAAATGGTGTTAGCAACACAGAGAGTCTATTTGTTAATGTCCATGCATTGTCTCCTACCTGAGATGTGCAGGATTAGCCTCTGGTAGAAGTTTCTGGTGTGGCTGGACTCACTGACCAATTCATGGCTTGCTGTAGGCTTGGAAAGGAAGGGAGAAGGCAGGCTTTCCCTCCACCCCTTCCCACCAGTGCTTGGGTCCGAGTGATGGATTTTCAGCTGGGTTATTAAATGCTGATTAAAGTACTAGAGAAAAGAACAGGAAAAAAAAACACATTGACTGTTGTACATACACACACTCTCCCACCCCAGGCCCCCCTTCTATTTTCTCAAGCTGCCTCGAAGTTCGTTCCAACCCTCCATTGGAAATGCTATAAAAGGCCAGGTTAATTAAGTCCTATATATTACCAGCACAAACACTTCCAACTTTATTCCGGCGGCTCCATGAGTGAGGAGGAGGCCAGGCAAGGTCCAGGCAGCTCAGGGTAATAAAATAGAAGACTCAATTACCTTGTACATTTGCAGTTTTTATAAAATCATTTAAAGTTCTCCCAATGAAAATCACAGTGAAGAGGGATTGGAATCCTGAAATCCAGCGGGAGCTGAGGGATTGTAGAGCAGCCATGGGTAAGAAAGTCACGTTGGTCATCCCCCCATTTCTGGGCAGGGAGGCCCCCTCCACAGGGCAGCTCGAGGCAAATTATGGAGGAAAGAGAAAAGGAAGGGGACTTCCCAACCATGCAGTGAGTGCCCCCTGGGTTTGCACTACTACAACACTGCAACTTTACATAACTCCTGCAGGTAGGTATCTCCATTTACAGATGAGGAGACTAAGGCAGTAGAATGAGTCTTTGGGACCCAGCCAAAGGGACCCAACACCTAGAACCAGCTGTATTCTGATTCCTGCCCTCCCTTTAAGCTACCAGGCCTATCATCTGCACAGCACTGCCTCTGGAGTCCATAGGTCTGAATTCAAATTCCAGTTCCACCACTTCCTAGCTGTGTGCCCTTGAGCAGAGTACTTAACCTCTCTGAGCCTTAGTGAGTAGTCTCCTCATCTGTGAAAACAATTTTGGACCTTCCTCCCAGCATTGTTAAGAGGATTAAATGTGACAGCGTATAAAATGCTCAGCCCAGAGCTTAGAGTATGAAACTTATAGGTTATTGTGATTATTTCAGCATCAACTTGTCATAATCAGCTCATTACATTTTCAGGTGATATTAGTGAACCAGACATACTAGTCATACTCATGTGCTAAAGCAAAGGGTTAGACAAACTCTCACAGCTTCTTCCTCTACACCACAGTGACCTAATTCACAAATGGATTCTCCCACTTCTAAGTCTGACCAAAGAGCAAGAACATCTTTCCTATTGAGAAACCCTGTTTTTTCCCATGGTTACAACAAAAATAAGAGCTACATATAAGTAAAAGCAACTTTTTTTTTCAGTAAATAGAAACTGCTCAATATGCCTGCTCTTTCGGAAATGGGAGTATAAAACTTCAATTCAACAGCAGGCCCCGGTGGGAGAAATTATTCTCTGGACTGTAGCCACAATGACCCAGAACAATGTTTCCCAGAAGGCTGGAGAGAATTAAACCCAAAGTTCCCTCATCTTGATCAAATCTCTCAGGGCTTCAAGGGAGGACCTGGGTGGAGGTGGTGCTGAAAGGCTGTGCAGCTGGGCTGTGCTCAAGGAAGCAGTGCCTGGCATGAGGCAGACACTTTGATCACTCTGTGTTGCCAAATGAATGACATTATAAGTAACACCCTCAGCACCCCTTGGGTCCTCCTGTGTGGAGAGACAGCTTCCTCTGAGGTGGGCCCATGAAGCACACTGTATTTTCCAAATGTGGCCACAGCAATATTTCCAGTCCCACCTGCTTTTCTAGAACCTTGACACCCCCATCAAGAAGTGGAGTCTATTTTTCCTCCTCGTGGAATTGGGGAGGACTTGCTGGCTATCTCAACAAGTGAAATGTCACAGATGTGATGCTACATAACCCAGAAAGCTATGTAATAAAAGGCAGTGTGGCTTTCCCCTGGCTCTGCTGCACAGAAATCTAGCCACCATATTGTGAGGAAGCCAAAGTTATATGAAGAGGCCACATATAGAATGCTGGCCAAAAGCCCCAGCTTAGGTCCCAGCCAACAGCCAGCACCAGCCCCCAACCACCGGAATGAGACTTCAGATGATTCCAGCTCCCAGTGGTTGAATCACCTTCAGCCTTCCAATCTTCCAGATGAGGCCCAGGCATTGTAGAGTAGAAATGAGGCACCCTTGCTGGACCCTTTCTGAATTTCTGACCTACAGAGTCTGTAACAGTGTCTGTAAGCATAACATGGTTGTTTTATACCACAAAGTTTGGGATTTTTAACCTAGCCACAGATAGACAGAATAACCAACCATGTCTTTCCATGCTAGGTTCAATTCTAGAGGCTGCTAGGTGAGAGAGTCAGTGACCAACTGAAGAAACTCTGGAACATTGTAATCAGGGTGGGAGGAACCTGGAACTCTGACCTAGATGCAGAAAGCCAGAGAGGGCCAGGATGGAGAGAGGACTCACTCAAGATCTTCCTTTCTCTGAGGCCAGTGTGAGCTTCTTCTGAGCAGCTGTGTGGTACAGTGGAAAGGAATAGGCTTTGGGGTCAGATGGCCCTGGGCTCTACATTTCCTTCTTCCCCTCTCACTAATAGTCCACATCTCTGGGTCTCAAATGGTGATAACAATGACTCTCTTGCAGGAGGCTTATGCAGATTAAATAACATCAACATAGATGATTTGCTTGGCACATAGACCCTTAATAAATTTTCTCGTAAAAGTTCTTTTGGTCACCCACTCAAACCTGCAAACAGGAGGTGTTTGTGGAAATGAAGTTATAGGACATCTCTCCTAAGTTAAGGGTGGGAAGGAGGATTAAAACATAACTCTCCTTGTCTCAAGGTTTTAATGTGTAGGAATAGACATAAGGAGGTTCATGTGGATTAAAGTCTCAGCTTTATAAATATTATAAATAGGAGCAAATGCTCAATAACTGCCAAAGGGACGGCTGCAGTTGGGGGATGCCCTTTTCTCTGATAGATCTTTATTTTAATTTAATCTTTATTGTATTTTTTCCATTAACAATTAGCCCCCTTTTACCCCCCTCCCCCCAGAAATCACCATACTGTTGTCCATGCCCATGAGTCCTTTTTCCTTCTTTCTCAATATCTCCAGCCCTAACCTCCCCTCCTTCAGCTGTCATCCTGCTCTCTATCTATGAATCTGTCTCTCTTTTGCTTGTTAGTTCAGCTGTTCATTAGATTCCACATATGAATGAAATCCTATGGTATTTGCCTTTCTCTCACTGGCTTATTTCATGTAGCATAATGTTCTCCAGGTCCATCCATACTGTTGCAAAGGGCAAAATTTTCTTCTTTTTTACAGCCAAGTAGAACCCCATTGTGTAAATGTCACATAGTTGTTTTATCCACTTATCTATTGGTGAACACTTGGGCTGCTTCCATATCTTGGCAATTGTAAATAACGCTGCAATGAACATAAGGGTGCTTATGTTCTTTTGAACTAGTGTTTTGGGTTCCTTCAGAATATATATCCTTCAGATATATTCCCAGAAGTGAGATTATTGGGATGAAAGGCAGATCCATTTTTAATTTTTTGAGGTATCTCTACTCTGCTTTCCACAGTGACTGCACCAGCCTGCATTCCCACCAACAGTGCAAAAGTCTTCCCTTTTCTCCACATCCTTATCAGCACTTGTTGTTTGTTGATTTATTGCTGATAGCCATTCTGACAGGAGTGAGATGGTATCTCGTTGTGATTTTAATCTGTATTTCTCTGATGGTGGTGATGTTGAGCATCTTTTCATATGTCTATTGACCATCTGAACTTCCTCTTTGGAGAAGTCTCTATTCAGGTCCATTTTTTGCCCATTTTTTAATTGGGTTGTTTGTTTTTTTGGTGTTGAGTTTTGTGAGTTCTTTATAAATTTTGGATATTAATCCCTTATCAGATGTATCAATGAATATGTTCTCCCATTCTGTGGGTTTTTTTATTTTGTTGATGGTTCTGCAAGGAGATCTTTAATTGAGGATTCAGTCTTTAATAGTTATAAGATTACTTAGGCTTTCTATTCTTTTGTTTGTGTGGTAAACTGTGTTTTTCTAGGACCTTGTCCCCTTTACCTCAATTTTCAAATTTATTGGTATAAAGTTGTTCAACTGCCTTTTTTACTCATGGAGTTCCCCTTTCTATCAAATCCTCACAATTATGAAGAGGGGTCACTTTATATCCTCTTGTCTAGTGGCCATAGAGGTAGAATTTTGTCACCACTCGTGCGACAACCTGTGAGTAGCCCTCAGGCCCATTTTCCTGGACCTCCTGGGGTGGAGGGGCAAAAGCACTCTGGGTTAGAACTGCTAGAACAGCAAGTTAGAACTGCTGCCTGAAACTCACCCAGAAAGTTCAAGGAAAGGCGAAATTCTTTCCCAGCCTAGGTTCCTACAGACAGCTCAGATGTGCCCCTTGTTGATTAGTTTGGGGCTGACCAAGCCATATCCTCCACTCCTCTAGTATGTAACTTCTTCTGTACCTTCTTTCCTCACCAGTTTCCCAAGTCAAGCAGGCTTTGTGACCTCACATGGCAATAGCATGTATGTTCCACTCTCATCTCTGTTGCTAGTTTAGTTCCCCACTGAGTAAAGCAGCATCTAGCAGGCAGGGGCATGGGCTGGGACCTGGAATAAAGGGTATGGGACAGAAGGGAGTCTTGATCTTAGAGTGACCTCATGTGTTCTTAGGCTGAAGTAAGAATTGGGCAGATGTACCTCAGCAATGGCTTTAGTGAGGTGCCCATTTAGGATGTAGCCCACTGTCCACCTTTCCCAACAAAGCCCCCTTCCTTTTTGACAGTTTCAGGGCAGATATAAATGATGAGATTGGTGGATGGTTCTCCTGAGCCCTTGTCTCCTGGGGAGTCCCTGGCTTGCAGCTCCACCTTCCATCTGCATCCTCTGTTGGTCCTTCCTGCTGCCTTGCAGCCCCCTCCCCAGAAAAGCAGCCATCCCTGAGTTCTGCCTCCCTCCAAGGCTGGCTGCCCTGAGGGCCTGGCAGCATTGTCTTCCATCTGGTTGTCCAGCTGAGGCAAGCAGAGGACACAAGCAGCTGCTGGGCCTATCTCAGTGTCAAAAAATCCCTGTAGACTCAGTCAGGAATTAGCTTCTCAACCAACACTGGAGGCTGATATTCTGAGAGATGAGTAGGTGGCCCAGCTGGGCACTGAAGGGGTTAAATGAATGTGGGGGGGAGATGAGAGAATAAGGCCACAGGACATTGCTGGAGAAAAAGCTAGGCTTGTGCATGGATAATTAGAACTGAACATCAGTAAACAATGCCTTGTCCCCTCGTTAAGGACAAATCTGTATGTATAATGTGCCTATTTTCTCTTTCATTAACTTATAAATGGCCACTACTTTAAAGTCATTTAACCAGCAGTTTTGACTTGCCCGTCAGCTCCCAGTCTGATATGTCTTCTCTCCTACACAGACAGAGGTGCCCAGCTCAGCACAGAGCTCCCTGGGGAGAAAGGTTGTGGGAGTGCTCCTCTGAGATGTCACAGAGGGAGCTCAGCAGCTTCCACGGGAGAGTGGAGAGAGGGTGTGAGGGCAAGCCCTGGGCTGGCCACACCGCACCAGCCCCTTCTTTCAACTGTCTCTGATGACACTTTCCTTCTCTAAATTGCTTTGTCTGTACCCTTGAGTAACTTGAGAAGCCTGACCCTTTGAAGCGCCTGAGAATGTGGCCAACTGCAACTCTCATCCCCAACTGACATCCCTTAGAATGACCAGCAACAAGCTGGGACTAGAAATCCCAAAGGTAAGACGTCAATTCTGCCCTCTTGAAACACATCCAGTGGAGGAGCAGCCTCAGTCAGGTATATACAGAAGGAAGGGGTGCTGTAAGAGTTTCGTGCAAAGTGGAAGTGTCCAATAAAACTCGGTAAGGCTCCCCAGACACATCTCTTCCATCAGTCTGGGAACTTCCCTGGAAATTGACATTATGTCTAACTCATCAGGCTAGGTGCTTCAGGGGACACTGAACAGGTACCTCCCACCAGACTAGGAGATCCCTTGGAGGTAAAGACCAGACCTTATTCATCACACAGGAGATCCCCAGAATTAGGAATTATTGCTCTTATCAGATTGAAAAATCTGTTCAAGAGCAGGATCTTGTCTTCCTATCTTTCCCTGGGTAGCCTTCTAGGACCATGTATACAAATAGCCTCCTTGCATCCCTCCCTCCTGGACCTCAAAGTGTATCCCAAACCTATGCCAGGACTTGAGAGGGGTGGGGATGGTGCCAAAGGGGGAAATGACACAATGTCCTCAGGAGCAGCCATGGGCTTCCCAACTTTGCAGTGACACTAATCTACAGAAAGCAGCAGTAAGCACAAAGGACTAAAATAAGCACTCACGAAGCACCCACTTTGTGGTGATGGGGGTGGGGAGGGGTATGTGCATTGCCTATGCTGTTATCCCACATAAGAGCTCACAAGCACAGGACGAGGATAATACTTTCCCCACTCCACAAATGAAAGACTAGAGACCCAGAGAGGTGTGGCCATTCATTCACGGTCACACAGCCAGTCAGTCATAGGACTGGGGACTGAACAGTCTACCTGGCTCTAAAGAACAGGCTCTTTCCACCACAGACAACTGTCACCCCAAGTGAGTAAGAAAGCCTCATGAACAGTCAAGGCAAGAGGAGAAGAGGAAGAACAGGGAGACTTGAGGAGTCAGGCCTAAGGAGAGAAGCTTCTACTGGACCTTAGCTGCAAGAAGCTCTCAAGTGACAGAGGGCATTGTGCGAATCTGTGATGGCGAAGCTGGGGAGAGCCCACTTCTGACTCCCACCTGCACCTGGCTGGGAGGGGAAAGTAGAGAATCCTCAGGCCTGCTGAGGGGCCTTGCTCATAAATTCAGTTATTCCTCAAAAATGCCATCTCCTGATAACATCTTAACATGAGACAGATTTCTGATGGGTGCCAGGTTGCTCCACTGTTGGGACATTAGCCCCATCATCATGACTGTTAGCACAGTTAGTACCATAATTCCAAAGAACTGGGAACAACCTGAATACCCATCCACAAGAGAATGGACCCATAAGATGTGCTCTGTTTATATGTGGCATGCTCTGCAACAGTTAGGAGGAATGAGGTAGACCCACGTGGCCTTGACATGTCTAAATCTCCAAGATATATTGTTGAGTGAAAAAAAGCAGCTTTCCCATTATTACATTTAGTGTGTAAATGTAAAACTTATGTAAAAAGAGAAACTCCCAAACCAAGTACTGTCAATGACTACATATTATATTTAATCTGTAGCACACTGATAACCGTGGTTACCTCAGATTGGGAGTGGCCACAGCTGGGATGACAGGTTATCAAAGGGGACGTTGGCCTTGGCAGGGTGACCACCTGCCAAGGTTAGCACAGAACAGCCTCTGTTTTCTCTGTTGCTGATATAACTAATAGCACTACTTTTCACTCTCAGAAGTGTTCAATTTGGGTGATAGATTACATAATTACCCTACTTATCTGTAGGGTTTAAATTTTTACAAAAAGAATGTATCAGTTGATCACTTGTGTCACTTCTAATAGTGCATCAGTAGAAGGTAAAGTCCTCCAACCCCTCTCCAGGCCTCCAGCCCCATGCCTCAGAGGGATCTACTGTTAACAGTTCTAGCATCCCTCCTGAAACTGTAAATCTATATTTAGCAACATATCTTAAAACACAGAGAAAGAGACATACAGAATTATGCAGCACAGTGTTCTGAAACTTACTTTTTTCACTAAATTCTGCCTATATTAGCATCATCAGGAAAACTTAACAGCCTTACAGATCCTCAGTCCCACCAACAGATGCAGGTTCTGTGGGGTAGCAGTGGTCCATGGACTCCATGCTAACTTTCATCCACAGAAACTCATGCATTCTTTTATTCAATAAACAGTTATGGACCCTTGCTTTGGCTCTGGCCCTGGCTAAGCCTAGAATTCAGCGGAGAACAAAGCACAGTCCCTGACCTCCAGGGCACAGCCACAGGTCTCCCTGCAGTGGGGCCAGCCATCACTGGCAGCGGGTTAAACCGGCTATGAGCGTGGGCAGTGGGGTCAGATGGGCCTTAGCCTGGCACTTCCTCTTTCTGACCATGTGACTTTGGAAAAGTACTTAGAGACTCTCTGCCTCAGTTACCTGGTTTGTAAAATGAACACAGTAGTAACCACATCACATGACAGGCACTCAATAAATTATAGCCACTATTATTACAACACATTAATTATAAATAATAAATATATCATTAATAATAAAACTCATCTAGCATTCTTGGCAAGAATGGGGAGAAAAAAAGAAAGGGAGACAGACAGATAGGGAAAATGAGGCAAAATATTAAGAATTGGTATATCTGTGTGAGTATATGGATGTTCCTAATCTATTTTTCTAATTTATTTTGAAGATTTGAAATTTTTCAAAATAAAAACTTTGGAAAAGTGAAATCCAATGGTTTTTTAAAATGACATTCAGGACAGTGGTCAGTTAGGGAAGGAGGGCATAACCAGGAGGGAGCACAGCTGGGAGCTCCCAGACTCCTGAGACACCCTACGTCCTGAACTGAGTGTGCTCACTTTGTGAGGGTTCACCGAGCTGGGAACTAGTGATTTCTCCTCTTTTTGTGTGTATGTTACATGTCAATAGATAAGTTCATTCAGAATCATCATCATTATAAAGCATCCTCCACAAAATCTTATCCCTGATTTGAGTCTATAAATGCAAGATGGGCCAAGGCTGGAGGGAAGGCTGGGTGGGGCTGGGCAACCCTTCCTCGCCAATGTGTCACACTCAAGAGGAGGGACAGCAGGCCTGAGTCTAATGACAGCCTGCCCCTCAGCCTGCCTCCTAGAGAGGAGGCAGGCTGCTTCTAGGAGGGGCCCCAGCGGGCCCCTCCTAGATGAGCCCCACCCGACTCGTGCTGCCAGCCCCTGCGGCAGGAGGTTGGCCTTGACTCCACACTTCTCAAGCCTCAGCATTCTCCTCTCCTGTCAGCCCTGGGGCCTCAGATGGAGATGGACTTAATGAAGCATCTCATCTTGTGTGAGGATTAAGGCCAGAGGTCACAATTTCTTTTCCTTGCATTGTTTCCCCATGTGCTTGGTCTGATCTACTTCACTAGCTGGAGACACAAGCGTGGTCGTGTCTCTATGTTTTGCAGACTAATTGCTGGAGTCTTCATCTGCCTAAATTACTAGAAATAACAACAATGGCTAACACTACATGCCAGATCCATTTCTAAGTACTTTATGTATACAGTAAGTCCTCCCTGAATGTCATCATTAGGATCTTGGAACCGTGGCAAAATAGAGTATAATGAAGCCAATTTTACCATAGGCTAATTACTATAAACAACCAGTTAAGTTCCTCCAGCATCTCATCAACATTACTTATAATGAAAGGATGTTGAACAAAATGAAGTTATTCAAGGACCTGCTGTATAACTTACCTAATGCTCACAGCAAGCCTTGGAGGCAGGTTTTATATATAATATAAATAATATATATAATATAAATATATATTATATTATATATAAATGTATATTGTATAACATATAGTATATATTATATAATATAAATAATATATATTATTATTTTTTTTACCCACTTTACAGATAGGGGAACTGAGTATAGGAAAGTGATTTGTCCAAGCAAGACTGACTTCATAATTTGCTGGGCCCAGTGCAAATAAGAATGGGGATCCTTGTTCAAAAATTATTAAGACTTTCAAGACATTAAGCATTAAGCCAAGCATGGGGCTTATTTAAAGCAGGGTCCTGTGAGACTGCACAGGTCTGCAGCATGAAGCCAGACCTGTACACAAGGCAAACCTGTAAGTAATAGAACAGAAACGTGAACTTGAGCAGTCTGACTCCAGAGTCCATTCTCATAACCACCTCTCTAACATTCAGGGTCTTCCTCACCTGGTCTTCCCCAAACTGCAAGAACAGGAGCTGTTTAGTGCTTCAGGATCTGTCCTGTCTCTGAAAGCCAGCAGAGACAGAAATGAGTAGTCATATCAATCCACTGCCACAAGGGGACACTGTTGAACACTGGTCCTGTACAGTTCAACACCTCCATATCCACAGCTCAGTACTGCCCTTAGGGGTGTTATCACTGGACACTCACAGCACAGCCTGTCCTACATTTTAAGGGTTTTTCTGCCCAACCACCTGCTAGGTGGGCACCAACCTACCCAACAAGCAGCTAAGCCTGATGGCTTGCTTCACCTATTCAGACTCCCAATTTCCTGATGGTGCGTTTCCCCTCTGGGTCCTTCCCATCTTTTCCTGGCAAAGGATCTCAGAGAGGCCCAACTCAGTTCATCAGAGAGCCTCTAGTAATGTTAAACTCTAAAAGGGAATGGTCAGTCAGGGTCTTGACCCAAGTCCTCCCAACAGGCTACATGGCCCATATGCAAATATCCCCACCTCTGTGACCAGTTATACACACCAAAACCTTATAATCACAACATTCCCTGTTGCACCCTTTTTCCAAAGCAACATGTTTGCCTACATACCTCACAGTTGCATAACTAAGAGAAGAGGCATTACTTATTTGCCAGAGAATCTAGTTTTGCCTTATGAGGCATTCCATTACACAATTTAACATGACTTATATATCAATGTCACACTCAGATACTTTCTTAATGACACAAGTGGCTAAAAAGGGTTGGAGAATGAGACTTTAAAGGATGAAGAATGGGAGCATTCAAAGCTAGTGCCATTTGGGTACTATAACCTCACTCATGCCCACTGGCTGGTGAGGCCCAGGAATGTTTGGATTATGCTGGGTACCATGGGCATCTCTGCAGTCAGGTTGGCACCACCCAGAGTTCCCCTTTGCATCAGTTAGAAATATATTCAGCTTCAGGTAACAGAATACCAACCAACTAAACAAATAGAGACTTTTTATTTTCACCTGACAGAAATCTAGAGGTAGCATAGTTACTAGCATTGGTTTACCAGATCATGGCTGGTGTCACTACTATCCTTTTGGTCTTTTCCACATACAAGCTGATGGCTGCTGCAGCTCCAGCCTTGAGTCTGCATTCAAGGCAGAAGGAGAAGGGTCAAGGAGAAGCACCAACAGCTTTCAATGCCTTTTATTAGGAAAGGAAAAGCCTTCCAGAAGGTTTCAGCTTATGTCCCACTGGTCTTTACTGTGTCATATGCCTTCTCTAGCTGCAAGGGAGCCTGGGAAAGTGAACCTCTTGCCTGAGGCTAAGACATCACCATGAACAAAATTAGAATGTTGAAGCAAAAAGGAAGATGCCACACCCTTCCTTCTACAATCTTTCCAGGTGGCACAGGACACCAAGACCCCTTTCTAGCAGTGCCAGGAAACCCCAGAGGATCCTGATGCATTCCTGACCCTCTCAATGCCCCAGACAAGAAGGACCTACCCAGAGAGCCAGGATTTCTCCTGAACGAGAGGCCCAGCTGACACTGGCTTTCTCCAGCAGTGATTAATTATATTCTGCCAACTAGGGGAAGGCAGCTAATTAGCTGTAGACTGATTAAGGACAAATCAGGCAAAGTCCCAGATGTGATAAATATGAACTTTCCATCTTCCTCCCTTCCTTTCTGTACTGCCACCACCAACAGAAGCCAGCCTGTGGCACCCCTCACAGTGTACCTGCCTGAAAGGCCAGCAGATATCATCCAGGCCACTGGTTACACAGTCCAGCACCAACTGGGGCAGTGTGGCAGAGAGCGGTGTGCATACTGGATCTTCTTTCAGGGCTTAGCTTCTCTTCCAACCTTTTCCCGACCTGTTTGTTCTCTACTAGGCACGGTGCCAGGCTTGGGATTTCTAAAATAGTCTCTGCCCTAAAGAATCTAGAGGTGAGGGCTGTAGAAACCCAGAAAGAGTAAGTCCAGTATGACTGGGCATGGCTCCATGGAGGGGCATTGGGTGGGTTTTGTGGATGCAACAGTGATCCTGGAAAGAGGGAAGGACAGGTGTACAGTAGGGGAGGAAAAATGAGCAGAGCACAGTCCTGGGGCAGTAAGGAATCTGGAGGCAGGCCTGGATGTAGCAAAGGCTGGGCAGGATGGAGATAAGGTCAAACAGGAGACAGGAGTTTGGATATGGTAGAGAGCTGTTTCCAGCCTTGGTTTCTCCACAACATGTGGCATCTGCATGCATGACACCTCGGCAATCTGTGGTGCTCTCCACCTCCACCTCCACCTGTGACACCTGGCCTGCATCTCACACTCCAGAAAATGCCTGCCAGGTGAAAGCAAATTCATCCCACTGTGGCCCAGGCCAAGGTTTGGTGGAAAAGCTCACTAACTCACGAATCTTATGCAAGATAAGGCTGTGGCGATGGCAAAGGATACATTTCAGCAACAGATAGCAAGAAACATTCAGTGAGCTTGACTTCTTGGGTCCTCTGCTTCCACCCAGGAGTCATACTCAGTAGGTAGCAATGGTGAAGGCTGGGTGTCCAGGTGAGGGCATGAGAAGCTCTCCACCCCACCCAACTTCACCTGAGTCACTCTTTCCCATGGCTTGGGTCTCAGCTCAAGTGTCATTTCTTTGGGGAAGATTCCCCAACCCCTTTTAGATCAGATTCTTTGTATTTACCTTCATCAAGTATATCAGTTTATATTGATGCATTTGTCTTTACCACTGTAGATTCAGTCAGCAAATATTAATTGAGCCACAAACTATGCTAAGTCCTGGGGATACCGTGAGACATGGGCATGGAGCTTATGGCCTATATATCAGTCCCAGCTGTGACTTAAGAGGGGATCCACCCTCACTCCAGAAGTAAGACTCCTCCCAACCCCAGTAGCACAATGAGATGACTCACGCCCATTCAACTCACGGCCTCAGGCCATCCCCAGAAGGGCCTTCACATGGGCTTGCTCAGGTTGTCCATGACAGAAGGGAACTGCAGTGGATGCTGGTGTACACAGCCCATACTCCTCCTTCAGGCCAGGGCACTCACTCCTCCAGCTGCTTGGAGGGGTTGCTGTTGATGGCAACCACTGAGCTGGCAGCTGAGTCCCTGTCCAGGCATTGTCTTCAGCCAAAGGCACATCATTTCTCAAAGTGACAAAGGCCTGCCTCCCTCCTTGCCTCAATCCAGGATATTTTTGAAGGATCACCCCAGCTTCTGAGCTTGCCGTGGGGTTGTTGTTCAACTGCTCTCCTCACTCTCTTTCAGGGGTTGTTCCTGGGAACACCTCCCAATGACACTCCTGCCAGCAAATCTCCAGTCTCAGAGTCTGTTCCTGGGGAATCTGAGCAAGGTATGCAGGTGGGAGCAGCAATCCACCCTGGCGTGACACTGCATCTGGAAGGAGGGTCTTATTATTCTATCCTGCATGAAGATGCCCTTTTATGACTTAGCAGTAGTCTGGTCTGGCCCCCACCCACCCAACTTGAGAGCTGAACCAGTTCTGGAAGCCAGTGCCATAATGGCCTGGCACAGGCCTGGGGAAGGAATAGAGTCTTGTAGACAAATGATTGAGGAGACTCCAGAGGAGAGTATATCTGTGGTAAGAAACCCACCAGCCCCTGGAGTCTGATTCCAGCTGATTAAGAGGCACCCAGGGCCAGTATTTCAGCAAGACAACTGAGAAATAAGCTGAGGGAAAGTGTTAATCTGGGGTTTCTGACAATGTGGAAGGTACCAGACCAGCCCCAGACATCCTAAGGCAAGCCCAGTGTGTGGGAACACGCCTGGGTGGGTGCAGGAGGAGGGTGGGAGGAGCGGGAAGGAATTAGACTCGCACAAACTTTGTAATTGAAATCATTAATAGCAGTAAAATAAGTTGTCCATCCTACATGTAATTTGTAGTAATGTTTGGTTACTGAGATTAATTTCTAGTAATGAAACACTAATTAAACCATTTATTGAGTAATGTATTTGCTTGGTGGTGTTTTATGGGTGTTCGCTTATAAATATTTTAATTACTTTTGCTAAGTAATTAGAATTTACTAAATAATTTCCAAACCATTTTAACTTCTAGCAATTCTCAGCCAACCAACAAGTAATTGTTTTACTTTATATCAGTAATTAAAGTCTTTTTTAAAAAAAAGTTTGAGTGAGGAGAAACAGAGTAATAAAGACAGTTCTATCACAGGGTTGGATACATTAAAACAAAAAAGATATAAAAGTCACTCATAATCTAACATTACTCAAACACTGTTAACATTTTTGGCTATATCTTTACACATTTTTCTTATGGATGCATGTACTATATTTTCCAAAACTGAGATCATACCAACTACATGATTTCTAGCAACCAAAATGCCAATTTTTAAAAAAATACTCACCCAAGGACATGCTTATTGATTTTAGAGAGAGGAGAAGGAAGGGGTAAAGAGAGGACGAGAAACATCAACGTGAGAGAGAAACATCGATGGGTTGCCTCTTGTACATGCCCCAACCAGGGACCGAACCCACAACCTAGGCATGTGCCCTGCCAGAGATTCAACCCTGCAACCTTTTGGTTTACAGGATGACAGTCCAACTGAGCCACTTGACCAGGACCCAAACTGCCAATTTTTGTATCATACTTTCTATTCCATTAAAATGTCAAACCCATTGTATAGAGATATTCTATTCAACAGTTCAAGAGACTTTCTGAAAGTAATCTTTACCTTTTCTACCTCTGTGCCCCTACTATGTGTCAGATACTATGCAAAGTAATGCACTCCTTTTTCACCTACTGCCAAGTCACCTGCTGACTTTGGCCATCCAAAATCCCTGTCTTTAGCCACATCCCCGCCTCTGACAGGGCCACCTTGAATAATTTTTTAGCATACTTGAGAAGCATCTTCCGCCCAACTCTTTCAATAAAGAGATGGAGGCAAATGTATGGAAGGGGAGGGTGACAGTGACTTGGAAAAGGTTTGCTGTAGAGACAGAAGTTTCCCCAAAAAAAGGCACACAATTGGTGCTCAATCCATTTTAGTCATTTCTCCAAAGAATGGATAATTCTCACAGGCACATCCCTGTGGTGCTACCCTGTACTATTTTCCTTTCTTCTCTGTATCTACTTTCTCCTTCCCCCTAGAAAGTATCACACCTCAGGCAACTCACTGGGCTCTCAAAACTTGTTCAAAAAAAGGGAGGAGAGGGCCCCCAGAATTGCTCCCCACTCCCCAGAGAGGTCAAAGAAAACCAGGCCTGGTTCCCCTGGCAGAAACCCCCCTTCCCGGTGGACAAGAGTAGAGCTAATTTTAATAATAGCTAACAATTTGTACTGAATTCATACAATGTGACATGCCCTCTGTTAAGCATTTTACACCCATTATCTCACTTATATATTTATCTTTATTTAACCAATGAGAAAGTGAGACTCATAGAGTTCAAGTGAGGTGTTACTAAAAGGGCAAAGCCAGGTTTCTCTGTTTCTAGAGCCCAAAGCTCTTAAGTATCATATTATATTGTCTCCACACAGTAGGTAATCCATAAAGGTGAAGAGAGGAAGGGAGAGAGAGGGAAAGAGGGAGGAAACTCTACATCACTGCAATGCAGGGGAAATAGTATCGTTCTCCATTAGTAGAAGGTAACGTTAAAATAAACCCAGTATGATTACAATGAAAAATATTGGTCTACGTGTCACTTAAGTCATTGGTTCTACCCTTGGGAAACACTGGAATATTTGATCTCTGAGATCCTTTTCTAGCACACAATTATAGTCTCCATGGGTCAAGTTGTCTATTTTCTGAAGGAAAACTAGATTCTCTGGGCTTTGGTCATGTGGGAAATAAAATCCTTATAGCAGATGCTGGCCCAACCTTATTTATTTCTATATCCTCCATAAGTATTTATTACAGTGGCCCAAGGTGGATTTTTGGAAAATGAATTATGAATTTTCCTCCCCTCTCTGGGACTTAGGGGCCACATTTTGAAAAAGAGGGGAAAAAGAAGGCCGAACTAGCTGATCCCTAAGTGCTTTTCACTCTGCAAACCATTGGTTCATTGGATCTAAGAAGTGGTCCTTTTCCTGCTGGTTGTCTGGCTTTCTGCTCCATCACTCCTGTGGTAAGCACAGCTTAAAAGATAACCCTCCAAGATTCACATCCTCTAGCTATTCAGTCAAACACTAATCCAGGTACTGCTGTGAAAGGATTTTGGAGATGTAATTAAAGACCCAAATGAGTTGACCTTAAGAAACAGAGATGATTTTAATGAGCCTTTGGAAAAAAGTGAGTATTCTCCAGCTGGTGGCAGAACAAGAAGTCAGAGAGATTCAAAGTGTGAGGGTAATTCAACATAAGGAAGGGTCTCTGTTGCTGAGATGGATGGGGGAGGTACACATGGAAGGACCCGAGAGTAGCCCCCAACCAACAACCAGCAAGAAGGGAATTTCAGTCCTACAGCTACCAGGAGCTGAAACAGCCCACAACCTGCATGAGCTCGAAAGCGATTCTTCCCCAGATGCTCCAGTAAGATCTCAACCTGGCCAACTTCTTCATTTTGATCTTGTATATAATCCTAAGCAGAGAAACCAGCCAAGTCACCTAGGCTTAATGACCTAATAAATGAACTAATAAATAAGAGATACTAAATAAGTAGGTAATTGTTTTAAGCTTCTATCATTGTGGTAATTTGTTATGTAACAACAGAAAACAAATGGAATTCCTGACCTAAGCCCTACCAATCCATGCTCTTATTATTTGGCAGGTGGAGAAGGAATCAGTTTTGGGAATTTTGAGCTGAGTTGTCTTTCTGCCATTTCATGTGAGTCTAAAAAGCAAGTACTAAGTATTGAATTACTTCTATGCTCCCAGGTCCTCTATTGGTGACCAGTGTACAATTTGGAGGTAAAACTGTGTGAAATAAACAAGGTAAACAGGAGGACTATGAAAGCAATAGAAGGAGCATGCACACTGGAGATGTTGAGTAGGCTTCATGGAATAAATGAAATGTGGAGGCTGGACAGATTTAAAATAGGCAGAGAAAGGGGAAGGGGTAGAGAGAGGGTAGCACAAGCAATGGAGCGGATATAGAAATGAGTGTGATGCTGGTCATTGCTGGCTCCTAAGGACAGGCCACATTTCTCAAGTCCTGTCACTGGAATCTAGATACTGTACTAAGCTACAGGTTGACAAGACCAGGAAAATAGGTGAGTGTGCTTTCAGGCAGGAGGAGGAGGATGCCTTAGTCTTGAAAAGAAAGATAAAAGGAAGGTTTGGGAAGGAAGAGTAACAAGGCACACACAAAAAAAGAGGCAAAATTTGTCATGAAAGAAACTCAAGTTAAGTAAAGAAAGGAAGGTCACAAAGGAGGACAAAAGAACAGAGGCAGGCACATGCCTGTGTCTGCACCCCCCACCACCTTGGAAGGGAGGAGAAAGAGAGAACCCATCAGCCTCTGAGCATTGTGCCTCATGATGGAGATTATGCAGGTGGATTTCTGGGCCTTAAGTAGACTGGCTTGCTACAAGGGTCTGTCCATGTTGGGAAGCAGAGAAATGATGGTTAGAGAGATTGGTTGGGGCTAGACTTTGAAAACTAGAAAGAAAAACATGGGTTTTCAGTCTTGGCTAAACATTGTAATCACCCGGGCTTCTATGAACAATACCAATTGATATCTGTATCCTACCTCAAAAATCCTGATGTCATTTGGCTTCATTCAACTCAGGCCTCAAGAGTTTTAAAAATATCATAGGTTATTCTAATATTCCACCAAGTCTGAGAACTACAGATGTAGAGTTTGGACTTCATCTACTAGCCAGTGGAACGTATTAAGGATGTGTGAATGTCATAATACAATGAAAAACAATACTAATTAAAAAGAAGGCCATGTCAAGTAAAAATAATCATAGCAAATAGCAATACAGCATTTTTGGATTCCAGGTACTTTTCTAAGATAATATTTCACATTATATAGACATATATTTTAAAGTACATATAATATACTTTTAAACACCCAGACACTGAACGAATAGTTAATAGTCTCCTGAAACTAAGGATTTTTTTAAATTGTTGTGCGAGGAGTTTTCTACCTTTAACCCCCATGCCAGCCCACCCCCCAACCCTTCCCACCTCCCTCCCGTTTCCACCCCCCTTGTTTTTGTCCATGTGTCCTTTATACTGGTTCCTGCAAACCTTTCCCCTTTTCCCCTGAAATTCCCTCCCCTCTCCCCTCTGGTCACTGTCAGCCTGTTCTCAATTTCACTGTCTTTGGCTATATTTTGCTTGTTTATTTGTTTTGTTGATTAGGTTTCTGTTAAAGGTGAGATCATATGGTATTTGTTTTTCACCGCCTGCCTTATTTCGCTTAGCATAATGCTTTCCAGTTCCATCCATGTTGTTGCAAAGGGCAGGAGCTCCATCTTTCTTTCTGCTGCATAGAATTCCATTGTGTAAATGTACCATAGTTTTTCGATCCATTCATTTACCAATGAGCACCTAAGCTGCCTCTAGCACTTGGCTATTGTAAATTGTGCTGCTGTGAACATTGGGGTGCATAGGTTCTTTTGGATTGGTGTTTCAGGATTTTTAGGGTATAATCCCAGCAGTGGAATTGCTGGGTCAAAAGGCAGTTCCATTTTTAGTTTTTTGAGGAAATCCCATACTGTTTTCCACAGTGGCTGCACCAGTTTGTAATTCTACCAACAATGTACTAGGGTTCCTGTTTCTTCACAACCTCCACTACACTTGTTGTTTGTTGATTTGTTTATGATGGCCATTCTGACCAGTGTGAAGTGGTATCTCATTGTGGTTTTAATTTGTATGTCTCTGATAGCCGGCAATACTGAGTAATTTTCATGTATCTCTGGACCCTCTGTATGTCCTCCTTGTTCAAGTCCTTTGCCCATTTTTTAATTGGGTTGCTTGTCTTCTTAGAGTGGAGTCATGTGAGTTCTTTATATATCTTAAATTAGATTAGTGACTTCCGGCCAAGATGGAGGCATAGGTAGACGCACTGTGCCTCCTCGCACAACCAAGATAGGGAAAACAACAATATAGAAACAAAATAACCAGAACTGACAGAAAATTGAAGTGTATGGAAGTCGGACACTGAAGGAGTTAAAAAAGATGCATTCCTCCAGAGCAGTAGGAGGGGAGGAGTCGGGCCGAGCAGGGAAGGGGAGTGGAGAGCTGAGCAACTGGGGCAGTGCGGAAGTCTGCAGCAGGCAGATCCTGGGCGCACAAGCGGCGGTGGCTGGCGGGCCAGGCGGCGAAGTGGGGGTGCCGGGAGGGGTGGTGACCCGCAGACCCAGTGAGGCAACCATTGTGAAGCAACACACTGCACACAACTCGGGATCCCAGTGCCGGGAAATAGACGTTTGGGTCACTGCCTGACAAGGAAGGTCCTGCAGGGTGCACAGGCCCACCCACACGGGAATTGGTGCCAGAGGGGACCAGTTAGCTTGCAGAAAGCGGTGGAAGGGTCTGAGGTCCTACAGAGAGCTGAGCAAGCGCCATTGTTCTTTCTCGGACCCCGCCCCGACATACAGCCTCACAACCCAGTGACTGGGGTGCCCCGCCCTGGTGAACACCTAAGACCCCACCCCTCACTATAGGAGCTTGACAAGACCAAAAAAAAAAAAAAACCCAGCAAAAAGATGGCTGAAACACAAGAATTGAAAGCCCCAGAACCCATCCTTTTAAGTGACCAAGAAATATCAGATGCACAGTTCAAAGCACTGGTGATCAGGATACTCACAGAATTGGTTGATTTTGGTCACAAATTAGATGAAAAAATGCAGGCTACAATAAGTTTAATGAAGAAAAATGCACAGGGAACCAATAGTGATGGAATGAAAGATGGGTCTCACATCATTGGAGTGGACCAAAAGGAAGAAAAAAATATACAACCAGAAAAGAATGAAGAAATAAGAATTCAAAAAAATGAGGAGAGGCTTAGGAACCTCCAGGACATCTTGAAACGTTCCAACATCCAAATTATAGGGGTACCAGAAGGAGAAGAG
>CM052542.1:108005808-108022547 GCA_028533065.1 Trachops cirrhosus
ATTATTAACAACCACACCTGAAACAAAAACAAGAAGAAACTAAGCAAACAACTAGAACAGGAACAGAACCACAGAAATGGAGATCACATGGAAGGTTAACAACAGGGGAGTGGGAGGAGGAGAGAGGGGGAAAAGGTACGAAGAATAAAAATGAATAAATTTAGATTATCTAACACACACACAAAAAAAAAGAAAGGCAAAGGTTCTAGAATAATCAAACCAATTTCAAAAGGAAGAACAATGTTTTAAGACTTAAACTACCTAATTCCAAGACTTACTGTAAAGCTACAGTAATCAAAACAGCGGGTATTAGCAACAATATATGTAGATGCATAGATCAATGAAACAAAAGACAAAGCAGGTTTCTAACGAAGATGAAAGGCAACTCAATGGAGAAAGAATAGTAATTTCAATAAATGGTGCTGGAAAAATTAGATATCCTTATGTTAAAAAAAGAAAATAAAAAGAACCTCAACCCATACCTCACACTTCATACAAAAATTAACTCAAGACTCCTAAGTATATATCCAAGATAATTGAAAAGTATACATCCACACAAACACTTGTATACAAATATCCATAACAGCATTACTCAAAATAGCCAAAAAGTAAAAACAACCCCCACAAGTCCATTGAGTGATGAATAGAAAACTAAAATGTACATATCCATACAATGGAATATTATTCAGCCATAAGAAAGGATGAAGTATCAATACATGCTACAAAATGGATAAACCTTGAAACATTTTGCCAAGTAAAAGAATCTGCAGAGACAAAACGTAGATTAGTGGTTCCCTTAGGCTTGGGAAAGGGAAATAGATAGTCAGTGACTGCTAATACGTTCAGGGCTTATTATTCAGACCATGATGTGCTCTGAAATTACATAGTGGTAAGGCTTGCACAACCTTGTGAATATACTAAAAATCACTGAATTGTACACTTTTCTGAGGTCATTTTATTCATTTTTACATTTTATTTTAATTAAATGTATTGGGGTGACATTGGTTAATAAGATTATACAGGTTTCAAGTTTACATTATGATACATGGTCTATATATTAAAGGGTGAATTTTATGGTATATGAATTATAGATCAATAAAACAAAATGTTTTTGAAAATTAACTCCAAATGGATCATAAACCTAAATGTATAAGCTTAACTGCAAAATTTCCAGTAGAAATACAGGAGAAAATCTGTATGACCATAAGTCAGGCAAAAAGTTTCTAGATACTAAAAACACAGTCTACAAAAACATGACCCACAAAAGAAAAAAAATAATTTGAACTTTATTAAAATTAAAAACTCTTGCTTTACAAAAGACTCCATTAAGAGAATTCAAAAATCAAACCATGGACTGGAAGAAGATATTTGCAAATCATATTTCTGACAAAGACTTATACACAGAATGAATACATAACTCTCAAAATTCAACAATGGAAAAGCAAGCAACCCAATTTCTAAAATGCTTAAAGTTCTGAAAATGCACCCCACCAAAGATACATGAATGGCTAATAAGCATGTGAAATGATACTCTGCATAATTAGTCATGGACAAGCAAATTAAAACCACCATGAGATACTACCACTTCCCAATTAAAAGGGCTAAAGTTGAAAAGCCTGACTGACAATACCAGGTGCAGATGAGGATGTGAAGTCATTGAGAGCCTCAAGTATTGCTGGTGGAAATGCAAAGTGGTTGAACCACTTTGGAAAACAATTTCTCAGTCTCTTAAAAAAAGTAAACATACACATAATATATGACCCAGCAAGCCTGCTCCTAGATGTTCACCCAAGAGAAATAAAAACTTATGCTTATTATAGGAGCTTTATTCATAATAGCCCACAACTGGAAGTAACCTAGGTGTCTTTCAGCTACCAAATGGGTAAACAAGGTGTACTACAACCAAGCAATTGAATACTACTCAGGAATCAAAAGGCACAAACTATTGATTCTCACACAACATTTATGAATCCTAAATGCATATCATATGTGAAAGAAATCAGACCCAAAAGGTTACATAGGTTTCCAGGAGTTGGGGTTGAGGAGAAAGTTAACTATAGGGGAGGTCACAAAGGAATTGTGAGGGTGATAGACTGTTCTATGTCAAGATTTTGGTGGTGTATATACAACTCTCTGGATTTGAAAAACAACCCATCAGGTGGTACACAATAAAGAATAAAGTTTACTGTATGCTAATTTTTAAATCAACCAGGGTATAGAAAAAACACAAATGAAAAATGAATGTCGTTTCTGCAAAAATATATAATACCAGATGATGTCTAAAATATACATAAAATTAAAACACATGGAAATAATAGAATAAAAATTGGAGATGGTAAATGAAGTTCAAGTAGTCTAAGGTCCTTGCATGATATGAAAACTGGTAAAAGTTTCATGTGAGACTAAACAAAATCAAAGCTGTGTGTGGAATGCTTAAAGTAACTACTAAAAATAATAGTAAAAGAATTTATAATTAACAAATAACAGAAGGAAATTGAATAATAAAAATGCTGTTTAATCTAAACAAAAGCAAGAAATTAGACAAAAAGGAATACAAAACATAGGAGATAAAAAAATGGTAGATGTGAACCCAAATATATCTGTAGTTACATTAAATGTAAGTGAACAAGACACTCCAATTAAAAGGCAAGAAATTATACTATATTAAATAATTAAACATTTCCTAAAAATTATAATATTATCCTAGTGATTCTAAATGTATATAAAGGAAACATTTACAACAATTACATTATAAATGGGGGAGATTTAAGGAACATAAAAAGAAATAAAGTCTCTATTCCTCACTCAGAATGATACAAATAGACTGTGACAATTTATGTAGATATAATGTAGTACCTAGAGCAGCCACTAAAAAAAGCCATACAGTCAAGAGTATCAAAGGAGATACAATAAAAAACACTATCAAAAAATCAAAACGGAATTCTTAAAAATCAAGTTATCCACAGGAAGGCATGAAAAAGAAACAAGAAATGAAAAACAGAAAACAAAAAATGAAATGTTAAACTTAGGCTTTAGTTATCAAGAATTATACTAAATATAAATGATCTCAATACAATGATTAAAAGACAGAGATTGGCAGCATGGATTAAAATACATAACCAAACTGTACACTGTCTAAAAAAAAAATGCCTTCAAATATAATGATACAGCCAAAGTGAAAGTAAAGACTGGAGAATTATGTATCATGAATGTATTAGTTAAAAAAGCAGAAGTGACTTCAGTGAAATGGACCAATTCCAACAGCAACTACCACGATTCACCCAATATGAAATCAATGTTTCGAATAGTCCTGTAATTAAGGATACTGAATTCATAATTTTAAAAACTCCCAAATAAGAAACCTCCAGGTCCAGATGGTTTTACAGGAGAATTCCACAAAATATTTTAAAAAGAATTGACACTAATTCTATACATTTTTCCCTAGAAAATAGATGAGGAGGGCATACTTCCTAGTTCATGAAGCTACAATTATCATGTTACCCAATATAGACTAAGTTCACACAAAAAGAAAATACAAAACAATATTCTTCATGAATATAAATGCATAAATCCTTTTAAAATTCACAAATAGGAATCAGCTATATATTAAAAGATTGAGCCCTGGCTGGTGTGGCTCAGTGGATTGAGTGCTGGCCTGTGAACCAAAAGGTCCCTGGTTCAATTTCCAGTCAGGGCACATACCTGGGTAGTGGGCCATGTCCCCAGTTGGGGCTGTGTGAGAGGCAGCCAATAGATGTTTCTGTCAAACATTGATGTTTCTCCCCCCTTTCCCCTCTCTCTCTAAATATAAATAAATAAAATATTTTATTTTATTTTTTTTAATTTTTTATTTTAGTTTATTCATTACAGTTTCTATCCTTTATTCTCATTCCAGCCCACCCACCCATTCCTCCCTCCCCTTTCCAATTCCCCTAGTTTAGTCCATGTGTCCTCTATATTTGTTCCTATAAACCCTTCCAATAAAATATTTTTAAAAAATAATTATACACCATGACCAAGTGGGGTTTACTACAGGAACACAAAGCTAGTTTAATACTTTAGAAACAGATGTAATCTACCATATTAATAGGCTAATGAAAAAAAATCACATGATCATCATATTGTATGATTTCATTTATATAATATTCTTGAAATGAGAAAATTAAAGAAATAGAGAACAGATTACTGGTTCCTGGGGGGCTAAGAAGAGGGAGCATGAGGCAAGTGGGTGTGGTTCTAAGGGGATGACATAAGGGACAGAAATGTTCTGTATCTTGCTTGTATCAATGTCAATATCCTGGTTATAACATTTTGGTATAGTTTTGCAAAATGTTACTACTCAAACAAACTGGGTATAGGGTGTACAGAATCACCCTGTATTATCCAAAACTAAAGAGTTTAACTTGAAAAAGTGGACTCTTTTAATCCTATGTGTCAAATGTGGTACTAACAAGAATTAATAAAATATGTATTCTTCATTAAAATCTTTGTCATTATTGATATGTCTATCAATTATTAAGGGAGATATTTTTAAATAATTCCTAATGATTGGGAAGTGTCTATTTCTCCTTTTACTTTCGTAGAGAGAGAGAGAAAGAGAGAGAGAGAGAGAGAGAGAGAGATTTATTTGCACTGAGTTATGCATTCATTTATTGATTCCTGTATGTGCCCTGACCAGGGATTGAACCTGCAACCTTAGCACATTGGGACAGTACTCTAACCAACTGAGCTACCCAACCAGGGCCTATTTCTCCTTTTAGATTTGTCATTTGTCAATTTTTGCTTTATATATTTTGAGCCTACATTATCACATGCATATCCATTTAAAGTTATTCAATCTTCTTGGTTGATGGAGCCTTTAATCACTATAAAGTATCATTCTTTATATTACATCTCACATGATCATGTCAATTAATGCAGCGAAAGCTATGTCAGAATTCAACATCTTCAATACCCATTCATGATTAAAAAAAAACCTCTCAGAAAAATAGGGATAGAAGAGAACTTCCTCAACTCAATGAAGAACATCTACAAAAACAATCTACAACTAACATTATAGTTAATGGGAAAAAATCTAATGCTTTCCCCCTTAAACTGGATAGGCAAGAATGTCTGCTCTCACCACTTTTGTTCAGCATTGTGCTGGAAGTTCCTTTTTTTTAATTTGAGATTTTATTTATTTTTAGAGAAGGGAAGGGAGGGAGAAAGAGAGGGAGAGAAACATCAATGTGTGGTTGCCCCTAGCATGCCCCCTACTGGGGACCTGGCCTGCAACTCAGGCATGTGCCCTAGACTGGGCATCGAACTGGCAACCCTTTGATTCACAGGCCAGGGTTCAATCCATTGAGCCACACCAGCCAGGGCTCATGCTGGAAGTTCTATCCAGTGATATAAGGCCACAAAAGGAAATTAAAGGAAAATAATTTGGTACTACTAAGAAGTGAAAACTTGGGCCACATGCCAGCTGTGGTAAAGAGTTAGAGGGTCCAGCAGGCATATTACTGGGACTAGAAATACATTAGGAGAATGACTTATCTGATAATATGATTTAATCACAATACTGCATGGGAAAAGCATCTGATTTCTTTAAACAAAAGGACCTTTATTTTATAGATCTGTCTCGACCAAAATGTTTAGCTATTATTTCCCTTAGACAAATTGGACTACACCTAGCTCCCTTGTTCTACCGGTATATCCTCTAATTTCAGATATCAGGATATTTATAAGCTAAAAAGACCACCCCCTTCTGGCTGAAAATTTGCTTTAATTGGTACCATAAATATTAATGGTAGTAAGATTGGGAGCTTACTATTGCGTTATGATTCTTTATTTTTTACCAAATGCTGTACATTTTGAAAAAAAATTATTTATTTACTTTTAGAGAGAGGGAAAGAAACATCAATGTGTGGAAGATATATTGATCAGTTGCCTCTCACACACCCCCAACCAGGGACCCAGCCTACAACCCAGGCATGCACCTGACCAAGAACCAAAAATGGCAACCTTTTGGTTCACAGGCCTGTGCTCAATCCACTGAGCCACACCAGCCAGGGCATGATTCTTGTTCAATAATTTTCAGCCATTAAAAAAAACTCTTAACTTTGATATATGAAAGAAGATCTGTGTGTACATGTACATACATACATATACAATAAGAAGCTGATAGAATTGGATATATTTACTGTGCCTTTTGTTGACCAAACCTAATTTTGGAATAGTGCTGTATTTGTTTTGCCATGGCTTTACAAGATGTTATGTGGGTCTTACATCTTTTGCTCTTCTGCTTCGTGAAGTGTGAAGTGTATTTGTACATCTTAAGGTAAATGAGTCAAATAAGACTTGATTCCCTACCTCTTACCACAAATTATACTTTTGGGGTTTTTTTAAAAAAGGTTTTATTTATTTATTTTTAGAGAGAGGGGAAAAGAGAGGGAGAGAAACAGCAATGCGAGAGAGAAATATTGATGTGAGAGAGAAACACTGATGTGAAAGAGAAACATCAATCAGTTGCCTCTCACACATGCCCCAACAGGGGACTGGCCTGCAACCCAGTCCCCCAGCATATACCCCAACTGGGAATTGAACCAGTGACCTTTTGCTTTTGGGGGATGATGCCCAACCCACTGAGCCACACTGATCAGCGCTTTTTTTAAGGATTTATTTTTCCAAACACTACACAAAATCTTTGAAAAACTTTGCCACTTCATCTATTAAACTCTTTACTGCTTATTAGTAGTATTTAAGTCTTGCAAGAATATTTGGGCTTCTTTTAGAAACACAAACATTAAGATTTGCTCATGGGAGGTGAATTAGAAATTGTGGCTGTGGAGGGGTGTCAGGGTTATGGTGGTACTTGCTCTTTTCCCCTTTCTCTAGTGGGTTGTCTCTTTTGTCATTGGTCCTATTTGGAACTCACAAATGTAAGGTTTTGCCTGAGCCTTTTTTTTTCCTTGTCATTTTGTTTGTGGGAGGTAGTGTGGCAGGATAGCATGGTGTTGGGGATTTTCCTCCAAACATTGCGAGTGGCATTTCTACCATATAAATCTCAAACATGCAGTCTAGTTGTGTTGGTTTCTCAGTCACTGAGAATGAATTGTGACCACTGGCCATGTTCTTTGGTTTTTATTTATGATGAGTTGATAAGCACCATCTACAACCTTTTTTAAGATGGCTGTAAATTTCCTATTGTCCTGGAGAAAATCACAATATATTGTGTTCCACTGTACACCAGATATCAACAGGTACTGTGATGGGAAGAGAGGTGCCTATATTTCTGTCCCCAAGAGAGCAGGAAGGATACATAGAGCTCTCTGAGAGCCTCAATATTACTATATCGGCCTGGATAGACAAAGGAATAAGACCACTGACAGGGAGGCTGGCCAAGCTGCACTGGTCAGACCAGGCAGTGGCTGACCTAAGAAGATAACTTGCTTGCTTAAAGGTAGATGTTTAGATAATGCTTAACACAGGCAGTATTAAGTTTGCCTTTTGTTCAAGCCACCACCATGCATTGTTAAAATTATTGCACATCCAAATTGAAAGGTCACAGTTTCAATTCCCAGTCAGGGCACATGCCTGGGTTGCAGTTGGGGGCAAGTGAGAGGCAACCGATCGATACTTCTCTTGCACATTGATGTTTCTCTCCCTTTCATTCTTCCTTCCTTCCCCTCTCTCTAAAAATAAATGTGTAAAGTCTTTTTTAAAAATCATTGCACACACACCCAGATAAAAGTATACACTGTTCATGTTGGTGTGCATATGTGCGTTTTATATGCATGTGTCTCAAATCTTGTTTTAATTTTTTTCTGAATGTGATTACATTTTGGATGATACCTGAGCAGGGTCGCCTTTTAAAAAATTAGTACCATTACATATTATATTATATTATATTATATTATATTATATTATATTATATTATATTATATTCTTGCTATCTTATAACTGTAAAGTTAAATCTTGGCATTACTTTTTTAAAGATTTTATTTTATTTACTTTTAGAGAGAGAAGAAGGGAAGGAAAGAGGGAGAGAAATATTGGTGTGTGACAGAAACCTCAACGGGTTGTCTCTCACACACCCCCAACCAGGGACCTGACCTAAAACCCAGGCATGTGGCCTGATTGAGAATTGAACCAGTGACCCTCTGGCTTCTGGGATGACACTACACCCATTGAACCACACCAGTCAGGGAGCATCTTGGCATTATTAAAATTGTTTTCAAAAGGAATAAATTGTCCAGTTGATAAATGAAAAAAATATGAAAACTTAAGTTCATACAAAACTGTTATAGCACTTTATTTACAATAGCCAAACAGAAAGGAAACAACCCAGATGTCCTTCAACGAGTGAATAGTCAAACTGTAATACATCATACCATGGAATACTATTCAATGATAAAAAGAAACACACTATTGATTCATACAACAGAAACAGGAGATTTATGCTAAGTGAAAAAAAGGCAGCCTTGAAAGGTTACATACTAACTAGTAGCAACCTCGCTTGTGCTGTTCCATTCATTTGGTATACAAAATACTTTCTTCCCAGAAACCAAAAATAACAATCCAAACCACCTTGATTTCAACCACTTTGATTGTCTGTGGTGAGAAGATCCTTGGCCATTGGTGGGCTGTAATCTAATCTCTGTGAGAGCAAGGACTAGGTCTGCCTGGCTCACCACAACATTCCCAGTCACTTGCATGCCATCAGAAACAAAGTAGGTGATCAAATACTGCTTGAATGTATATATGAATAAATGAACGAATGAGTGCTTGCGCAAAAGAATCTGAGGACCCATACTTAGCACTGGTGTGTGTACTCAATTCATACAGAGGCAGGGATGCTAATAAAGGAAGAGTCAGGGGCAGAGCTGAAGCAAGACAGGAGTAAGGTAAGAGCAGCTCAGTCTGGCCAGGCCCATTTTGCTCACCTTATTTTGGCCTTACATGGTATAATGTGAACTCAACAGCCTTTCTGCTCACTAACCTAGTCGTCCCTGACCCATACCCTCACACGACCCCCATCCACATTAGTGAGTTTGCCCAGAACCACATTTTAACTACCTCTGGGATCACTTATACCTGGGCTGAAATCATAAAGAAGAGATTTATGTCACACACTTAGCCCTGAATTCACACACTTCAGTTTTTCTTGCATGAATTTCTCCCCTAATCTTCATACCTCCTTCAGGACAAAGCCAGGCAGACACCTATGTAATGGCTTGGAGCAGGCCCACTCACTAAGCCTATTTGAACCAATTGGATTCTTCCTATTGGAAATTTGAACTGAAAATATAAAGCACAGAGATGTTCAGTAAATAACAGAAGCAGGAGCTCAAAAAGCATACCAAGGGACTTCTGACTCTGGTATGATGAAGTTAGGAGATCCACAAAACATTTCTCCCAAAAAAGCAACTATCAAGGTGGAAAATATAGCAAAAATACACAAAAACCAAACCAAACCAAACAAAAACATTTCAGCACTCTGGAATTCTGCCAATGATATACAATATCTGAGAAACATTTATTCATTAAAACTACCCAACTTTGGGTAATAACAGCAGAGACTATGACTGTTCACAACCCCATACCCCTTACCTTGCTCTTTCGGTGCCATGACAACCCACAGATCCACCACTGGAGGGGACACACTTGATTTGGAGCATTGTCAGTTGAAGTGATGATCTCAGTGGCAAACAAACAGAGAGGACCAGTATCTTAATTAATCTGAGTTCCCAGGACTGTTTTAGACAAGCAAAGGACTGGTATACTAACCAGGGGGTTATCAAGAAGTTTCAGGAGGTAAGACAGAAATGAGAGCTTCCCAAATGTCCTAGGTTACCAAAGGTCCTGCACATGTATAGTAGAGACCAACGAGGGCCAAAGTACCCATGCCCCTGGCCAATAGAGCCCACGTGCATGTGTAGAGATGTGAGGCACTGTTAAGGATACCAACACATCTGTAATGGGTATCATAGGAAAGAAGAAAAAGAAAGGGGTAGAAAAAATATTTTAATGTATAATGGCCAAAACCTTCCAAAATCTGATGCAAAACATTAATCTACATACTTAAGAAGCTCAGCAAATCCTAAGTAAGATCAATATGAAGAAATCCACACCTAGGTCTACATAGTCAAACTGCTGATAGCCTAAGACAAAGAGAAAACCTGAAAGCAGAAATTTCATCATGGACAGGAAAACAGTACAATTAACAGTTTATTCTCATCAAAAACAATTGAAGTCAGGAAGCAGTTCACTGACTACTCAAAATACTAAGAAGAAAAGACAAACATTCAACCAAGAATTCCATATCCAGCTAAAATAACTCTTCAAACATAAAGGTAAAATAAAACATCCCAGATAAACAGAGTTAGAATACTTGTTGCTATCATACCAGTCTTACAAAAAAATTATTAAGTCCTCCAAGATAAAAGAAAATAACCCCAATTGATAACTCAGATCCACAAAAAGATATGAAGAGTGCCAGAAATGATAATTATGTGATTAAATATAAAAGACTCTCCGTGTATTTTTCTCATCTCTTCTATTCTTCAAAATACACAAGACTGTAATAAGAAATATGGGGCAGGGGCAAAAAAACAGAATTATTTTCTGGAGGACAGGCTCCTTGTACTACAGACTTTGCCCACTAGGAGGATGTTCTTGGAACCTACCTGTATCAGTGTACCAGCTGATGTTGTTGGGAGGCACTGCATCCAGCTTCAGTGCATTTTTTTGAAGATCCTTTCAATGCATTTGCCCATTTCATGGTGGGTGATTTACGAGGGCACCTGTCTACACCATGCTGAGTGTTCAGCAATTTTGACCAAAATGACATGACCCCCATGCCCCACTCCCTCTATTTACCTGATCTTGACTTGAGAGACTTTTTTGGTCTCCCTGGATGAAAAAAAGTCCTCAAAGGGAAACATTTTGCCGACGTGGAAGAAGTGAAATGAAAAATGGCAGAAGCACTAAAAGGCATCAAAATCGATGGGTTCAAAAACTGTTTTGAGCAGTGGAAAAATGTCTCAGTAGGTGTATTGCATCAAATGGAGAGTACTTTGAAGGTGACTGAAATTTAAAAATGAAGTTACTTTTTTATAAATAAATTTCTGTTTGGGGGGATCCCCCTCATAATTACACACTATTGTTGGGTTTATAGCACATGTATGTGACGATAATAGCACAAAGGAGAGAAGAGAAGCAAAAAAGGAGAAGAGAGATGTATTGGAATACAGTTTCTATATTTTACCAGAATTAAGATTGTAATAAATTAAGCCAAGGCTAGTATTGCTCAGTGGGTTGAGTGCCAGCCTGTGAACCAAAGGGTCACCAGTTTGATTCCCAGTCGGGGCGCATACCTGGGTTGTGGGCCAGGTCCACGCAGGTAGGCAGTGCCTGAGAGACAACCACATATTGATGTTTCTTTTCCTGTCTTTCTTCCTCCCTTCCACTCTCTCTAAAAATAAATGAATAAAATCATCTTAAAAATAAGTAATAAGTTAGAATGAATATTATAATCCCTAGAGTAACTACAGTGAAAATAACCTCAAGTAATGGAATAAGAAAACAAGGGAGAAATTTAAATGTTTATGTTAACTAAAAGTATCATTATTTAACACAAATAAGGCAGTAAGTGAGGGACAATAAAAAAATAAAACAAATAGAAAAATGTCAGGTATAAATACAACCATATCAATAATTACATTAAAAGGGAATAAAGCCCTGGCTGGTGTGTCTTAGTTGGACTGAGTGCTGGCCTGTGAACTGAAAGGTTGACAGTTTGATTCCCAGTCAGGGCACATGCCTGAGCTGTGGACCAGGTGCCTGGTTGGGGGCATCTGAGAAGAAACCAATCGATATCTCTCACACATCAATGTTTCTCTCACTCTCTTTCTTGCTCCCTTCCCCTCTCTCTAAAGATAAATAAATAAAACCATTTTAAAAAGTAAATAAAAAGGAATAGAATATGGCAAGTCCTTAACTCTTCAGAGCAAAAGTTTCTTCAATCTACAAAATGGGTATAACTATACTTACACATGTTCATTTTACAAGAAAATAGGAGAACCATAATGCAATGTGTTATGAGTACAAAATTGGAGTCAAATATTAACTGGATGTGTCTGAGATAATCATCTCTTTGGACCTCAGCTATGAGATAACAAGAACAATAATACCAGAGATGTGTATGGCACTAACTACATGCCAGGCATTGTTGGGTGTGTTTCAAATTAATTAACTCATTAAATCCCCAAAATACACATAAAGCAATATCCCCATTGCCTAGCAGATTTACAGATGCATATTAAACAGTCTGTTGAATGAAAGTTGGATAAATAAAGTGGAAAAAAAGGAATAGACTAAAAGCCCCATTCAAAAGGCAGGGAATGTCCAACAGAATAAAAAAGCCAGACTCAACCATATGCTATCAACAAGGACATAGGGTAGATTCAAAGACATAAATGGGTTGAAAGTAAAAAGATAAGAAAAGACATCCATGTAAATACTAATTTTAAGAGAGCTGGAATCTCTATATTAACATCAGACAAAATAAACATTAAGATAAAAATATTACTATAGATAAAGAGTGAAATTTTTACAAAAATGAAAAAGTTAATATATCAGGAAGCAATAATTATAAATGTATGTGCACCTCACAAGAGAGCCCCAAAGTGCATAAAGTAAAAACTGATGGAACTGAAAGGAGCAACAAACACTTCAGCAATGATAACTGGAAATGTTAATACCCCATTCTCTCAATCATTGGTAGAAAAATCAGACAGAAAGTCAGAATTCATATAAGACATGAATTAAACTATCAACCAACTTGACTTACTGACATTTATATAACACTTCACCCAAAGACTGCAGAGGAAACATTCTTTTCATGAGCACATGGAACATTCTCCAGGATAAACCATATTCTGGGCCATAAAACAGGTCTCTGTAGCTTTAAAAAGATTGAAATCATAGAAAGTATGTTCCCTGACCACAATAAGACTAAATTAGAGATCCATAAAAGAAAGGAGTATAGAAAATGCCAAAAATTATAAATTAAACAACATCCTTAGAAAAGAAATCAATAAAATGGAAAGAAGAGAAAATTAATGGAGCCAAAATTTGGTTCTTCAAAGGAGTAAACTAAAGTCAGACTACCTAGAAAATGAGAGAGAAAATACAAATTATCAAGATCAAGAATAAAGAAGGCACATCATTACCAACACTGTAAAAATTAAAAAGATTCTAAGAGAATACATGAACAGTCTCAGGCTATCGATTTAGAAAATTAAGATAAAATAGACAAATTTCTAGAAGTATACAAATTACCAAAACTGACTCAAAAAGATTTGAAAATCTGATTAGACTTATGATGAAAAATAAAATATTGAGAGAGTAAAAATCTTCCCACAAAGAAAAGGATAGGCCCATATGGATTTACTGGTAAAACAAATATTAAATATTTAAAAAAGAAATAATAGCAATCCTTCACAAATTCAGGATATAATGCAGGAGGAGATCCAAGATGGCAGAGGAGTAAGTGGGAGCTACACTAATCTCCTCCGAGCACCAATCTGGAATTACAACTAAATTGTAAAGAAATCATCCTGAATAACTAACTGAACACCAGCTGGAGAGAAGCTTTATAATCATGGACAGACAGAAAAAAACAATTCACCACAACAAGACTAGTAGGGAGTACAGCGGGGGCATAAGAGGGCTGGCTGGGCTCCCATGGGTGGCAGCTGAAGTTCTGTAGGGATATTTCAGCAGCTGGGGGGTTCCCCTTGAGAAGCCTGCAGTCTAAACCCCAAACTGGGCTCCCCAGCCTACAGCACCAGAGCCTGAAAAGAACCCAGATTCACATCCAGCTGTGAAAAGCAGCAGAGTTTCTGTCTGCCAGGGAAAGATGGTTGGAGACACAGAAAGGCTCTTAAAGGGTCAATGCACAAAATTTCATTTGCAGTCACTTACCCTGGACTCCAGCAGAGGGAGGACAGGGTGAACTAGAGAAGCTTGAGGAAAGTCTGGGGTTGGTGGTTCTGGGGAGAGAACTGAAGGAACAGCTGCCAGGATCCTTGTGCTGAGTCGTCCCCCATACTACAGAAGCCATCTTTCTCAGGCAGAGCACTCTTTGCTGAATGGCATCAGCCTGAAGGGAAGCAATAGCCCCGCCCACAGGAATTACTCTACCCCACTGTGTGGAGCTTAAGCCAGGTTGTTGATTACAGCTTGATTAGCTCAACAACTGATTAGTTTAAAAACTAAGGTGGGAAATACTAAGAAGTGGCCAAAATGGGAAGACAAAGAAACAGATGCCAAATGAAAGAATGAGAGAATTCTCCAGAAGAACTAGAAGAAAAGGAGGCAAGCAATTTATCAGACAGAGAGTTTAGAGTAATGGTTATAAGGATACTCAACAGTGTGAAAAAAAGACACATAAACCATAAAAAAGGACCAGGCAGAAATAAAGAATGCAATATCTGAAATAAATAATATACTGAAAGGGATAAACAGTAGGTTAGATGAAGCAGAGAACCAAATCAGTAATTTGGAAGACAAAAAGAATTGTCTTTGTGAAAAAAAAATTTTTTTTTAGAAAAAAACACCTAGGCAGAGCAGCAAACAGAAAAAAGAATTTTTTAAAAGTGAGGAGAGCTTAAGAAACATTTTGGACAACATGAGGCATAACAACACCCACATCATGGGAATACCAGAAGGAGAAGAGAGCAAGCAAGGGATCAAGAACCTATTTGAAGAAATTATGACTTAAAACTTCCCCAATCTGGTGAAGGAAAAAGATGCACAAGTCCAGGAAGCTCAGAGAGTCCCAAACAAGTTGGTCCCAAAGAGGCCTAACTGAGACACATCATAATTAAAATGACAAGGCTTAAAGACAAGGAGAGAATCCTAAAAGCCACAGGAGAAAAACAGGTAGTTAAATACAAGGGAACACCGATTATATTGTCATCTGATTATTCAACAGAAACATTTCAGGCCAGAAAGGATTGGCATGAAATATTCAAGAGGATGGAAAGCAAGGACCTACAAACAAGGCTACTTTACCCAGCAAAGCTATCATTTAAATTGAAGGAGAAATAAGGAACTTCCCAAATAAAAAAAAGCTAAAAGGATTTGTTAACATCAAACCAGTACTGCAACAAATGTAAAGCGTTTACTTTAATAAGAAGAAGAAAAAGAGAAAGAAAAACAAACAGAAGAAAATAGTCTAATGATGCAATGGCACTACATACATATCTATCAATAATCACCTTAAATGTAAATGACTTAAATGCTCCAACCAAAAGACATAGGGTAACTGAATGGATAAGAAAACAAGACCCATATATATGCTGCCTCCAAAACACCCATCTCAGATCAAAAGATACACAGACTAAAAGTAAAGGGATGGAAAAAGATATTTCATGCAAATGGAAAAGAAAAAAACTGGGGGTAGTGGTACTTATATCTGAAAAACTAGACTTTAAAACAGAGGCTATAGTAAGGTACAAAGAAGGACACTACCTAATGATAAAGAGAACAATCTAACAAGAGGATAGAACCCTAGTAAACATTTACACACCCAACATGGAAGCACTTAGATAAGTAAAGCAAATCCTGATGGACATAAAGGTAGTGACTGACAGAAATATAGTCATAGTAGGGAATTTTAACACCCCATTGACTTCAATGGATATAACTTCCAGGCAAAATATCAACAAGGAGACAGTGGCTTTAAATGACACACTAGATCAATTGGATTTAATTGATAGCTTCAGAGCATTTCACCCCAAAGCAGCAGAATATAGTAGTAAATACTTTTCAAGTGCACATGAAACATTTTCTAGGATAAAGCACATGTTGGGACACAAAACAAGTCTCAATAAATTTAAGAAGATTGATATTATATCAAGCCTCTTCTCTGACCACAATGCTGTGAAACTAGAAATCAATCACAAGAAGAACACTGAAAAACATGCAAAGACAGGGAAGCTAAATAGCATGTTATTAAGTGATGAATGGGTCAAAAGTGGGATCAAGGAAGAAATTAAAAGATACCTTGAAATGAGTATGAGAACACAACAATCCAAAATCTGTGGGACACTGAGAAAGCAATCCTAGAGAGGGAAATTCATAGCATTATAAGCCCATCTCAAAAAAAAAAAAAAAAAGCTTAAATAAACTATCTAACTTTACACTTAAAGGAACTTGAAAAAGAAAAACAAACAAAGCCTAAAGTGAGTAGAAGAAAGGAAATAATAAAGATCAGAGCAGAAATAAATGAAATAGAGTCTAGAAATTCATACAAAAGATTAATGAACCAAAGAGCTTGTTCTTTTTTTTTTTAAGATTTTATTTTTATTTTATTTTTAGAGAGGGGAAGGGAGGGAGAAAGAGAACGAAAGAAACATCAGTGTGTTTTTGCCTCTAGAACGTCCCCGACTAGGGACCTACCTTAAAACCCAGGCATGTGCCCTGACTGGGAATTGAACCGGCAACCCTTTGGTTCGCAGTCTGGTACTCAATCCACAGAGCCACACCAGCCAGGGCCAAAGACCTGGTTCTTTGAAAAGATAAACAATATTGACAAACCTTTAACCAGGCTTATCAAGCAAAAGAGAAATGACCCAGAGACTCTGGAAGATGGCGGCGTGGTAGGATGCAGCAGATTCTACTCTCCCACAACCAGGGAAAAAAAATCTGAGTCATTTTACGTAGGTACAGAGCAAAGAGCCAACATTATC
>CM052542.1:108023047-108076477 GCA_028533065.1 Trachops cirrhosus
TGCCTGCTTTCATCTCTCTTATTCAACATAGTACTGGAAGTCCTAGCTACGGCAATCAAACAAGAAGCAGAAATAAAAGGCTCCAAATTGGAAAGGAAGATGTAAAAACTGTCACTTTTTGCAGATGACATGACACTGTATATAAAGAAACCACCAAAGATTCCACCAAGAAACTACTAGAACTGATAAATGAATTCAGCGAAGTAGCAGGATACAAGTTTAATATCCAGAAATCAGTCACATTTTTATATGCCAATAACAAACTAACAGAGGGAAATGAAGAAACCAATTCCATTCACAATTGCTACAAAAAGAATAAAATACTTAGGAATAAACCTAACCAAGGATGTAAAAGACCTGTATGTGGAAAATTGTAAGACACTAAAGAAGATACAAACGAGTAGAAGCACATACCATGCTAATGGATAGAAATAATTAACATCATTAAAATGTCCATACTATGCAAAACAATCTATAGATTCAAAGCAATTCCTATCAAGATTCCAATGATGTATATCACAGAACTAGAACAAATATTTCAAAAATTTATGTGGAACCACAAAAGCCTCCCCATAGCAACAGCAATCCTGAGAAACAAGATTAAAGTTGGAAGAATCACTCTACCTAATGTCAAACAATACCTTAAGTAATCAAAACATTTAATGTCAAAAATACTGTAGTAATCAAAACAACATGGTACTGGCATAAAAAATGACACACAGATCAATGGAATAGAATAAAGAGCCCAGAAATAAACACACACTTTAGAGTCAATATTTGACACGGGAAGCAAGCATGTATAATGAGCTAAAGATAGTTTATTCAATATATGGTGTTGGGAAAATCGGACAGATATGTGCAGAAAAATTAAACCAGACCACCTTCCTACACCACACACCTTCTTTTTGTTAAGAATCCTTAACAAAATATTAGGAAACTGAATTCAACAACATATAAAAAGGATTATACACCATGACTAAGTGGATTTATCTCAGGAATGTAAGGATGGTTTAATATTGGAAAATTAATTAAAATGGAACACCATATTAAAAGAATAAAGGACAAAACTCACATAGTTTCAAGAAGAAATAGACAATTTAACAGTAATATCTGTAGATTTCAATACCTCACTGAGTAGATGCAGGAAAACCATTTGACAAAATACAGTGCTAATTTGTGATTTTTATTTTAGCCGAGAATATTTTCTTTCATTACTTTTTTAGAGAGAGAGGAAGGCAGAGAGAGAAACATTGATTGGTTGCCTCCCAAACACACCCAGACCAGGGATCACACGCACCTAGACAGAGGATCAAACCCGCAACCTCAGTATGTGCCCTGAGTGGGAATTGAACATGCAACCTTTCCATTACAGGACGATGCTCCAACCAACTGAGCCACACCAGTCAGGGCTAATTTGTGATTTTTTTAAAGGAGTTATACTGGCACAATAGGATATTTTTTGGCTTATATCCATAAGCAAAAAAAAAAATGAACTTAGACTTTTAACTCATACCACACACAAAAATTAACTTCAAACTGATCACAGCCAAAAAGTTAAACACAGAGTTAGCATATGACCTAGCAGTCATACTAACAACTAGGTATATACCTAAGAGAAAGGAAAACATTTGTACTCACAATCTTCACATCAGCATTATTCATAACTGTCAAAAATGGAAACAACCCAAATGTCCACTGGTGAGGAACAGATAAACAAAATGTTGTAAATCTATACGATGGAATATTATTTGGCCATAAGAAGGAATGAAGTTCTCATACGTACTTCAACATAGGTGGATCTTCAAAAAAATATGGTGAGTGAAAAAAGCCAGGCACAAAAGGCCTTATGTTGTCTGATTTCATTTATATGGAATGTCTAGAAGAAGCAAATCCATAGAAACAAAGAGTAGATTGGTACTTCCCAGGGACTAAGGGGAGGAAAGAATGGGGAGTGACTGCTAATGGATAGGGGGTTTCTTTCTCATGTGATGAAATGTTCCGGAATTAGACAGTGGTGGTATTTATACAATTTGTGTAGTATATTAAAGACCACTGAATTTTACTTTTTTAAGGATGGACTTTATGGCATGTGAGTTATGTCTCAAAAATAGTTGTTGTATTTTTTTTTTTCAAATGGATCATAGACTTAAATGTAAAACCTGGCCTCCTGGGGCTGGGGCTGGTGCTGAGTATTAACTAAAATAGGCCCCAGAGAATCGAGGGGATGATGGAAATGTTCTAAATCTAGATTGTGATCATAGTTGCACAACTCTGTAATTTACTAAAAACCATTGGCTTATTCACTTACCATGGGGGAGTTATGGTATGTAAATTTCACTCCAATAAAGCTGTTCAAAAAAACAAACCCACTGAAAACAGAAAGCAAAATGTCATAGTAAATAGTGGGGGAGAAACTGGGATGGGGAATTAACTTAAAATAAAACAAAGAAGGGAAACAGTGGAGGTTGGCAGGGTGGGGGGCAGCCACTGAAGTACTGGATGTCCTGTTTCTTAATCCCATTATGGGTTACAGTTTGTGAAAATTTATTGACCTGTATTCTTATGTACTTTTCTATGTGCATATTGTACTACAATAAAAGTTTTTAAAATGGCAGTAAGGTCTGAGAGGGGCCATGAATGAGGCAGTTATGAGTGACAGAAGCTGAGAGGCTCAGCTATATAGTTGTTCTCAGGCCCCCATGTGATTTTTGCCCCCTTATTGTCATGATCTTACAATAACCCCATTACCAGAGCTAGCCTAAGTGAGTTTTTGTTTTTTACTATAAAGAAGCATCACTAACACACTCACACATATAGCTACCAAAACGTCGACTCCACAGTGGCAGGGAGTTTTGTACATTATGGAATTCCAGCTCCTAGAACAATACCAGGCACATAGTAGGTTCTCAATTCATATTTCTTGAATGAGTGAGCAAATGAATGAACAGAGGAATTGTTGTAGAAGAAGGGAGGTGTGGAGGGAGAGAATTGCAAACAGAAGTTTTTCAAAACACTTTGGGCAACATTTTCACAGAAATATGGATAAATACTGTGGGGGCCCAGAGTATAAAATGATGCCTCCTGGGGAATGTCAGGAAAGTGTGGCAGAGGAGGACATGTGACAGCTGGCTCTTACAGGATAAATAGGAGTTTACCAGAGAAGGAATGCAAGGGAGTGGTATAAAGAGAGATAAACACAGGCAAAAGCACATTGTTTTGAAAGAGACTGCCATGGACCTGAGAAAGCTCATGTGGCAGAAGTGCAGGGTTCACAGTTGAGGACGGGGGAGAGATGAAGCCAGAGAGGTAAGCTGAGTGTAGATGGAAAAGTGTCATCTATGCCCAGCTTAGACATTGAACTGACTTCTTTGGGAATCACAGCCCAGAGAGAATTTCAAGCACAGGTCAAATTTGCTTTTTAGGGACCTCATTTTTGCTGGTGCAAGAAGAGCTTCTCTGCGTCCATGGGTCCTCTGCTCTGCTAGTATCTACATTTCCTTGCTTCTGTGTCTCTCTCTGTGTATTCTTGTCTTCCTTGTCTCACTCTCCATGTGTTTTTCATGTCTAGGTCTCCCCTCCCTATGCATGTCTTTCCATTGTGTTTTTCTCAAGACACCACCACTTCAAAGTGTCTCTCAACCGCTTCCATCAGATCTGTCTCCTAACAGCATTCAGATTCCATCCCCAAAACTAATTTCCTCCAGGATACCATCCCCACCAGGGCTTGGGTCCTTCACAAACAAGAAATGCAGGATTTCCCCTTGAACAGCAGGCTCATTTGGGGTCTCACCAGTGCACAGACAAGACACCTGGAAGAAAGGGGAGGTTCTGGGTCACTCTCTACTGGGCTCAGGAAAGATGACCTCCCAGGATCTGCAGCATGCATGGAACCAGTGAGCTGGAAACAGAACACTCTCCTCTCAGGCATCCTGATACCACTCACTACTTGGAAGGGGCCAATGACTCCAAAGCCATGCCCTCCCAGCCCCATCCAGGAAACCTAATGCCCAGTTGCTCATACTTCTGACCATCTGCTCCAAAATGTTTCCTGGCACCTGCCCGCCCTCCCCAGGGGCTGAACAACTGGGTCAGAGAGAAACAGCCCTGCCACCAAGCTGAGCCTCGGACCCCACTCCAGGACAATTCTCTCCCCTGAGATGAGAAGGTCAAACTGTTCTTCTAGACATGACCTCAGAGATGTGCAACAAGGGCCCTGGCCCAATTTATCACCACAGGACTATAATTAGGTTTGTTAACATACAGTCGAGTGTAGTCTTGTTGACTAGGAACTTAATCACGTTACTATTGAGTTCCTGTTCGCATTGCTCGGGGTGACTGTTTTACTTGCAGAGTTATAGCCAAACCCAACGGGAGGAAATTAGCTTTGGACACAAGTTTGGAGGGGGGTTCTTTTCCTCCTGACTTTGTCTCCCTCCCCCCCTTCCATGTGAAAATATTTAGCAAACAGTGACAATGATGAAAAACAGTAGGAAACAAAATGTTCTACATTAGTATAAAACATGAAAAATGCAGCAAGGACCCTTAGCGGTACAACATGTGTTATGCTGGCTGGCAGTCCATTAGCTCTGATAGACATTTCACTTACCTAAGTCAAATATAACAGTCTAGTATTCATTAATATAAGAAGGGGCTGTGGAATCAGAGCTACCATCTGGCTGGGTCGACAGAATAATCTACAACTCATGATTAGGTCTAAGGAGTGGGGTTTCACTTTAATCTTTCTCATTGCTCGAAATTTCCATCTGCGCAGTTCGGCACATCATTTTTCTTCAAGACAAATGTGCTGTTTTTCATGTTCCAAAATTAGATCAGAAGAAAACGATTAATCATGTCACGGCCTGGGAAAGGAAACAAAGCTCCGATATTCTCCTGCTCTCCCCTCCACCCGGCCGGGCCGCCCCTCCCCGCGCCCTGGACGTTTGCGAGTTTCGCTTTTTTCCCCAGCCTCTCGGTTTTCAGCACAACTTTGGGAGCCGCCACCGCCAGCCCAGAGGAGGAGGGTGGGACTGGAAGCAGAGGGCGTCCGCAGGGCTTGCGGGAGAGTGGGGGTTGGGAGGCCCGGGGCCCCGGGGTGGGGTGCACAGCTGCCTGGCCCGGGAGCCCTCCCGGCCCCCTGGGTCACCCCGGGCTCGTCCGCAGCGCCCGCCCCTGGGAGCCGCGGAGCCAGGGTGCTGGGCGCTGCCGCTCGCCCGGTGACAAAAAGGGCTGCGTGCCTGGCTCCTGCGTCCCCCTCCCGCGGCCGCCACAGCCCTGTCTGTCAGCCGGCTCGCAAGTCATAACAAATCCCTGGCGCGGAGCTGAAGCTGAGCATTTGCCGGAGCGTCATGGGGATGATGAATGACCCGCAGGCCTTTGAAGTGCTCTGCCAGTTCAGCTGGGTCCGCGGTGCTGACAGAGAAATATACACAACAGCGTAACCAATAATGAGAACATTAAACATTCCTGCGCCGTGACAGGCTGACAGAAAAACCCAGGCGCACATCAATCACCGCGCAGATAGAGCCTTGACAACTGGCCCTCACCGGTGCCCGCGGTCACCTTGCCCTGAGCCTCCGCTCGCCTCTCCCCTCCCTGGCTCGCGCCAGGCGCCCTGCTCTTCCTCTCGGGGTTTCCTCCCTCTTTCTTTCCCGACTCGGCGGGCCCCCCTCCTCCTCACCCTCTCTCTGCTTCTCCCCCTCCCTTTGCCTCCCTCCCCTCCCTCTCTTCCTCCTCTTCTGGGTCCCCTGCCCTCGCGTGATGTTTTCTGTGTTTCTCAGAGGTCAGCTGAGGTTTAGGCCACTTCCATTCGTTAGGTCGCCTCCTCTAGAAACAATGAAGACGCCACGTCCTAAAGTGAGAAGTCCTTAAGTTTGTATTTTAAACTGCGTCGCTTTTAACCAGATGTAAAAAAAAAAAAAAAAAAAAAAGCAACCACTATATGTAAAACCTCATTTGGAAATATTAAAAGTTAAAGTGAGGCCCACCTGAACCCCCTTCTCCTTCCTTTCAGGGGGAGGGTCTCCCTGGGTGACTTGCTGTGTGACTTTGGCAAGGGACCCTTCTATTGGTGCCAGCCTCTGCCTCTTTCTTTTCAATTGGGCTTATCTGCTGGGATCTGATTTCTGAACTGTCTGAAAGGGAAAAAACAGCAGAGAAGCACAAAAATCTTTTCCTCCTACAGGAAATGGAATCTGCCCAGATAAAACGTACTGGATGGAACATGCCCCAGTCCCTAAGGAGAAGCTGTGGCCTCTTAACCACTGTCTGGATCCTCCAGGACTCCGGAGAGTATGTGGTTTGGCTGCACTGGGGTGAGCCTCTCCTCCTGCCTTGGGAAGGTGAGGTGTTCCACCACCCTCTGCACACACATCCTCCCTGCCAGGATCGCTTGCCACTGGCCCATGAGGGTAATGAAAACAGCCCAGGGCTGGGGGTGAGAAGCCAGGGTTCCAGCTCTACCATGAGAACTTGGGCAGGTTCAGAAATTCCTGGACTTCTATTTCTTCTTAGTAGAAATTCCTACCTCAGAGCTTTTACAGGTTTCTTTTTTTACCTTCTCTGGGTACAAAGGGTTATATTCCTCATTTTATTCTTGGAGGGTTTGTTTCTTTGTTTGTTTCATTCTTAGCTTTTGGGGAGAGAAGACATTTCTTGACTTCCAAAAAGGCATGAAAAATTCCCCACAACCTCCATATACATGTTCAGAGATGGTGAGCAGCAGAGGGGGAAGGATCACTTCATTGAGCATCTGGGAACCAAGGGTATGAGAAGTCAGGCAGGACCCTGAGGGAGGAGAAAGGGAGGCATGTGGAAACTTACTGTGTAGGGCCCATGCTCCTCGAAAATGCTCCATCGTGGACATGCCACTTTAAATGCATTTGCATACTGTGTCAGGTGAGGTGATCGGGTGTGAGAAGAGAGCATCTGCTGAGGCAATGTCTGCTCCGTGCTCTGCAGCAGGGTCATCCAACCCTTTGGCATCTCTGGGCCACACTGGAAGAAGAAGAGTTGTCTTGGGCCACACATTAAATACATTGTGACACGTAATCACAAAAAAAAATCTCATGATGTTTTAAGGAAATTTATGATTTTCTGTTGGGTTGCTTTCATAGCCATCCTGGGCTGTATGTGGCTTGCAGTTGGACACCCCTACTAGAGTAGCTTGTCCTTTCCTTTCTGACTGCCTGGAAAGGCCAGCTCCATTCCTACCACCTCCAGGAAGCTTGCTCTGCTTGCCCATGATGACCTTGCACACCTCCGAGATCCTGTGACCCCTGGCCCAGATGAGCACTTTGCCTGCCCCACCCACAGCCCCCTTCTCTAAGGAGCTGCTCCTACCAGGCCTGCTCAAGGCCTGCTCAGAAGCCATGTTTATGCTACAGAAACCTGCCCTTTGTCACAGCTGACTGATTGGTCCAATAGTGAATACCTATGCCTGCAACCAATCAGATTCTCTCTTCCTTAAACTCAGCCACAAGTGTCATTGGACTCCTGAAAGTCATGTTATGTTTGGGACTGGAGAGGACATTTTGAGCCATGTACATGCTGAAAAGGGGCAGGGGAGCAATTCTTCAAATGGAAGCAAGAGTATGAGGAAGTGGGCAAAAAGAAGCATGTATGAAATACCAGGGAGACCCAGAAGACAGCATGGCTTCAGTTCCTGACTTGTCCACTCCGGTCCCCTGAAGCCTGCTTATACTGCTCCTGCCGTTGGATGCCTGTGAGGTAACTGCCCACTAGGCCAAGGCCTGCCTAATCACTCTAGCCTATCTTTCTGCCTATAAAGATTAGTGCAGGGACAGGGACATGACCCGTGTCAGACCAACCAGAATCCTTCCCTGGGGTTTTATGTATTGATTCCGAAAGAAAGACACTCTCCATTCCTTTTAGATTGAGAATTGTAAGGCTGGGACCCCAGAGCCTCCAGTGTCAGCACCTGGAAGAAACTACTCACTGTAGGAGCATATGAGGCCAACCAGAGTCAGATGACAAGTCTGATGACTTCTTCAGGTTCCTGAATCTAGTCATACGTGAAGCCCACTCTATCCTTGGCCCTAACAACAGGTAAGCTGATACATTCCTTTTCTCGCTTAAACTAGTTTTAGTTTTGTTTATGTCACTTGCAACCCGTAGAGTCCTCATACTAGTGTTCAGGGGACATATCAATTTAGGAGGATGCACCTAAGATTAATAAGTACTTCTACTCTTTTTTTACTCTTTTTTCTTTTGTGCATGAATAAGAAGCCATTGAGACTTGTGACATGGAGGGCTACAGCAGGCCTTTTCTGATCCTCCCCTCCCTGACAGTACTCCCTGTGACCTCACCCCTCAGGCCAGGCAGTCAGTCTGTTCCCAGGCCAGGCCCAAGTGACTTGCATTTCTGAGTATGCCAGGAATGGCACTTTCTTATCCTTATGGTTTGTCCCCACCCTCAAGCAAGAAGGAGACGGGCACACATTGAGTGGCAGTTTTCTCAGCCTCTGAATAAACCCATTAGGTCTGTCCCCGCTGCCAGCCCAGCAGGAAGCCAGAGCTCAAGCTGACCCCTGGTCCACCAGGGACAAGGCTGCAGGTCCCACTCTTCAGACACCCCTACAGTCTTAAAAGTCGTTCGTGGCCAACAATGGACTTCTGGATATTCTCATTTTAATTCTGATCTCATGAGAAGGTTCCTGGACAAAAATGTCATGGGAGAGACCAGGTTCAGCAGCAGTTAAAGTGAAAAATGACTGGAGGTGTTTAGTTGACTGCAAGCTTAACATGAACCAAACATGTGTGATGTAGCTGCTTTCAAAAAAAAAAAGGACCATGTTACAGTGTTAGGCTAGGTTATCAAGTCCAAGTGCTGCTTTAAGAATTCTGAGAAATTGTAACATAGGCAAAGGTGGTGAACAGTAGGGAAAACTGGTCATTGAGCAAGGAACAAGGGAAAAAGCTCAGGATAGAGAAGTGGCATCTCCATCAACACTGAGCAGGTTGGCACTTGCTTGTTCTCAGTGGAACAACTGGGAAAGTCCCAGGCACAAGCCAGACACATCATTAGCACTCAGGAGCTATCCTGTCCAGTCCTCACTCACCAGGGGAGAACCAGAGCCAGTGAGCAGAACTTACAGGGAAGCAGGTTCTATCACAATCTTAGAACTTTCTGACAATTCCAACTGTGCAGCAATTGAAATGGGCCCCTTTGTAAGGTAATGATCTCTATATCACTGCAGGTATTCAAATACAGGCTAGACAATTAGCTCCATGGGATACTATAGAAAGAATCCCTAACTGAATGGACACTGGGCTTTTATCCCCCCACCTTTTTAAAGATTTTATTTATTTAGCCCTGGCTGGTCTAGCTCAATGGATTGAGCGCGGGCCTCCGAACCAAAGGATCAAGGTTCGATTCCCGGCTTAGGGCACATGCCTGGGTTGCAGGCCAGTTCCCAGCAGGGGACGCGTGAGAAGCAACCACACATTGACGTTTCTCTCCCTCTCTCCTTCCTTTCACCTCTAAAGATAAATAAATAAAAATTTTTAAAAAAAGATCTTATTTATTTATTATTTTTTCGAGAGGGGAAGGGAGGGAGAAAGAGAGGGAGAGAAACATCAATGTGTGGTTGCCTCTCACACACACCCTACTGGGGACCTGGCCTGCAACCCAGGCATGTGCCCTAGGCTGGGAATTGAACCGGCAACCTTTTGATTCGCAGGCCAGCATGCAACCACTGAGCCACACCAGCCAGGGCAGGACCCCTTTTTAATTCAACGATTTCTGTAGCTTCAGTTTTTCCCTCTGTGAAGTGGGTGTAAGTCTCTCTGCCACCAAATCAAATCTTCCTAAATTTATGGGTGTGGCAGATGGATTTTTCAAAGATGTAGCTGATTCAAGGGTACAGTTGGCCCTTGAATAACATGGGTTTGCAATTATAGGCAGACTATTTTCAATAAATACATAAAGCATTGTCAATATATTTTCTCTTATGATTTTCTTAATAAAGTTTTCTTTCTGCTAGCTGACTTTATTATAAAATACAGTATATAGTACATATAACATAAAAAATATGTGTTAATTGAATGTTGTTGCTATTAGTAAAGGTTCCAGTCAACAGCAGACTATTAGTAAAGTTTGGGGGAAGTAAAAATTATACATGGATTTTCAACTGCGCAGGGGGGTAGCATCCCTAACCCTCACATCGTTCAAGAGCCAACTACATTTTCAATGATGGCCACAACATCTCCCATCCCACATGCTCTCCTTACAATACAACCTTGCCTCTCCTCATAAAAAAGAAGCAGCTAATTCCCTTCCCATTCAATCTGAGCTAACAAGTGAGTGCTTCCATAAAAAGAATGTGGCAGAAGTGACACTCCATGACTTCTAGGCTAGTCTGGCTCTCTAGAGATGCTAGCCCCTAGAATCCAAATGTTTTTTGTGAGGAAGTCCAGAGTTGCCCACGCAGAGAGTTCACATGGAGAGGCCATGGTTTCTGACCCAAGGTCCAACCAAGTTCCAGCTGACAGCCCACGTCAACCACCAAGCATGTGAATGAAGACATTTCCAGATGACCCCCCAGCATTTGAGTCAGCCCCACTGAGATCAGAGACACAGCATTCTCACCGTGCCCTATCCAAATTCCCAACCTGCAGAATCTGTGACATCGTGAAATGGTTTGGAATGGTTTGTTATGAAACCTGAACAGTAGGGGCAAGAGGCCTGCAGGCTTGAGAGACAAGTCTAGGGCTGGGACCCATTGGTGACTCAGTTATTACTCTCTTTGTGCAGTGGTCCACTGCCCAGCATGGTCCTCTCTCCGGTCAGGTTTTATCCCAGTTTGAAACCCAGGCTTTGCTGCTCATATAAACAGTCCTTGCTCCCCCTCTTGGCCTCAGAAATCCACTCTGTCCCACCAGATAGCAAGTATTAAGAGTGTGGAAGTTGTGCCCACAGGGAAGACCCACCTCATAGGACCCTCTGCCCATGCCCTCTTTTCAGAGCCCTAGGACAGCAAAATTTAGGGGGAAAATCTTACTTAGACCTCTACCCATGAGTTCAAAATTTAAATGAATTTCCCCCTCTTTATTCTGACCCAATTTTTCTAGGCAAGTGTTCATTATCATAGACCTTGAGTCACTCCTTTATCCTAGGTTATCCCAAGGCTCACCTGCCAGGGTTTGTGGAGCAGGTTGGGGCTCTGCAGGCCACGGGAGTACAGGGGGTGGCATGTCTGAGTGTCCACAATATCTGTGACTAGTGAGACTAGGAGAGCCCACAACACGGAAGGCAAGATTCAGGTCCTGGCTGACCCCCTTCTTTCTGCTGGGGCCTTTGGGAAGGAGACAGATTCGCTGGCACCACTGCTTGGGAATCCACAGTTCAAGAGGTTTTCTCCAGTGACAGAGAACGGCGTGGGAAAGGCCCTGAATGTGAGGCTTGATGGCACAGGTCTCTCCTGCTGCCCAGCTCCCAAGAGCGTCTTGCAACTCTGAGGCCCAGACATAGACACACTTCCTCTATTCTCTCCTCTTCTCCAACTTCAGCTGGAGCCACCCAATGGAACCATGGGCAAATTGTTGCAGTCCTGGTTTCCTGAAAAAATACAAAATAAAAAGATTATACTCTAGCTCCAAAACCTGACTGTAGCTCTCTTGAGACAAATCTCCAGGAGGGTAGCATCATCTGTGCCTGAACCTGGTGCACCCTATGGCTTTCTCGCACATGTTGCAAGTGCTGGAATGCCAGGTGACTTTCTCTACCTGCAGTGGAGTCATGCTTCCTTGCTCAGCAAAGCATCTCCTTTCCTCTGGACAACACCATGTCTAACCACACACAAGAGCAGGCAGGTGGCCTGTGGGTGGCCCCTCCCAGGACCCCGTCTGCTCAGCACAGCGATGCATCCAGGATTGAGTATGTGTCCCAACTTTTGACAATCAAGTCCTTCTCAGGACTTTTAAACTATCCTTCATCCTCCATGGGCTTGGATGTGGGGCCACAGCTTTGGCAACCATGTCCCTTCTGTGAGAAGAAGCTGGGCAGGGAGGATGCCATCACCACAGATAGCTGCAGAACCCAAGGAGGGAGCCTTTAGTCCTAACTTCACTAGAGGCCCTGGTTCCACTCATTGCTGCACTGTTCAAGGCTCAGTGTGCTCAACTTACTCTCAGGAAGCCTTAAGCCAAAAGTCTAGGAAGTGGTCACAAGGCCAGACCCTGGTAAGTGGGGATGGGATGGTAGGAGACTGAGAAAGTAAACAAAAACAAGCCTAGAATGGAAAGGAATGAAAGGTGTGTGGCAGAGTGGGCTGGAGAGGTCAGAGACAGTCAAGAGAGAGGATGAGGGGGGCAGAGCATGCATTCGAGCTGGTAAATCCATCCCTCAGGATCAAGGGACAGGGACAGCTGAAAAATGGAAAAAAAGAATATGCTGCTCATGCTCAGAGACTGTGGGGGGAGTTGCCTGGGTCAGGGAGAGGCATGATAGTAGAGAACCAGAACCTCCCAGGGCCAGGGCTAGGGAGCAGAAGCATGGGAGGCAGCAGGCAGGTGGCATCCATTCCACAAATGCACTAGGAGAGAGTCAGGCCCTCTCTTACAAGAACCTGAAGCTGCCCATGCAGAAGGACTTTTCTGAACCATGTGGGCAGAGGGCAGACTAGCTTAGGTAGAGTGGACTGGAGAGCCCCACAGTTTGTTTGGTGTCTTCCCAGCTAACCCAACTGCAGAGTCCAGGGTCACATTCCTACAGCTGGAGCCTTCACACCTGGGAATATGACATTCCAGAATCACACCTCCCTCCCAGTGACAGGGACTTAAGGAACACAAGAAGGTTTGCACACCTGCTGGGGGTTGGGAGGCCCCAGCAAGGAAGGAGGTGAGAGCAGCCCCTCTGTCTCAGCCCTGTGTCCTGCACAGGGGCCCTGGCAGCTGGGAGGTGGGTATGGGGCACTTTTCACCCAGAGGGGAGAAACAATGCAAGGAAGAAATGGCAACAACACTGAGCAGGGAGTGGGCACTTCCTATGTGACACATCAGTGCCCAGCCTTCAGTGTGTATTATCGTTAATCCTCACAGCACCCTATGAATGGACACTATTGATTATGCCCATTTCACAGAGGAGGAAACTGAGGCACAGAGAAGCTAAGCCACTTGTCTAAGGCCACAGAGGTAGGCTTTCCAACCCTGTCTGTCTAGCTGCAAATGGTGGAGAATGAAAGAGCAAGCAGAAGGAATGTCCTCCATGCCCTGTGAAAGTCATGAAGCCACACGTGTTTTGCACATATACCCACAACCCTAGCCCATTATATATACATGTGGTGGAACTGCCTTATGTTTGTGAGCAAAAACTTAACTAAATTCAACTAAGCTTCCTTTTGTGGCTCTAGACTCTTTATGAAAGTAATTTTATACCTAATTGTGGCTATAATGGCACCTAAATGGCCACTTGAATGCAAAGAAGACAAAAAGCTCAGGTCTGGATCCCTCAGCAGCAAAGCCAGGTCTAGAACTCAGGTCTCTAGACTCCCTCTCCTGAGCTCTCTGCCCTTTCCTTGACTGAAATTACCATGAGGTTACTGGGAGCTACCCCACCCCCTCGGGCCTGCCCCAATGCTGTGCTAATAAATGTTTAATGAGAAGCTCTTCAGGAAATAAACAAACCAACAAAAACCTGATTTGTAGCATTCACCATTTTCCAAAATGTAAATATTCCTACCATGGTCAATTTTAAGCTGCCAACGTGATGTCCCTAGCTGGAGCTGGAGATACCCCAGCTTACCACCATTCCTCCCGTAGTCAAGGCAGGAAAAGCTGGTGCTACTTGGAAATCAATCTAATATTCTTCCTCCAATTGAGTTGGAAATCAATGAGTCTGCCATCCATGAAGGCTTAGTGTGGGAGGGTTGCTGATGGTAGAAAAGATAAATCTGTCCATGATGGCATTTGATGCCAAAACAGACCAATTCACCAATGCCATTAACTAGAAGTTAAATGGTTTAGAGTGAATTGAGGAAAAATGGTGTCATGGTTTAGAGAACAGCCTCCAAAGCCAGCTGGCACGGGTCCATGCCTAATTAGCTGTGTGACCTTGGACATGTAACTTAACCTACCTATAAATGGGGATGGCACCCGGGCAAACCTCATAGGGGTTGTGAGGATTCACTGAGAAACGTGCACACAAAGCTTTCGGTGCAATACCTGGCACATGATAAACACTAAACAGACATCAGCTGCGTTTGTAACCCAAGTCAGGGTAGTCAACTGTTATTACTATGTAAGTCAGGGCGAAAAACCAACCAGGACCAATAGGTAGTGATTGATTGCTGGGCTAGAAGCTCCATGAGGACAAGAACTTGTCCAGCTTGACCTCTGCTGTATCCCCACATGTGGAACGGTGCTTACCTCTTTATTGAGTAGGCACTCATAAGTATTGGTCTCAAGGTGAGTATGGCATCTAACAGTACTTAAATATTTGTATTTCTTTAGCTCTTGCTTTAAATATATCCTCTGTTTTAAAATAACCATGAGTAATCCTGGCTAACGTTTATGCCTAATTTTTCTACAAAGTCATTATATTTTTCAGCTCGTTGAAAAGGAAATAAGAGCCTAACTCCCCCTTAGTTAACCACACCTGTGGAAGTCTGCTGGTGTAGATTATAATCCAGACAGTAAGCCCGCTGCGTGGCAGGACAACCAAATCAAGCGAGAGACTCAGAGGTAAACCTTTCCAGCATTATCCTTACGCACCCCACACACTGAAGGGACAGACGCAGCTAACCTCAGGCCTCTGTCCTGACCATCACCTCCACCATCCAACCAGCAGGCTCAAGAAGGAAGGGGGTGGGGAGGTTCTGGACCTGGGTAGGGCAGGGGGATTAGGTCTTCCTTTTCTGCGTTGCTGTCTACCTGAGCCTTCCTCCCATTGTCCCCCTCAGGCCCTTTCCCCACCCTCCACAGGCCTCTCCTCACCACTCTCCACTCTCCACGACTGGTTTCTTAGGGCATGAAAAATGACTCCATGGAATAAAGATGTTTCTCCTCTGATGAGCACATTTGCAGGAGGTATGTCAGAGATCCCGGAGCTTGGGTTGGGCGGTCTCTCCAGAAAGTTGTTTTCCCCCCCTTCTTTCCCTCCCTCCCTCCCTTCTTCCCCCTCTCCAGCCCCTCCCTTTGCTTACTTATTGGAAGAGTAATAAATATTGGGCCGACAGGCCCTTCTCACAGTTACAAAGCCTACCTGTAAGCGAGCTCAATAATTAGCAGTCTTGAAGATGATATATGACTTTCATTACCCTTTGGGACTGGAGACTAAATGAGGACAGAGCTAATTGCCGTGCAAAGCAGTTTGGCATGAATGAGAAAAATGCAGGCCCTGTCTCCTGCCAAAAAAAGGGCCCTATTGCTGCTCTGATCTCAAGGCTGGTTTCTGCCGCAGGAGTTCACTCAGTGTCCATAAATCATGGGCTGCTTACAGCTGGGGCTGCCCTGAGTCGTCAGCGGGCTGTGTGCTGAGTGACAGATCCCAGCCGACTGCATTAGAACTTCAGTTCGCTCTTTCTTCTCCTCCTCCTTGTCCTCTTCCTCCTCCTTTTCTCACTGACCAGAAAATTAAACCCAGACTCCTTGGAGAGGGGAGGCCTGGTGTGGGGTGGGGGCTGTTGACTTGGGTGGGGCCTGGATGTCCAGACGCAGCTGCTCACTCCCTGCATACCGGCTCCCCCCTCAAAACATGTCCCGGGTTCCAACCCCACCCCCCAACATCAGGCCAGGGGAGGATGGTTCTCTCCATCCTCAGGAGGAGGCAGGCCCCTCCTGGAATGCTCCAGACTGAGCTTTTGTCCTTGGTTTGTCATCGAGACAAATGCAGCCTCCCTTCTGGCTGCCTTTCTCCCTCTTCCACTATCACCCTTTCAGGAAATGTTTCCCTTCCCTTAAAGGGAAAGGACTGACAGCAGCCACATGTGTGTCTGCAGCTGACAGATGAAGTGCACAAGCCATGGAGGACAGAGGTAGTAGCCAGCAAGGGGCAGCCATGACAGAAGGGACACTCCTAGAAACACCTTCTTCTCTGCCTCCCAGCCCCATCCCTTGGTCACTCCTCAAGGAGCCCCACTTCTGGGGTGAGAAATGTGCTGACCATGCAGAGTACCATCCCTGTCCTCTCAACACTGCCCTGGGTGAGGAACGGAGGTCCCCTCCCCTGTGGGCAAACACCAATTTCACAATCAAAACTGAGCTCCCTGACTTGTCTAAGGGCAATCATGTTATTAATTCTTAGTGTTGCCAAATTATACTTGACACTTCATTTAAAACTCAAGGTTCCATAATGCAAAGTCTTCTCCTGGCAATAAGGGTGACATGCACAACGAGCGTGTGTGACCCGACAGCCAGGGGCGGAGGGGTGGTCCATGTGACTCCCAGCGAGGGAAGGGGTTGACTCTCACTGGACAGCTGCTCTACACCAGTGATTTCCTGGGTTTATTTCACTGTTTCTCAGTATCCCATTTACTCTCTCATTGCCTTCCCAACAACTCTGTGAGCCAAGTGCTGTGTGATGCCCTCATTGTGCAGATGTGGAAACCAAGACCCAACGAGGTGGTAAGAGGCAAAGCAGCTATTCGTGATCTTGAGAGCCTCTTGCTTCTTTGTGCCATTTAATTTTTCCTTTAAGGATGGGGGCAGGCATTCCCCAATCTGGAAACCTCAGCTGCATTAAGGGGGTGAGAGTCAAGGCCAGACTTTGGCTGCACCTCATACAGTGCCTGGCTATGGCAGCTTAGAAAACTACAGGTGATTTGTCTCACATAATGAAATGCCAGAGGCAAGCCACCCAGGACTACTGGAACGCAAGGATGGCTTTGATTATTCAGACTCTTTCTGTCTTCCCACACCATCATCTTTGCATTCTAGTTTCTTGCACTCTGGTTACAAAGTAGCTGAGATACCACCAAGCATCATGTTGTCAGTCAAGGGAGGGGAAAGGGATTAGAGACCAGACAGAAATGGAATTCTCCAGCTAAGCCTATCTTTCATAATTTAGGAAGAAGAGCCCTCCCCAGCAGACTTCCCTATGCATCTCATTAGCCAGAACCAGATCTCATATCCCCACCTTCTCCCCCATCTAGTCCAATCACTGACCAAAGGAATGGGTTGCCATGAGCCATTTAAACCAATCATGATTTAACTCCTGGGCCTGGAAGATGGCCCAGGGTCTCTGCTTGCTGAGGATCAGGATTCTCCTGGTGCTGATTGCACAAGTCATATTGTTAACAGGGAAGGAGAAGGGATGGCTCTCAGGAGTATAATGAACAGTGCCTGCCACGCCCAGTCCACACCCTTGGCTGCCTCTTACTCTAATGGAAGAGACCTGGGTCCCACCTGGAAAAAGACTAATTTGCTGGGTATGTGCACAGAGAGCTTTGAAGAGTTTTGGAAATTTGGTTCCTTCCTAAGCCACCATCCTCTCTGGGTTTTTTCCACTCCAAGCTCCCTTGAGGTAGGAATTTGTGTTCTACCCTTTGGACCTGGGTCTGTGGATCTGTGTGTGTGTGGGGAGGGATAACACCAGGATCAGTTGTATTGGAAGCTCCAGAGCCAGCTGTGGCCCCTGCTTGGCGCAGACAATGTACTGAGTGAGTAAAAGGAGAGTACCTCCCACAGGGAGGTGGAGACCAGAGTGCTAAAGACTAGGGGCAACAAAATAGAAGCCTTGTCACCTTACTTCTACATCTCACACTCGTGCTTTGTAAAATCTTTGACAGATTGATCTAGGCTATTATAAGAGGGTTGTTCCCTTCCCACCTGACTTACAGCTGCGGCAGAATGGGGCACATCAGTCCCCCCACATCAGTCTGTGGCATTCATGAAATAGTTCTCATCACTGTCTCCTTTCTATTCAACTGGGGGCAGATTCGCTTGCTGGGAAGGGCAGCTGTCAGGGACAGGTGGGAGGCAGGTGGCACTGGGATGTTTGCTGCAGAGCCACAGTACCCACCAGCTCACTGCCCATCCCACAGGACCCCACTGGCCATCTCTGGGCTCCTGGCTGCTTCTCTCACTCCAGATTTCTAACACTTCCCAACACTTTCTTGAGAGGCTCCTCCATGAGAACAGGAAGCGTGCTGGGAGGTTTCTGAGTGCTATGGTCCTACCTCAGGCCCTCCAGGGGCAAATCAGATCACATCTCGCTGTCCTTGAGACCCCAGTGTCTTCTCATATCCTTGAGAATAAAACTTGAAGTAGGGTAACCTGTTATTCCAACATTATTATTAGTAGCACCCTTTTCAGTCTCAAATGTGTCCTAGTCTGGATGATAAATTATGTAGCCCCCTTATCAGGCAGTTGGCTCTGCAAGTCCCCAGCCCTGCCTCTGCCTCAGGGCTCTTCTCCTGTGCTCACTCCAGCTCATGCATCTCACTGCAGCCAGCCAGAGCAGTTCCTTAAAGGGGCCAAGCTTTTGCCGGCCTCACGAACTTTGTACCTGCCTTATCTCATTTGGAACACTCTGCCCTGCTCCTTCCCCTACCTAGTTCTACTCAGCTCTTAGGTCTCATTTCAATGTTCCTTTTTCAGAGGGGTCTTCCTTTATCTCTCTGCCCTAAACCTTAATTAGACCATACAAATACTGTTCTTTTTCTTTATTGCCACAATCATCAACTTGATAACCTGTTAATTTGTTTCTCTATCTCTGTTTCCCCTATTAGATTTTAAGCAGAGACTCCTGCACCTCTAAAACCTAGCAGAGGCAATTGCCTAGTAAGTGTTTTATGAATGAATGAATGAATGAATGAATGAATACACACTATTTCTCTCAAATTCATGCTCCACCCCAAGATACCAAGTTCACTGCAGGGAAATGTAATTCTGGCACAGTCTGAGCTTCCCAGCAACATAACACATTCCTCTGAGCTTCCCATCACAGGATGAGTTCAAACAAAGGCCATAATGGGTTAAGAGACACTGTGCCATAAGGTCTTTCCTGCACCTGGTTCTCATCCTACCTCAGGTAGGAATCAAACAGATTGCCTCCAACTCCACACCATCATATACAAAGCCACAGCAAATATGGACACGTCCCCTTATGGACATGTGAGGAAACTTCCCTGGAATATAGATTTCCAGATAGCTGAACCGACGGGATATTAGGAATATATACACTCAATATACTTAATTAGATTAAATTCCCTCCCCCTCTTTTTTTGGACTGCATAAATTCTAGAATACTTGGGCTGATTATCCATCTTGACAAATGGGACCTTGAACCAAATTTGATTTGATTGAATTTGATTAATTTGATTAAAGAAATGCACCTCCCTTCTATTCTAACTGTCATGGTAAATTTGGTACCTATTATATAGCTACATTTATGTGCTATTGTCCACCCTTAGAAAAAAGAGCTCAGAATGAACTGGATGCTATGGAGATGGCCTGGACAGTGTCAGCACTTGCCCACTCACTGGCACAGATGAAAGGAAAAAGAAAGGGAAAGAAGAAAGTTCTGGTAAAGTCTGGATCTCCTGAAAGTATTATTTTGGCATTGGCTCTCCAGGAGGCCCATGGAAAAATCCATTGTGCAGAACTAGGTCTTACTCTCCAAGACCTGGGCTGGGCTGATAGCAACAACCAGATCCCTCCTATGACCAAGGAGACCAGCACTCAAACCAGGAGCCACTCAAGGGTCAGCCTGGGGCCTATGGGATTGCTGTAGAAGGGAAAGGAGGGGCAGACCCCAGAATCAGCCCCAGCCAACGCAAAATAGATGAGTCTGTCTGCTCCCACCTTGTTGTCCAAACCAGAACTACCAGAGGCAAAGTCTGCTTGACTCATCTGCAGCCTGTCCACAGGCCAGCTCAGGCCTAGTGGACTCTACCATGGGACATCTAGAAATTTGGCAGGATGACTATGTAAGCAGCCTGGACTTCCCATTGAGCAGACAGAAGAATGGACCCTGTTCCCAGTGCAGCAACAGACAGCTTCCCAGACTCCAGTAGACTGCATTCAGACATGCAGACACATGTGCAGACAGACCTGCAGACAGACATTTGCAGACAAATGTGCACCCAGGGATATCAGATATGCAGCTATGGGCACAGAGAAGCACACCTTTTCATATGAACTGACCCGTCTTCTTCCAGCAAACCCCAGAAGTCACCTCAGTCTCCTCTAGAACTGCTAGCCTCACAGTTTATGGCACTATTGCTGAAAATAAAATAGCACTGAGTACCTTCCACTTCCAGGCAAGATATAATAACAGGGACTGGATTTACCCTCTCACCCGAAGTAACTAAAACATAGTACAAAGTATATGAGACACCTTTTGAGACACTGAACCTAAAGCAACAGAGACAGGAAATCAACGAGGTGAGCCATACACTCTTCCCCACTTGCTGCCCTGGGAGTTTCCAGGATGCAGCAAAAGGAGAAGGAATCTCAGGCAGAGATTAGTTGAGGCCATGAGTTAAGGAGAAGGAGCCAAGAGGGTCTCTAAGGAAACCATTCTACCCTGGCATTTGCAGGGTAGAATCTTGGAGAGGAGTGTTGCACACAGAGACAACTGCAGAGATGAGCAGCCTCCTCAAATACCTAGCAAAGTATAGACCAGTGCATGGTGTATGAGGATGCTACCCAAGGCCAGGAAAAGAATGACCAGAAAAGATTAGAGGGTAAAAAATATTTGCTGTTTCCACCAACCAAGCTGGAAACCTCCAGTTTTCACTTGGCTGGTAGAATACTTAGAAGGGTCTCGCTTCAATAGTGGGACTAAGTTAGCCTTAGACTAACACCACCCTAGGGCCACCTAATAAGAAACACCCAAAAAGATCAAACTGTTTCAAGTAACTTGATGGCATACAGAACAAAACCCAAAAATATATATAAGAATACAGCATCCCCAACTATGTAAAATTCAAAATGTCTGGCATCCATTAAAAATTACCACCAATGCAAAGAAGTGAGAAAGTGCAACCCATAGGGAGGAGAAAGATCAATAAATAAAAACCTAGAATTCACACAGATATTAGAATTAGCAGACAAGAACATTAAACCAGTTATTATAACTGCATTGATATTTTCAAAAGCTCTAGCTTTTTGAAAGAGCAAATGTGATAGGGACAAAAAAGACATTTAAAAATCCATATCAACTTCCAGAGAAACAGAATTGAATATACCATTAGTGAACTATAGGACAACTCAAGCAGCCTAATATACAATATATACTACACATAATATATACATATATATAATATGTTGTCTAGAGGCAGGCATGCGCACACATGCAAATATATGACTAGAATTTCCAAAAGAAAGAAGAAATAATGGACAAAATTTTTCATCAAACTGCTAAAGCTCACTCAAGAAGAAATAAATATCCTGAATATTCCTATTATAGAAATTGACTTTGTTGTTATAAACATTCCCAGGCCCAGTTGACTTCACTGGTGAATTCAAACATTTAAGTAAGAACTAACACCAATTCTACATACTCTTCCTTGAAACTGAAGAGCAGAGACTACTTCTGAACTCATTCTATGAGAGTAGGCTAGCATCACTCTTACAAAATTAGACAAGACATTAAGAAAGAAAGAAAGAAAGAAAGAAAGAAAGAAAGAAAGAAAGAAAGAAAGAAAGAAAGAGAGAGAGAGAGAGAGAGAGAAAGGAAGGAAGGAAGGAAGGAAGGAAGGAAGGAAGGAAGGAAGGAAGGAAGGAAGGAAGGAAGAGAAAAGAAAAGAAAAGAAAAGAAAAGAAAAGAAAAGAAAAGAAAAGAAAAAAGAAAACCATTGACCAATATCCATCATGAACTTTAACAAAAAATTTTTTTTAATTTTAGAATTGAACCCAACAATATATTAAAAGATGTATACATTATGACCAGGTAGGGTTTTTCCCAAGGATCCAAGGTTGATTTAACATCCAAAAAATCAATTAATGAATGAAGGGGATAAAATCCAGTTGATTATCCCAATAGATGCAGAAAAAGAATTTGACAAAATCAAGATGAAAATTCACAAGAAATTGGAAGCAGAAGGAAGTGTCCCTGACCTGATAAAAGGCACTACGGAAAGTTCACAGCTAGCATCATATTTAATGGTGAGAGACTGAATATTTTTCCCTTAAGATCAGGAACACAATGATGATGTCTGCTCTTGACACTCCTTTTCAAGATAGTACTAAACAATTCAATAAGGCAAGAAAAGATTGTTTTTAAATTTTCTGACCACAGGTTTATTCAACACAAAATAATCTCTCCAAACTTTGCTGAGGTGTCTGACAATGTCCAGGACAAAACACACATTTAAATTGGAATCCAGTTGCTGGCCCAGCCCCAGCCTTGGCTTTCTTGTCAGCACCAGGGAGCACAGCCATCCTTTGGTGTGAGTCTTGCAGGTCGCTCACTCTCCAGACCTTTGGATGTTGGTCTGCCAGTCTCAGGGAGGCTGAGGTGGAAAGTGGCAGGTATGATCTTAGGGAGCAGATGGAGGTAATCACGGAGAGACTAGACGCCCTTTTGGTAAGTTACCGGTAGAAATGTCTCCAGGCAAACTGTTCCTTCGAGTAGCCTCATGATTTGAGAGACTGCATGGCTTCATGACATAGAGATTAGGCACGTTCTTGTCAGCCAGCTTGGGGCATTTAGGCATGTGCCTATCCTTCTTGGCCACTGTTACTCCCTTTTTAAAAAAGGAGTTCATAGATGGCAATCCAGTTCTTCTTGGACATCAACATCACCACAGCTGCTGCATCCGAGGCCAGAGATGAAAAACAATGCAAGAAAAGATTTTTTAAGAAGTCATTCAGATTGGAAAAGAAGAAGTATATTGTCTTTATTGATATTTGACATGATCAGTTATGTAGAAAACCCATTGGCCTCTATAAAAACCTACTAAAATTATAAGTGAGTTTAGCAAGATTATTATAGGATGCAAGATCAATTTCCAAATATCAATTGTATTTTGATATACTAGCAACGAACAATTAGAAATTTAAAAGAAAATTTAAATTCCATTCTAATGGAAATCAGAATGATTATCATCAAAAAGACAAGAGATAAGTGTTGACAAAGATGTGCAGAGAAGGAAACACTTGTACACTGTTGGTAGGAATGTAAATTGGTGCAGCCACTATGAACAATAGTATGGAGGTTCCTCATAAAATTAATAATAGAACTAACATATTATCCAGCAATCCCACTTCTGGGTATTTATCCAAAGGAAATGAAAACAGGATAAAAAAGAGACATTGGCACTCCCATATTCACTGCAGCATTATAGCCAAGATATGGAAACATCCTAGACATCCATCAAGAGATAAATGAATTAAGGAAGTGTGATAGAGACATACAAACAAACACACAATGGAATATTACTTACCCATGAGAAAGAAGTAAATCCTGCTGTCTGCAACAACATGGATAGAACTTGAGGGAATTCTGCTAAGTGGAATAAGCCAAACAGAGAAAGACAAATACTGTATAGTATCACTTATATGTGAATCTAAAAAAAAAAGTCAAACTCATAAAACAGAGTAGAAAAGCAGTTGCCAGAGGCTGGGAAGTAGCAGAAATAGGGAGCAGCTAGTGAAAGGGTACAGACTTTCAACTATAAGGTGAATAAGGTCTGAGGATCTAATGTACAGTAACATGGTGACTGTAGTTGATAATACTATATTGTGTCATTGAAATTTGGTGAGAGTAGAACTTAAATATTCTCACCAAAAAAAAAGAAAACCCAGATGTATATGTGTGTTGACATATGAATTAATTAAGTAGATGGGGGGAATCCTTTCACAATGTATATGTATATCAAAACACCACAATCTATACTTGAGATATCTTATACTTGTATTTGTTAATTATATCTCAATAGAGCTTAAATTTTTGTTAAAAAGTCCTTTACAATACCATCAAAAATATGAACTATTTAAGGATAAAGCTGACAAGGATAAAGCTGACAAGGATAAAGCAAAAGATGTGTAAGATTAGTACACTGAAAACTATGAACCATTACTGAGAGAAACTAAAGAAAGCCTAAATAAATGGAAAGACATACCATGTTCATAGGTAAGGAGATGGCTAGGATGTCACTTCTCAAACTGATGCACATCACTGATACAATCCTAATCAAAATCCTAGCAGACCTTTTTTGTGGAAATGGACAAGTTGATTCTAAAATTCTCATAGAAATACAAAAGACTTAGAATAAATACAACTTTGAAACATAACAAAGTTGAAGGTCTAGTACTACCTGATTTCAAGACCTATATAAAGGTGCAGTTAACAAGATAGTGTGGTACTGGCACTAAGATAGACAAATCGATCAATGCAACAGAAAGAAACACACACATATCTGGACAATGAATTTTCAACAAAGATGCAAAGACAATTCAGTGAAGAAAGGATAGTCTTTTCAACAAATGATGCCAAAACAAGTGGATATGTATATGTAAAAGAGAAAGTTCAAGCCATACATACCATATGCAAAAATTTTTATCAAGATGAATCATAGACTCTACATGTAAAACCTAAATCTATAAAATTTCTATAAATCTTTGTAACCTTAAATTACACAAAAATGTCTTAGATATGACATCAAAAGGTTGACAGATAAACTGATTAATTAATTACACTTCAGAAAATTAAAATTTTCTATGCTTCAAAAAATATTAAGAGAATGAAAAGACAAGCCATACATTGGGAGAAATCTGTGTGTATTTCATGTCTGAGAAAGCACTTGCACCAAGAATATACAGGAGCATTTGAGGTCTTGCTTCCCAGCAGGTGTTGTCAATTTGCTTCAAATAAATGTTTTGTACTGTTTTTAATTCAAATATATATATATTTATCTCTAAAAATCAATAATAAGAAAACAAACAATCCAATTAAAATAATCAGCAAAAGATGTGAACAGACACTTTCCTAAAGAAAATATACAAAGACAAATAATAGGCGATAGGGAAATACAAATTTAAACCACAATGAGATACAACTATACACCTATTAGAATAAATAGTTCAAATTTAAAAGACTGTACCAAGTATTAGTGAGAACATGAAGAAATTAGATACACTGCTGATGAGAATGTAAAATGGTACAATTACTTTGGACGACAGTTTGACAGTCTCTTTGGAAAAGTAAACATACATGTAATATATAATCCGGCCCACTCCCAGATATTTGCCCAAGAGAAATGAAAGAACAGGTCCATATGAAGACTTGTAAACAAATGTTTGTAGTAGTTTTATTTGCAATAGCTAAAAACTGGAAACAACCCAAATGTCCATCAACAAATGAATTGACAAACAACTGCTATGTTAAAAAAAAAGTGCCAGAGAGACATTGCTACACCCATGTTTATAGCAGCATTATCCAATAGTCAATAGCCAAAAGGTGGGAGGAACCCAAGTGTCCACTGATGGATGAATGAATAAACAATATGTGGTATGTATATACATGCAATGGAATGTTATTCAACCTTTAAAAGGAAAAAAAATTCTGACATATGCTCAAACATGGATGAACATTGAGGACACTATGTTATGTGAAATAAGCCAGTCACAAAAAGACAAATAGTGTATGACTTCACTTATATGTGATACCTAAAGTAGTCACATTCATAGGGACAGAAAGTAAATGGGGCAGCCTGGCAACCACCGGAAACTGGGGAAGGGAGAACAGGAAGTTATTGTTTAATGGGTACAGAGTTTCAGTTCTGCAAAATGAGAGAGTTCTGTGGATCAATGGTAGTGCTAGTTGCACAACAGTGTGAAGGTACTTATTTAACACTACTGAACTGTATGCTTTAAAATGGTTAAGATGGTAAATTTTAAGTTATGTGTATTTTACCACAGCTAAAAAGTTTTAAACTTTTTTTAAGTGCCAAAAGAAACAGATTCCTTACACTTTGAAATAATCTGAGACAGCTTCCTGGAGGAGGTGTCATTGAGGGAGGTCCAAGAAGGAGAGTAAGACCTACAGGTTCAATAGAACACCTGTGCTCTCCTATAGAGAGCAGGACTGGGCATTCCAGGCAGAAGACAGCTTGGGCAAAGGCAGGGAGGCTGGAGTGGCTGGAAAGGTGTGGGGTCAGAAAGCCAGCAGCAGGGCACCCAGGGTTAGGAGTATTAGGCTGAAAAGTAAACTGGGCCCAACCTGCAAGGTCTCCCAGCCCCAGTTAGAGAAGAGAGACATTTGTAAACAACAGTCCTGAGGGAGCCAGACCCACAACACCACGGCTCCGTCCAGACGGCCACTCGGGAAGGGAAAGACCTGGGGTCAGCTCTGGACAGTCGTCAAAAAATAAACACATCCCTGGATATTCAGGAAATGCTCAGTGAGGCTGTGTCCAGGCGGGCTGTTTGCTTATTTGTGACTTCCCTGCTTTCCATCACCCTGTCAGGGGCCCCCCTGCCAGCCTCCTGACCCGGGCGCCCGGCCAGGCCTGGCCTCAGTCATTGGTTTCAGAAGAAAACCTGTCCCTGGGAAGGAAAGAGAGGCAGGAGGGGCAACTGGAGTGCATGTGGAAGGTCAGTGAGTTTGTGTGTGTGTGTCAGAGTATATTTGCACACAAACAGGTTTGGCAGCATTGTGAGTGGCAGAACATGTGTGTGCACAGGTATGTTTGCATGTGCACTCATGGCTCTGTGCGTGCATGTGAATGCTCATGCATGTTGGCATGTGTGTGCGTGTGTCACACCAGAGTAGATGTGTGCCTGGGCAAAGCAGCAGACTCTGGGTCCAGATGGACAGGGTTCAAATCCAACTTGGGCAAGTTAGCCTCTCTGTGCCTCAGTTTCTACTTCTGTTAAATGGGGATTATATTACCTATCTCACAGGTTTGTGGTAAGGATTGAAATGAATTCATAATGAAAAGCACTTTATCAAATGGTACCAGTACACAGTAAGTGCCTAATAAGTTTATTAACTAGGCAAAGTGCCTAATAATTATTCATAAGTTTAGCCACGTGTGTGCATGTATGCCCACACGTGAGTATGAATGAGTGTGTGTCTGGGTTGTGAATGTGAAAATGTGAGCAGCTTTGCAGTCAATGATAATGAGGGTTCTTGAGGGCGAATGTGTTGGGATTTGGGGAGGAGCAGCCATCACCAGCCAGGTGCCAGTCCAGAGGGCGCCTGCCCTGCCTGGCACCCAGCCCCCAAGAGCCCAGGCACAGCCTCCCCACAGAGGCTGGCAAGGCCTTTGGGCAGCTTGCTTCTCCGCAGCCCTCTTCCCTGGGCTGGCTTCTTCCTGCCTGCCCTGGGCTGCTCAAGCCTCCTGTTGTCTTTCCATTTCCTTAGGCTGCAGGAGCATGGTTATTTTTTCCTATCAAAGGCCATTGACCCCAAAAAGGAATCAAGCAAGGGTCAATATAAAAATCACCTTAATCTGGGACTATTTTTCCCTGAAAAATAACAAAGGAGCTCAATAACTCTGCTTTTTAAATCAAAAACAGTAAGTGGTGCCAGTTCTTAAATTTCATATTAGGTGAAATTGTTTCATAAGGGATAAAACACTTTACAGATGTGAGGAATTCTTCTTTTATAGGCATAGCACATCCCACCAGGGTGTGGGAGGACCTAGTAAAGGGAGGAAAGAGAGACCGAGAAGAAAACCTGTGATCGTGCAGCTGAGCAGTTCACAGGGGATGTAAACTTCAATCCAGCCTTCAGTGTTAATGCGGACTAACCATGGCTCTCTGATCCTGCACTCCTCTAACTCTCAAAACTTTACAGCTTCAATTCTAAACAGAAACAGAGGCCTTTGGAATCAGACTGTCCTGGATTCAAGTCCCGGCTCTGTCGTCACCAGCAGTGCTGCTGCGCTACTCACCATGTCCCTGGAATTGTGCCTACTTCCCAGCTATGTGAATTGATTCGTAGTGGGATGAATGGTGACTCCAAAAGGATGTGCCTGTGTCCTAATCTCAGAACCTGTGAGTATTACCTCACATGGCAAAAGGTGTAAGTAAAGGTTCTTAAGAGGAGCAGCTTATCCTGTATTATCCAGACAGACCCTAAACCCAATGACAAGTGTCCTTATAAGAAAGAGGTAGAGAGAAATTTGAGACAGAGAAGAAAAGAAGACACAGACACACAAAGGAGAAGGTTATGGTAAGATGGAAGCCATGATTGGAGAGAGAGTAGTAACAGTTCCTTCTTTCCTCCTAGATTTTTTTAAAGGTTAAATAACGAAATGAATGTAGTTAGTTATGGAACTCAAGATCCTGCTTTAAGATATGGAGTGGCTATATTAACCTGTCAGCACTCAATACTGGGTACACATGGCAAGCAAAATACAGAATGAGCATCACAGTGAGAATTGAAGCTTTATACCTGCCTCGGAGGCCTCAAAACCTGATACTCTGCCTTCCTCACCTCCTCACTCCTAACAACATTCTAGAACAACTCAGTTCCCCTGCCTTTATTTTTCCACCAATGTCTATTCTCCTCTGCTTCCTTCCAGCAGCAGCAACTGCTGAGTGTCAGCTAGACACGGTGCTCTCCAACTAGAGACATCATTTCCCAGACTCCCTTGCAGCTAGGCATGGCCTTCTAAATTGTAACCAATGCAATGTGAGAGGAAGTAATGTATGTCCTCACAAGGAAGCTGTTTGCCCTTCCCTTTCTCCTCCTCTTCCTCAGAGCCACAAGGTGGATTGGTGGAGTCTATTTCAGCCAAGCAGATGAGGACAACACTCGAGACTTATGGAACTATTAGCCATGTGTGCCTACTTAAATTAATTAAAATTAAGTAAAATTAAAAATGCAGTCCCTCAGTCACATTTCAAGTGCTCATTAGACACACGTGGCTAGTGGCCACTGTACTGAACATAGAGTGCATGTCCATCTTCACCAGCAGTTCCATTGGACAGCACTGTCCTGGAGGATGTGAAGCAACAGCACAGAAAGAACCTGGGTCCTTGGACAACTTTGAGAAGCAGAGTTACTTTACAGCCTCCCTGCCTTGAGTGCCTATCAACTTATATTTTTATAAGAGAAGAATAAACCTTCTATCTTTATCTATTTGTCAACCCCTTTTTCATTTAAGTTACCAGGGCAGTTTCTGTTGCTTGTAACTAAGAATGTTGACTTATAAAAAGTGAATAATACAGAAAAGGTAATGAAGGGTTGCTAATATGGTCTGATGGAGCAGGGAGGGCTTTCTTGAGGAAGTGTTATTTATGCTGAGACCTTTGCCACTTGCTCTGCCCATACAGGGCAGCGCTGACTTCTTTGGGTCATGCAGTGCACGGGCCAAAGTGGTGTACACAGTGTAAGAGAGGATGTCCCTCCCTGAAACAGACTTAGATTTATTCACCCACAGGAAATGGTTGATCCTAGTTCTGAGGCAGGAAGAGTACAAGGTGAACCATGTCATAGCATCTAGCAAGGACTTCCAAAGACCACTAGGGGAGTGTTGAAAGGACTCAGGAGCCAAATGAATTGTTCCCTCTAGTCAAAGCAGTAACAAATTGGGCACCAGTAAGAAAACTAACTGCATCCCTTCATGGCTAGCGTAGTTAATTAGAGCATCACCCAAATGTGAAGGTTGCGGGTTCATCTCTGTCAGGGCACATACAAGAATCAACCAGTGAATGTATAAGTAGTAAGTGAAACAACAAAGTGGCACACTCTCTCTCTCTCTCTCTCTCTTGCTCCCCTTTCCTCTCACTCTCTCTAAAATCAATAAAAGAAATTTTAAAAAAAGAAAACTAACTCCAAGCTATTAAAATATAACAAATGTGTTTAAATCTATGAGTTCATAATGATACTAAAAGCAAACAATGCAATACCCAGGAGGATGCTAGGAAACTAACTTGTTCTTTTGAAGTCCCGTAAGTAAAAAGATGAATCCAGTCTTATCCTGCCTTTCCTATATGAACTGTCCCACTGGGTAACCAAATAGTAGATGAGGAGAAGTTTCTCTATGCTAGAAAATGAAGATCAAATGATAGTTTTTGCAGCCCTTCATGGATTTGCGGATCTAGGCATTGAGTATCGATGGCCCCTAATATCCCAAAAAGAGAGACAATCAAGACATTATGTGTCTCCCAATGGAAGATACACCTCTACCACTGTGATAGCCTTGCCAAAAAAAAAAAAAAAAAACCTGAATTTGATCAAAACTTGAAATCCAACTTCCAACTTATAGGAAACTCAGAGTCCAGAGGAGCTTTCTAAATGTATGATTAGAAAATTAAGGCTGTGAGAAACTCTTCTGAACAACAATCCATTTTCTTCAACAAATCAACTTTAAGAAAAGAAATAAAGTAGAAGCTTATGAATTGATAAAGGCTTAGAAAAATGCTCAATGTCACTAATTATCAGAGAAATGTAAATGTAAATATAAACCACAATAAGATATCACCTCACACCTGTCAGAATGGCTATCATCAATAAATCAATGAACAACAAGTATTGGTGAGGAGGAGCAGAAAAGGGAACCCCAGTGCACTGTTTGTGGGAATGCAGACTGGTGCTGCCAGTGTGGAGAGCAGTATGGAGTTACCTCAAAAAATTAAAAATGGAACTACCTTATGACCCAGCCATTCCACTTCTGGGAATTTATTCTAAAAAACCCAAAGCACTAATTTGAAAGAATATAGGCACCCCTATGTTTGTTGCACTGTTATTTACAATAGCCAAGATCTAGAAATAGCCCAAGTGCCCATTGGTAAATGAGTGGATGAAAATGTGGTGCATTTATATAATGGAATACTACTTGGCTGTAAAAAAAAGAAGGACATCTTACATTTTGCAACAGCATGGATGGACCTGGAGATTATTATGCTCTATAAAATAAGCCAGTCAGAGAAAGACAAATATTATGTGATCTCATATGTGGAATCTAATGAACAAACTGACAAACAAAATGGAAACAGAGGCATGGACACATGGAACAGACTGACAGCTGTCAGTGGGGAGGGAGACTGGATAAAAGAAGGTGAATGGATTAAGAAAAAAATGTATATATAGTATATATATAAAACATATATATACACACATATGTATGTGTATAAAAAACACATAGACACAGACAATAAATAGTATGTTGGTAACCAGAGGTGAAAGGGGTGGGAGCAGGTGGAGGTGGGCAAAGGGGGTAGAATAGGGACACAAAGAGACTTTGCTTGGGTTGATGGTGCATGATGCAGTGTGCAGATGATGTTTTATTGAGTTGTAAACTTGAAGCTTCTACGGTTTTGTGAACCAGTGTCACCCCAATAAATTCAATTAAAAAAAAGAAAAAGACTTAGAGATATGTCATCTCATCACAATGTGTGAGCCTTATTTCAATCCTGACACAGACAATAATTTTTTTAAGTATGGTATTAATTAAACATTTGGAAATTTTCATAATGACTGGATATATCATTATCTTAAGGAATTTTTATTCATTCTCTTAGGTGTAATGGTATTTTCAGATGAAATGATGAGATGTGGCTTTGCTTCAATATAATCTAGAAAAGGTGGAAGTAAATGGGGATATGGATGAAAAAAATGACTATGAGTTGATAATTGTTGAAGTCAGGTCATAGGTACACAGGGGCTCATTATGCAATTCTCTTTCTGTTTAAATATTTGAAAATTTTGACTTCTGGACAAGATGGAGGCATAGGTAGGTACACCTCACTTCCTTATACAACCAAAACAGGGACAACAACAAATTTAAAAACAACCAGAACTGCCAGAAAATAGAACTGTATGGAAGCCAACAACCAAGGAGTTAAAGAAGAAACATTCATCCAGTCTGGTAGAGGGGCAGAGACAGGCAGCCGAGATGGAGAGCACACAAGGCAAGATGGCAGCTGGAGTACCAGGCAGTCCCATGTTCCCATGCGGATAAACTGGGAGGAACAACTGGGGAGTGATACAGACCATGCAACCCAGGGTTCCAGCGTGGAAAAGTAAAGCCTCAAAAGTTCAGGTTGCAGCAGCGGGAGAAACTCCCAGTCTCACAGGAGAGTCCACTGGAGGGACTTACAAGGTCCTAGAATGTACACAAACACACCCACCCAGGAATCAGCACCAGAAGAGGCACAATCTATTTGTGGGAAGTGAGGGAAGTGACTAAAAGCAGGGCAAGAGCCAAGGAAGCACCATTGTTCCCTCTCTGACTTCTCCCCCACATACACACAGTGAAGTTCCTTGCCCTGGCGAATACCTACTACTCTGTCCCTTACAATGTAACAGGTGCACCAAAACAAAGAAACATGTTCCAAATGAAAGAACAGATCAAAACTCCAGAAAAAGAACTAAGTAATGAGGAGATGTACCTATCAGGTACAGAGTTCAAAAAACTGGTAATTAGTATGCTCACAGAAATGTCTAAGTACGGATGCAAAATAAAGAAAGAAGTGAAGACTATACAAAGTGAAATAAAGAAAAATATGCAGGGAACCAACAGTGAAGGGAAGGAAACCAGGACTCAACAATTCCTAAACCAATGATTTGGAACAGAAGGAAGAAATAAACATTCAACTGGAACAGAATAAAGAAACAAGAATTTTTTTTAAATGAGGAGAGGCTTAGGAACCTCTGGGACAACTTTAAATGTTCCAACACCCGAATCATAGGGGTGCCAGAGGGAGAAGAGGAAGACCAAGAAATTCAAAACTAATTTGAAAAAGAAATGAAGGAAAACTTCCCCAATCTGGTGAAGGAAATACACATGCAAGTCCAGGAAGTTCAGAGTCCCAAAGAAGTGGGACCCAAGGAGGACCATACCAACACACATTATAATTAAAATGTCAAAGGTTAAAGATAAGGAGAGAATCTTAAAAGCAGCAAGAGAAAAGGAGACAGTTATCTACACAAGAATTCCCATAAGACTATCAGTTGATTTCTCAAAAGAAACCTTACAGGCAAGAAGGGGCTGCAAAGAAGTATTCCAAGTCATGAAAGGCAAAGACCTACATCCAAGGTTACTCTATCCAGCAAAGCCATCATTTAGAATGGAAGGGCAGATAAACTGCTTCCCAGATAAGGTCAGGTTAAAGGAGTTCATCATCACCAAGCTCTTATTGTATGAAATGTTAAAGGGACTTATCTAAGAAAAGAAGATCACAAATATGAACAGTAAAATGACAACAAACTCACAACTATCAAAAACTGAACCTAAAAAAAAAAAAACACTAAGCAAACAACGAGAACAGGAACAGAATCACAGAAATGGAGATCACATGGAGGGTTATCAGCAGGGAGGAGGAATGGAAAGAGAGGGGAGAAAAGTACAGGGAATAAGAAGCATAAATGGTAGGTACGAAATAGACAGGTGAAGGTTGAGAATAGTATAGGAAATAGAGAAGCTGAATAACTTATATGTATAATTCATGGACATGAACTAAGTGGGGAGGATGCTAGAGGAAGTAGGGTGCAGGACAGAGGAGGAGAAAAGGGAGGAAAAAATGGGCCAACTGTAATAGTACTATCAATAAAATATACTAAAATAAATAAATAAATATTTGAAATTTTCTGTTTGAAATATTCTCTTTTTTTAAGATTTTTTTATTTATATTCAGAGAGAATGGAAAGGAGAGAAGAAGAGAGGGAGAGAAACATCATGTGCAAGAGAAATAGAGACCAGTTGCCTCTGGCAACCTAGGCATGTGCCCTGACCAGGAATCGAACCAGCAACCTTTCACTTTGTGGGATGCGCAACCAACTGAGCCATGCCAGTCAAGGCTGACACTTCTTTAAAGAATCTTTTGATATTGCCCTGGCCAGTGTGGGTCAGTTGGTAGGAGTGTTGTCCTGTAACTGACAGGTTGCAGGTTCAATTTCCAATCAGGACACACACCTAGGTTGCAGGTCCAATTCTGGGAAAGTATCATCCCCAGTCCAGACATGTAGAGGAGGCAGCCAATCTTGATATTCTCTCACACATCAAGGTTTCTCTCTCTCCTTTCCTCTCTCCCTTTCTCTCTAAGAACAATGAAAAAAAATGTCCTCAGATGAGGATGGAAAACAAAAATTAAAAAAAATAAAGAACCCTTTAGTATCTTTATCTGTTTGAAATTTTCTAAAAGTATTTTTTTTTAATTCACCACACACAAAATCCCAGGGCACAAACCAAGATGACTGGTCCCAGATTCCGTTCTCTGCCCTACCTGGAGCCACCTCGCTTCTACCAGCCGACACTCCTGCCCATGCCTGTCCAAGGACCTCAAGGGGGTCCCTGCTACTGAGTCTTTTCATTGTTGTTTAATAACTACTTTATTGTGATGTAATCACATATTACACATTTTGCTCATTTAAAATGTGCAATTCAATGGTCTTTGGTAGAGGCACTGATGTGTACAACCACCACCACAGTCAATTTTAGAACATTGTCGCTGGTCCTTCTCACATACACACTCTAAAATTTAATACCTTCAACTCTTACACAAAAGGAGTTGGAATCTCGATGGTCTTGATCCTCTCTCTCCCAGAAGGCCTTTTCAAGTTTTGTAGCAGTTTTCCCACAATGATAGAAGTTCCACATATCATTTACTCTATACAGAGTGACACCTCACTGGCTACCCTATCACGGAATAATGCATGACAGCCTTCCAGGCCCAGGCCCAGCAGGAGCAGAGGCTCCAAGGGGTGAAGCTGTGAGTGCACATGGGATCACCTGGAATCCTTCAGTCCGTCAGAGGTGAAAAAGGAAGCTGGAGATGGAGAAATCCAGGCGGGGCTGAAGAGACTGGATTTGAGTGGTCCCCTAACAGGTAGGGGCTGCAGGTGTCCAAGCCCAGAGGAAAGAAAGCCACTTCTCTCTGCCCTCTTTCCAGGCAGGAAACCCCCAGGCCATCACCACCCCTTTCCTGTCCACCACCCTACTCCTGAAGCCTGCAAATCACGCAGGTCTCTGAGCCCAGGCACTCACACCATTCAAAGCAGTAGTTTCCTTTATTCGAAGACAAGAGATCTTTGCACTGTGGGCAGACCCGCCAGGAGCCCTTTCCCCTTCCCATGCTCCCTTCCCAGGGAATCAATCTTCTTAAACCTTATCCTCCCCGAGACCATCTGGATAAAAACCATTCAGGAAACTCAGCCGGGTACTAAGCCCAGAGCCTTCATCCATCTTGCCCTGTCAGAGCCCAGCACTCCAGCCTTAAAGAATCCTTACAGCTGGGGCCACCTCAGGCCTCCAGCCACAGCAGCCAGTCCTGCCTGCACTCAGAGCTGCACATTCCTGACAGCTCCAGCCCTCACCCTACCTGTGCACCCTTGGTCCCACTCTCCTGGGTCACCCAACTGTAATATCAAGAGAAGGAGTATGGCAGAGTGAGAAGAATTCATATAGACCCAGGGTTGGAACCTTTCTCTTCTGTGTGACCTTGCCCAAGTGGCTTGACCTCTCTGAGCCTCTGTACCCTCTTCAGTAACATTGTGGCTAATAAAACTCACCTTGGGAACCGTGGTGAAGCTTAAATGAGATAAAGTACTTCCAAATCACTTTTCTCCTCATGTGTTCTGCTCCAGCCTTCTTGCTGTTCCTTGGACTCTTCAACCATCCTCCCACCCAAGAGCCTTTGCACTTGCTGTGCCCTATACCTGCAAACTACTTCTCTGGATGCCCACATGTATGACTCCCTTCTTTCAGGTCTCAGCTCAGGAGGTTACCTTGTCTTCAAGCTCAGAAAGGCCTTCCTTGACCAGCCCACCTAAAGTAGACACCACCACCACCATTCCTCTCTAGCCTTTATGTGCTTTCATTTTCTTCGAAGCCCTTAATACTACCCAGCACATTAGAGAGTGACATGTTCATTGACTGCCTGTCTTCTCCACTGGAATGTAAGTTCAGTGAGGGCAGGACCACATTCCCTGCTGTGTCCCCAGTGCTGGGACAGTCCCAGGCACTCAACAAATATTTAACTAGTGGAACCATCAATGGCTGATTGCACAAATGAGTCTCCTTGCACAGAACCCGGCCTATCACAGGTGCTCAGTAAATCAGAGTTATTATTCTTACTACTTTGGTCATATTGAGAGAGGCATGAGGGTCCTGGACACCTGAGAAAAGGTGGGGCTAAGGAGATGATGTCAGAACACCCTGTTCTGAGGCCAAACCCCACAGGCCATGGCATTTGGCCAAGGCAGGGATTTGCCATCAGAGAACTCTCCAGCCTGAGGAACTTGAGCTCCACCCATTGCAAGCCCTGCCTCCAGTGACCTCTTGGAGCTGGGTCTGGGCAGGAAGGGGATTGAGATGGGCCTGGTCCTGAGGCTGGACAGACCCTCCCACCCACACCTAGATGGATACCCATCTTGCTTCAGTAGTGGGGTTAATGAGAGGCTCTCTGTCCTTATAGGGAGCCCGAGCATCAAAAGAGCATGGTCACCAGGACTGAATTTGTGGGGGACCTGGCAGGTCACATATGGAATTAGGCCAGTTCCAGCCCAAAGAACCAGGGAACAGGGTCATGAGTCTAGCCTAAACGGTGCCTCCAGAAGCCTGGGATTTCCCAACCCAGAACATGCTGGGCCCCAGAGTTATGAAGGAAAGAACAAATCTCTGTGGAAAGGCCAGCTCCATCCTCTAGCTGTGTGACCTCAGGCAACTCACTTAACCTCTCTGAACCTCAGTGTCCCTTCTGTCAGGTGGAAATAATGATATCTACCTCAAGATGCAGACAGGATGATTATCAAGAATAATAATGTTACCATTTATAAAAATTTTTCTACATTCTAGGGATGTTATCTTATCTCCTTGGATCCTCAAAACTCCCCTAACATTGGGTATTTCTCTTCTTACTTTACAGAGGAAGTAACTGAGGTTCAGAGAGGGCAGAGACCAGCCCCAAACCACACAGCTAATTAGAATCAGAGCAAAATTCAGACTCAAGTCTGCTGGTTATCAAGTCCCACTTTAACCACCATCTAGACAATGCACTTGAACCCCCAGCACCTGTCCAGGCACCAACTGGTTCCCAAACAAAGTGAATTTTCTTCTCCTTCCCTCAGCTTCAGGTCAGCGTGCAGGTGAGCCCAGCTATAAGGTCTGCAGGGACAGGGAGGCAGATGGCCCTTAGGCTGGGTTGAGGCTGTAGCAACAGCCCCCACGCCATCCCCAGCAAAGCACAAGCAGCATAGGCTGGCTTCCTGCTTCCAGCAGGTTGTGAGAACCTTCCCCAATACCTCCTCCTCAGCCCAGACTGGCTGGGGTCATCCTCACAGAGGAAGTTCAGCCAGGTCAGGCCTGCTGTTTCCCAACTGTTTCTGGAGTGACCCTCCACAGCTTGCCCACTCACCCCTGGGCTAAGAACCCCAAAGACCCCCTGCCTGGCAAGGTTATGCTGCCATTGGTGTTGTGGTCTCGATAGGGGACAGCCTAATTCATGTATGACCCACACCCATAAATCAGGGAGGGTGGGGGGATATTCATAAATCCATATCAAACAGCCCCCAAATTATGACAGATGACATGGCAGTCATAAAATTGCACAAGCAAAACTCACCAAGTCATTAATTTCATGGCCGTAGAAAATAAACAGACACATTTTTTCGCGGCCCTAATAAATTTTTAAAAACTCAAAGAATGGTCCATCTGCTTCAAATAATTTTTAATTTCCTATTCTGTCTCATTCCCATTAGCTATTCCACTGAGATATTTGCTAAATTCTTTCATTTACCTCCTCCCATCTGTATTCAATTACCCTATTCCCAAATAGAGTGAGTTTTTGTTTCTCCTAAGCGCTGTACAAAATACCCCTGCCTGTACCTTAAAGCAAATGTTATGTGTGTTTTATTATCTGTTAGACTGTATGAGTCATTCTAACTCGATTGCCTGTGCGGAAAGGCTTGGAGAGCAATCTGATTTTGATGTTTTCTGGCTTGGGTGGAAAACACCTGCCCGATTCTCAAAGCTAATCTATTAACGTGGTAAATGCTGTAGCAGATGTTCCTGAGTGAGCGAGGGGCCGCGCTGGGCTGTGACCGGTGCAGAGTGTCAGGCGCACAGTGGAAATGCTCAGAGATCAGAGGCCAGCAGTGCCACTGGGGGCTGAGCTCTCACGAAGTCACATTTTCCATCTGCCCCCAAGCTCAGGCTGCCTGGTGACTCCTTGCTGTGTCTCTGGGCTCTCAGCAGTCACTCAGGATGGAAGGACATTTCAAGGTCACCTAGCCCACCCCACTGTACTCCTGTTTTTTACAGAAGGGAGACTGAGGCCCAGAGAAGAGGTATATCTTGTCCACAGCCACACAGCAAACTCAAAAGGGAGAACATCCTTAGAAGCTGCAGATCCTCCTACACAGTAGACCCTGCAATGAGCTGGGATTCACTTTGGGGAGCTGAAATGGGGAGAGCAGGCGGATTCTGTGAGCACCTTTCCCTCCAGTGCCTTCTACCTGGGAAAGCAAGCTCACTTAGAGGCTATTCAATCTAAAATTCTTTGTAGGCCATCGTTCCTCATCCTTCAGGAGCTGGGCCAGGCCGGTGGCAGAATGGGGAGCCAGAAAGTGGACTGAGGAGCCAAAAGCCTGCTCCACAGTGGGTTAGTTTCAACACTATATATACACTGGAAGATGCAAAGCCCTGGGAGCCTGGACTTCCAGGCCAAGCTGCAGAGCTGGGAAAGAATTAGGATCTCCAAAGCCACCCATGTTAGGGACCACATAGCTGCACTGTGTGTGCCCACATTCTCTCGGCCCACATCATTTCCACAGTGCTGATGGCTTCTTACTATGGGTACCTGCAACACTGTCTGGGAGCTTTGTGTGGCCTGGAATTGTAGTAGACTCTCAGGACAGGCCAGAGGTACCAGAGATTTAATGCCCCCAAGAGCATCCCTGAAACAGTGTCTGATAGGAGTTGGTGTGTAAATACACCAACTTCCTCCCCTCTTGGATGGGACAATTCTGAGGCATGCTCTACACTAGTTGTTCTCAATTAGGTACAATCTTTCCCCCAAGGGGACATTTGGCAACGTCCAGATATTTTGGTTGGATGGTTGCTATTGGCATCTTGTAGGTAGAGGCTAGGGTGCTGCTAACATCCTATAATGCACAGGACAGCTCCAACAAACACTAATTATCTAGTCCAAAATGTCAGTAGGGCCAATGTTCTATACCCTTTCCCCAAGGTCCCCAGATGCCCACAGCAATAACCTGCTCATTTAGGCACACTCTCCTGACTTCTTTCCCCTCCCTGGCCCACTTCCCCACACTCCTTCCAGCACTTCCCAGGACCATCTCCCATGTAACTACTTTTACTCAAACCCTCATCTCAAAGTGGGCTTCTTGAGGGACCCAACCAAAAATAACCCATTACTACAGTCATGGTGACAACCTTGGAAGGGTCTCATAGACTTGGGTTCCTATTTTAGCCATCTACACTCTTACCACTCACAGTCAGTCCCAGGGATACCCACACTGATGGGGCTACTTGAGGCCACACCATGAGGCCACACATGAGGCCACACCAGCTCACTCACCAAGAAATGTGATGTAAGACTTGAGTACAGATTCAATGCAATCCCTATCAGAATCCCAGTTGACTTCTTTGTAGAAATTGACAAGTTGATTCTGAAATTCATATGGAATTACAAGGGACCGTAAGTACCCAAAACACTCTTGAAAAGGAAGAGCATAGGAAAACTCACACTTCCTGATTTCAAAACCTGCAACAAAGTGACAGTAACCAAGGTAGTGTGGTACTAGCATAGAAATAGATATATAGTTCAATGGACTAGAATTGAGAGTCCAGAAATACCCATATATCTATGGTCAAGTGACTTTCAATAAGGGTATCAAGACCATTCAATGGAGAAAGAATAGTCTTTTCAACAAATGATAGCAGGACAACTGGTTATCTATATGCAGAAGAAATTGGAACCCTTACCTCACACCATATACAAAAATTAACTCAAAATGGATCAGAGACATAAATGTAAGAGCTAAAACTATAAAACTCAGAAGAAAACATAAGAGTGAATCTATATGATCTTGAATTTGGCAAAGTATTCTTATATATGACTCCAAAAGTATGAGCAATAAAACAAAAAGTAAATAAAATGGACTTCATCAAAATTGAAAACTTTTGAGCTTCTAAGGACACTATCAATAAATTAAAAATACACCCCACAGATTGGGAAAAAGTATTTGTAAATCATATATCTGGTAAGAGACTTATATTATTAAGTATCCATGAATTTAGAACTATTTTCTCCCAGTGAATTTAAATTTTATATATTGACTTTCTATATCTCTAATACTTATTTTTCTTAAAGTGTATTTTGTCTGCTATTAATATAACTATGCCAATTTTCTTTTTGTTAGTATTTTTCTTGTATTCTTTCACTGTTTTCCTTACAATTTCTTCATGTTTTAGATATGCCTCGTGTTGGCAGCATTTGACTATTTTTTAAATCCAGTCTGATAGTCTATATATTTTAACTGGAGAGTTCAGTCTCTTTATATTTATAGACATTAAACATATACTTGGCTTTATTTCTATGATCTTATTTTGTATTGTAATTTGTCCTTCTTCCTAAGGGTTTCTTTTTGTCCTCTGTTGCATTGTTTTGAATTGATTGAGATTTTTTTCTCATCACATTTTTTAACTCATCTATTAGTATGGAAGATAGGCATTCTATTTCTTAGTCTTTTATTGGCGACTCAGCATTTTGAAATGATTACCTAACTTAACATAGTCTAAAGTTAGTCAATATCTGACCCTTGTCCTGAACAATGCAAAGTACTTTGAAACTTTAATTCCATTTAGTTAAGGACCAGCCTTTTAGTTCCATCTCTTGTTTAATCCTCATGGAACAGACATTGTTTTAGACAGTGAGTGTGTTTATTTACATTTACCTATCATTTCTTCTTCTATCTCAGACTTTCATCCTGAGATCATTTTTCTTCTCAAGTTCACTCTTCAGAAATTCCTTTAAGGGGGGTCTGTTATTTATACAGTCTCTCCATTTTAGCATAAATAAAAATGCTTTATTTCCACCTTTATTTTCTTTCTTGCAATTTTATTGAAATATAATTCACATACCATAAAATTCACCCTTTGAAAGTATGCAGTTCAGCCCTGGCTGGTGTGGCTCAGTGGATTGAGTGCCAGCCTGTGAACCAAAGGGTTGCCGGTTTGATTTCCAATCAGGGCACATGCCTGGGTTGTGAGCCAGGTCCCTAGTGGGGGACACATGAGCGGCAACCACTCAACGATGTTTCTCTCCCTCTCTTCCTTACTCCCTTCCTCTCTCTCTCTAAAAATAAATAAATAAAATCTTTTAAAAATAAAGAAAATATATAGTTCAGTGGCTTTAGTATAACTCATAGGATTTTACAAACATCACCTCTAATTCCAGAATGTCTCATCACCCCAAAAAGAAATCCCATGCCCATTAGCTGTCACTTCACATTCCCCCCACCCTCATCCCAGCCTCTGGCAGCCATGAATCTACCTTCCATCTCTATGGATTTGCCTATTCTGGACATTTCATGTAAGTGAAATTGTGTATTTTGTGGCCTTTTTGTCTGACTTCTTTTTTAAAAATTATTTATTCATTTTTAGAGAGAGAGGAAGGGAGAGAGGGAGAGAAACATCGATATGTGAGAGAAACATCAATCAGTTGCCTCTCACCTGCCCCCACCTAGGGACCCAGCCCAAAACCCAGGCATGTGCCCTGACTGGGAACCGAACCAGCAACCCTTCAGGTCACAGGCTGACACTCAATCCGCTGAGCCACTGTCTGACTTCTTTTGCTTAGCATGTTTTCACTGTGCATCCATGTTGAAGTATATGTCAAAACTTCATCCCTTTTTATGGCAAGTAAAACTCGATTGTATGGATATACCACATTTTTCATTCATTTATAAGCTAATTGACATTTATATTTTAAGAAATTATTTCAGTATTATTAGAGACTGGACTGGGGCATACAGTCCTTAGTTGGTGTGATTTTTCAAAAACCCTTTGAAATTGTTGTTCTTCTGTCTTTCATTGTTACTATTGATATTATTATAACTGATAAGCCATTAGTCTAATTTTATTCTAATTAGAAGAGTTGAGAACAACAAAAATTTTTCTTTCTGGTACTTTTTAAATCTTTTCCTTATCTTTGGTATTCTTCAATTTGGATGTATCTATTCAATATGTATAGACTTATTTTTATTTACCCTGTTTGGGATTCACTGAAATTCCCTTTTTAAATTTTTTTAACTTTTTTTAACTTTAACTTAGTTGACATTCAATATTATATTAGTTTCAGATGTGTAGCATGGACATTTATGTTACTTACAAAGTGATCCCCCCAAGAAATCTCATACCAACCTGGCACCATATATAGTTATTATAATATTGCTGACTGTTTTCCCTATGCTGTACTTTATATCTCTGTGATGAAATTCTTGAATTTGAGAATTCACGTTTTTTAATAATCATGGGAAATTGTCAGCTACTTATCTCTTTGAATATTGATTCTTTCCCATTAATTCTATAATCACTTTCCAAAAATCTGATTAGAAATATATTAGAACTTTTCATTCCTTTGTCTATAGCTTATTTTCATATTTTTCATTTTTCTCTCTGTGCTGGATTATGTGTAATTCTTTCAAATTTACCTTCCGGTTTACAAATTCCCTCTCCAGCTGTGTCTGTTCTATTTAACTATTCCACTGAGTTTTTCATTTCATATGTAATATATTTAAATTTCTAGAACCTCTGTTTGGTCCTTTTTCCAATCTGCCTGGTCATTTTTGCAATGCCTTGCTTTTTTCTTGTGCCACAGAAGCTGAAATTATGGCAGATGTAGGCCGCCCAGCGAGGTGGATGTCCTCAGCATGTGCAGTGGTTCACTGGCCAGTTACTTCTCTGGACTGATGCTGCCAATTTGTTCCTGGCCCCTTATAATTTTCGTGTGTTTTTACAGGCTCTTCTGGTAGCTGAAGAGAATTTCAAAAATATTTTTTAGCATCATTGTATGTTTTTTAGCTGATTTCTTTGTAAACCTTCAGCCATATAGATTTCAAATTCTTTATCCAACATCCATGCTTTCAGAAAATAACTACTGACCACCTACTACGTGCCAATAACTGTCCCGGGGTCTTTCGGGAGAACAAACCAGAGCCTGTTTCTGCCCTCGGGGCTTTGTATAGTTTCCGGAGAAGCCAGAAACTCCACAGTTAACCAGTATGCTCTGAAGGGGTAAAAGTTAGTGAGCAAGTCCATGCTGCAATATATAAAGACCAGAAACACCAATAATCAAGTTGATTCTCTTTATGAGATATTTTATGAGATATGAACTAAATATTCAACATTTAGTTAAGGGGGAAAATTCCTTACGAAGCAAAACACAAGCTCTTCTCTTGCATTAGAAGGCATTAGGGAAGCTGTCTGTTATTCAGGCACATGTTAAAATTGCAACATATATCTTTCGCACAGAGGATCTAGCCCCCACCCCAAATCCAAGCTACTTAAAAAAGCAGTTATTCCAACCACATACAGTAGCCTCCTGGAGAGCTGTTCTGGTAAATTTTTCCATTTCCTTACATTTCCTTACATTACATATCTTAGCTGCTTCCCTAGCCATCCCTTAACTTTAGTGTCCTGAGTAACTATTGCTGCATAACAAATCACTCCAAAACAGTGGCTTAAAATGAAAAATATATATTATGGCTTGAATTGTGTCCCCTCAAAAGAGATGTTGAAGTTCTAACCCTCAGCACTCAAATGTGGTCTTACTTGAGAAATAGGGTCATCACAGATGTAACTAGTTAGGATGAGACCATCCTGGGATAGGGTGGGTCCCTAATCAAATGTGACTGGCGCCCTTATAAGAGGAGGAAAATTTGGACAGAGACACCCAGGAAGAACACAATGCAAAGATGGAGTCGGAGACTGGAGTGATGCATCTACAAGGCGAGGAATACCAAGCATTGCCACAAAAAGCTAGGAGAGAGGCATCAAACAGGTTCTCTCTCAGCACCCTCAGAAGCAACGAGCCCTGCCAACACCTTGATTGTAGCCTCTAGCCTCCAGAACTGTGAGAGAGAGAATAGATTTGTTGTTTTACCCCCTTTGTGGCCATTTGTCACCTAAGCAGCCCTAGGAAACTCACACATGATCATTCACTTTGCTCCTGAGCCTGGAGGTTGCCTGGAATCCAGGCCATTCTCACTCTGGGTGTGTCATGCATTGTAGGCATTAGGTGGCTGGGTCTGGGTTCATCTCAAAGGCCTCCTCATGCACTTGCCTGACATCTGGGCTGAGAAGCCTCAACGAGCTGCAGCTGGAGGAGTTGTGACCCTCTGGGCATCTCTCTCCCTCCACATGGTCTCTGCATGTAGCAACCTCAGGGTAGATGGACGCTTACAGGGCAGCCGGCTGCTCCTAGAGCAAGGGTCCAAGAGAGAATCTGGGAGAAACTATTTGGCTCTTTTCTAACTAGCTTCGGAAGTCATAGAACATCACTTTCACTACATTCTGTTCCCAGAGCCCACCCAGGTTCAAGGTGAGGAGACATATAGGTTCCGCCTCCTGATGAGAGGAGTGCCTGAGAATTCATGGACATGTTTTAAAACCTCCAACCAGCTCAGTTAGTGGGGACATCTGGCTTGGAGGATGGGGGGAGGCTCCCTGGAGACAGCAACGTCTGCCTGCCTGAACCCTGAAGCAGGAGGAGTTAGCCATGAACCAGGTCTGTGGCAGGGAAAAGAGCCACGCCTCTCCCACCCCTCCCACCGGAGGCTGGAATACACCCTCTCCAGTCCTCAGTCCTCAGGACATCCTCCAGGACTGTTGGAGCCCAGACTCACTCACTTGGCTGAGACTCTATGACAGTCCCTGGAGATCCAGACTCTGCCCAGAGACCACCCAAGCCAGAGGTCATCCCTAGGGGCTCCTCCCTGGCCACCACCCAAAAGGGTAGACAAGCTCAGGTGCTTTGTGTGCCTGATGGAGACCCACCTTTCTGCCCTTAGTCTGAGGCCATTTCTGTCCCTGCCTCTCCCACTAATCTGGGGCAAAACAAGTCCCCTCAGAGAAGGCTCCCATGTATAGAATAACCACCCCTGAGGTTTGGGGACTCGGTCCCAGGGTCTGGAGCAGTTACTCTTCCCCAGCTAACTTAATTCTCTGCCTTCTGATGAATATTTAAAAACAGTATGGTGATTGCCGGAGGGAAAGAGGGTCGGGGGAGGTAGGAGAAGGGATGGGGAGATAAATGGTGATGGAAGGAAACTTGACTTGGGTGGTGAACACACAATACATATACAGATGATGTATTATAGAATTGTACACCTGAGACCCATATAATTTTATTAACCAATGTCACCCCAATGAATTCAATTAAAAAATAAATAAATAAATCCTCTCCCTGCCCCTCTCTGTTGATAAGGAGACATGCATTTCTCGTTACACTGTTAGCCTGTGGAGGCCACTTTTCCATCAAGGGAAACATCCAGTTGTCTGATCACCTGGAAGTACCTAATCAGGGACGCACACACCTACGTACAGTGCTCAACTTCTCCGAGAAGCCTCTGATCTCCAAAGGGGGCCTGTGGTCACATCAGCCTTTCCTCCAGTCCTGCCTCTGCCTCAGAGCAGCAACCAAGGCCATCCGATAGAGTGCCTGTTCGCTGAGCCCCTGCTGCCGTTCAGCACGGAGCCATCTGTCCTCAGAGGGGGTGCTCTAGTGCACGCCACCCCGCGCTGGGGAAGCCCAAGCTGGGGGAGCAGGAAGTACTAGTTTGTGTCTGAGACTCAGTGTCAGTTTGTCTCAACATTTCTGTCCAGAACCTGAGATCCTTCTCTTCTCCCTTCCTCTCACCCTCCTTCTACTCCCTCTCTCTGCCTCATTCTTCCTCCCCTTCCCTCCTGTCTGTCTGTCTACGTTTGTGTCTCTGAGCTCTTTCGCTGTCACAATCCCCACCCCCGCCAACACACACACACACACAAGGGTCTAGGGCTGTGTGCAGGGTTTGGCCTTCCCCTCAGTCTTCAGTACCAGGATCTGGCCAAATTCATAGGAAAACTCCATGAAGGAATGAACAGTAGCTCCTGGCAGCCTCCTTCTCCCCTCCCCCCAATAACAGACCTTTCCCAGGTCTCTAAGCTGAGACCTAAGGTGGGATGGATGGGTAAGAGAATGACCAAAGACCCAATGGCTAAGGAGGGGGATTATTCTCAGTGGCCAGGCTGAAATAGGGCACATGCAGCAGAGGAGACAGGATTTAAATTCTTACCCATAATCAAAATTCCTCCCAACCCGAAAGCTCCACACCAAAAAGGTTCTGCCACTTGCCAGCTATGTGACTTAAGATGTGTCACTTGAACTTCTCTGAGCCTCTAATAATCCCTATTTTAAAAGATTGTTATGATTCAACAAGATAAAAGCTGCTGATTTCTTTTGAATGCTTTGGGCTGCAAATAACAGAAAAGTCAACCAAGACTTGCTTGAGCAATAAAGATAATTATTTCACACACTAAGATTCTAGCAGCAGGCATTTTCAGATTTTGTACAATGATTCAGAAATGCCATTGAAAACCAGTTTCCTTCTATAGATCTACTTCACCCTCCTTGGTTTGTTATTTACATCTCATGCTGTTTCATCATGGTTCAGTGATAGCTGGTGCAACTCTGGATGTCATGGACCACATTCCAAATAAGAAGGAAGGATATATTAAGAATAAACACCCCTTCAGGTGATGAACTTCACTGTAGGTGATTCAAGGATCCCATCTTGAGATCATCTACCCTGCAGCATGATTACCTAACATACAACTCATTCTCACCTCAGATGCCTTTACAAAAAAAAAAAACCTTCAGAGAAAAGGTGGGACCCCATTGGTGGGATTCCATGCACATGCGCAGCTAGGTAGGGACAGGAGAAGTCTTCCTGGTACCTCAGGTCCTATCACAGACCTTCAGAGCTGGAAGGGACCCGAGAGAGCCTCCCCCTAACTCTACCACATTTTGGGGAAACTGAGGTCCAGGGAAGAGAAGTGGTTTCTTCACAGTCACACAGCAGAGCCAGGGCTAAGTATTCCTGGCTCTGAGATCCTCTTGCTATTCTGAGGTGAGTCCTCAGAAAGGAGGCTTTGGCCCAGGAAATGCAGGTTTCTTTGGTGGGTTCCCCAGAAGCAGAGCCTGCGGCGACAGCTCCTATTCAGATGATGGACTGGGGAGGCTCTGAGAAGAAGGGAAGTGAGGGGCACAAGAGAGGAAAGAGGTAAAAGCTACATCAGAATGTGGTCTCCACTGGGCTCCAGCTGCAGCCTGGTCTCGCAGACGGCTCCAGAGCACAAACAGCATCACAGACTTAGTCCTCCCTTGAGGCTTGGGGTCACCTTTTGTGCCGCCACATCAGTCAGTCATCGGCCACAGTCTCCCAGGTGTGCATGCGGGTGGTGTGAGGCCTGCCGGGTGAAGGCGACTCTTGCTTGGCTAATGATGCTGTTCCAGGAAAGGGGCAGTTGTGAGCCAATGGCAGCAACCCTCCAGCAGCCAGGGCCTGAAAACAAGCAGGTCAGAAGGCAAACAAGACACTCTCTTCCCAGAAGCTCCAGTCCCCCCAGCATTTTCAGCCACAGAACAGTGTCCAGGCAGATAGGCCTGTGCCCTCTACACCCATGGTTTCCTTGCTCATAAAATGGGCTCGCAGGACCAAAGGACCACTGAGGTCTCTTCCAGCTCCACATTGCAGAGCTTCTGTGAGTTCATTTCCACCTCATCCCGATGTTCCAACCAGTCAGGCCCCCCACCTGCAGACTCCCCACTCGCCCCAGCAGCTGAAGGGCCATCGAGGACAGCAGACTTGACTTGGGGTAGGAACACACAACACAATACACGGATAATGTGTTATAGAATTGTACACCTGGGCCCTGTATAATTTTATTAACCAGTGTCTCCCCAATAAATTCAATTAAAAAATACATCTTAAAATTTGAAAAAATAAAAGAACCATTGAGAACGAAGTGGGGTCTCTACTCAGCAGGCCTGAACACCACGAGATGGGCAGAAGCAAGTTTCTGGGTTTGCATACATCCCCAGCCTGCTGGGCAGACCTGGGGAGTCAGTATTTCTTGAAATGTAAGTACTGAGACCACACTGGGTTGCCAGTAAATTCGTTATCCCATTACACAGGCCTGAATTATTCAGCGCTCTGGAGGCTGCCTCAGGAACGCGCCCAGCACAGTCGATGCCGGAATTAGTGGGATGGATGGATCAGGCCCGGGGCCGGCTGGTGCTGGGATGGCGGGTCTCAGCCCAGAGCGACCACCAGGGCTTGAAGGCACAAGAGGGTCTAGCTGGCAGCACCTGGGCCCTGGGTGTTCCTGGGCCCTGGGGAAAGGCTTGTGTAGATATGCACAGACTCCCTAAGCCCCACCACCACCAAAAAATTGGCAAAGCATATTTTTGGAGGCCCATCTACTCCAAACCAACCCAGGGACAAAAAATCCAGACTCTACCTCTACCTGGCTGTGTGACCTCCAGCAAGTCATTCACCTCTCTGAGCCTGTGTCTTTATCCATAAAATGCAGCAATGATGCTGAACGTTCCCAGTATCCATTCTCCCTCTAAGCATAATGATAGAACTGAGTTTTCATTGAGTACATAATCCTCTGGAATAAAGACTATTTCTAGGTTGAAGTGTGCCCGTGTGACTAAGTGCTAGTCAAAATGATGCAAGTAGAAGTATCCTGTGAAACTTTGAAGATGTGTCCTTAAAGGAAGGGGCTGAGTCCTATCTTTTCCTTTCCTTTTTCTGAAAACTGGGGTAAAGGTGTGATGGCTGGAGCTCAAGCAGTCATCTTGCTCAGTGAGGAGAAGCCACATGATGGGAATGGTGGCACAACAGAGTAGAAGCCTGAGTCCCTGTTGACTCTGGAGCCTCCTTACCACCTGCAGGTTGTATCTATATAAAATAGAGGCCCTGTCCTGTGTGGCTCAGTTGGTTGGGCCTTGTCCCACAAGCTGAAAAGTCGCCCACAAGCCAAAATGTCACAGTTTGATTCCCTGTTAGGGCACAAGCTTGGGTTGCGGGTTAAGTCACCAGGTGAGGAGTGTAGAAGACACAATGGATTGATGCTTCTCTCTCACTTCCTGCCCGGTTCCTCACCCTCTCTTTCTTCCTCCCTTCCCCTCTCCCTAAAAATAAATAAATAAAATCTTTAAAGACTAAAATAGATATGAACTTCTCTTGATTAAGTCATTGTCTTTTGGATTTTTCTGCCATAGCCAAAACCCACCCTACCTTGTTGGACAAGCCTGAGGGTGAAGTGAGGCGTTACAGGAAAACAGCCACCTCAATAGGTATTTCCTCTAGTATACTTCAGTGGTTAAGAACTGTAAGCCCTGAAACCAGAGGATTTGAGTTCAAATCCCAACTCTACCATTTAATAAACTGTGCAACTTCAGGCAAGTTGCTTAATCTCTCTGTGCTTTAGCTTCCTCATCTGTAACATGGGGATAAATATGAGAATTAACTGAGTCACTACGAAGCTACAGGAAGTGTTATATAAGTATCAGCAGTTAGTTCCCCATTTTTACACATTTAGTTGGAGTCCCAGTGGAGCTCAGGGTCCTGCGTCTCCATACATCTCCGAAAGCCTCATCCCTGGCTGGATTTTTCCTGCAGGGCAGCTGTGCTCTCCAGGAAGCTTCAGTCATGACATGAACAGCTTTGCCTCGGTGGGGAGGCCACCAACCTGAACCAGAGACATGGGCAGCAGAGACTGGGCTCCTGGTTTGGGGCCAGGAGGGGGACTACTCTCCGGGATCCCCACGAAGCTCTTCCTCAGGAAGAGAGAAAGAGAAATATAAGCACCTGACTGTGTACCCCAGGCAGGTATCACTGGGCCTGTGGGGAGTGGATTAAATCAGAGGTCACAACAGCTCACGTGCCAGCAGCACAAAGACCAATATGGAATGTGAGTGGAATGTGTTGTGCTTGAGGCAGCAGGGAGTGGTGGGGACTTTGGCAAAGCACATGACCCATGTGGGGATGGGAACAGGCACATGTAGTGCTAGTAGCCTTGACATGCAGCAAAATGGGTCCAGCTTGGTGAAATCTTCTGCTTTCTCAACAGAAATGAAAATCAAATCTAAATTCTTTGTGAAATTTTCCAACTGTTTAGTGTTGGCTCCATTCAAACAAACAACACACTGATCAAGAAAAACAAAGTATGCCCCGAGGCCAGCCCGGGGGCTGCAGACGTAAACAAGCGCTGTGCGTGCAGTCTGAATCCTGCGTCCCAGGCTGCATTTCCTGGTGTCTCCGGGGGAAAGGGGCATATGCTGAGCTTGAGGGTGGCTTGGAGGAAAGAAAGGGCTGGGAGTTTCTCCTTTGCTGGCAGGCAGGTGCTCTAGGCTAGAAAAGGGAAGGTGAGCCAGACCCCTCAGCTCCCTCTCCTGTCCATTTTTAGGATGGCAGTGAGGGTGGGCGGAGGCAGGGGGTTACCTTGCAACCTCAGGCAACCCAGAGCTTCAGGTTCTTCCTCTGAGGCTGAACTGATTGGAAAATCTACGGCTTCTGCCTGCGGCAGCTACCGTAGCCAACCTGAGCTCGCTGAGATCATGCCCAACGGGGTCTCCACACCGATACCTTTGGAGACACCCTGGGGCCCTCAGGACCTGCGTGTAGATTGGACTGCTGCTCCTGCCACCAGTAATAGGGTTACACGTCCATACCCTTGGCCATGTGACCTTATGGGGCCACCCCACGAGGGGATAGAGCACACTCCTTTACTCAGGACTTGGGGCTTGGCCAAGTGATGCTGTGGCCACTGGAACATCACCAGACCTGACTAAGGCAGAGGCTTTAAAAGCACTTATGGGGTGGGCTTCTTGCACCGGTGTTGTCCACTGGGAAAGAACATCCCCAGGTGGAAAGATCTGAACCCACCACTGAAGCAGAAGAGCCCCAGCTGACCCTCTGAACCAGAAGCAAGAAAATTAATTGATTATTCTAGAAGCCAATGAAACCTAGGGCTGTTATATAACATTGCCACAGCACAAACCCAACTACTGTGCCAGGAGGATGTGGGCTTCCCCGACCCTGGCCCCAGCAAGATACACAGGAACTCCCAACCCATCTGGTCATCCACTGACCCAGAGGCCTCTGTGCCCCTGGCTCTGAGGCAAATAGAGACACTCCTGGAGTGGGGAGATACCCCAGGCTGTGGCCACACAGAATTGGAGCCAATCCCACATCATGGCTGTGAGACTTTGGATGAGTCCCTTCCTCTGTCTGAAAGCCACCTGTAGAGTGATCCCACCTACATTGATGAGAGGCCACAGGTCTGCAGCAGCACAAAGGTGGGTCCCCAATGCTGGCATTTGGGCTCGTCAAGTAGAGGAGGGACTGGGCCTGCCAGGAGTCTTTGGGATGGAGGTATCTCCTACAAGAAAGCTCACTCTTGAGGAAAACGAAGCCTCACCTCTGGAGGGCATGATTTCAAGTTCAGTATGGAATCTGTCACTGTTTCCTGAAGGAAAAAAAATTGGTTTGTCTCAGCACCAACTCTAAGCGTATGGGCCGAGGCCATACTGCTTGGGGGCTTGTATCAGTTAGGAATGCTTTGAGCTTCAAGTAAAAGAATACATAGTAAATCACTGCTTAAACAGAAAGGGCTCCTTTTTCTCATGTAACAAGTAGTCTGGAGCTAGACAGTTGCTGGTGGTGGCTCAATGGCTAGATAATGCCTTCAAGCACCAGCACTCCATCTTTTGTCTCACCATCCTCACTGTTTGGTTTTTTAAATCTTAACTTCATTGCCTAATGGCCACAAGACAGCTGCTATGGTTCCAACCATTTCATCTTTACATAACCCCATACAAGGTTAAAAGAGGCCAAGCAATAACAGAGGGGATTCTTATTATCAGGGAGGAAAATGTCCTGAGAAACCAGAAATGAGCTGCAGAGAGGATGAGAGCACCTTGAAAAAATATACCTGAGATGGCTGTGACAGCCTGAGACAGATCACAGTTCATCCCCTAGAGCTGGGCACACTGTTCCTTGGATAGTGTCAGGCTCCCACTGGCACGGCAGAAGGAGGAGGAATGCTTCAGAGGCAGACAGTAATGGTGTCGGCTGGAGGAGGGCAAATCCATCCCACAGGGGAGCTGCACCAACTGCAAACCATAGAAGCTACTCAGTAGCAAATAGCAGATTTTTACTTTGTTGCAAACAATAGACCCACTCTGTTGTAAACAGCAGCCTCTGGGAGGACCAGAGAATCAGGTCTGGATGTTCCACAAGCAGGAACTTCACAGCTAGAAGCCCCACCCAATCACACCACGGGACTGTTCTAGTTAGAACACAGCCACCACACAGCCCACCTTGGCTAGTGGCTAGAGGCTTCCATGCAACCATCCCGGCAGCAACAGACACCGCCACCTCATCACACTCACTCGCTGAGCACCTTTCTCCTTCACACAGCCGCTAACTCACATTGCTTACATTTGCACTCCTTGAGTCTTTTGCCATACATCTGATGGGTGGAAGCTAGATCCCATGTCTTCCTCGGGGTATATGTGTTTGTCATCTTTGAGAAAACAAGGACTCACAACATAGGCCAGTGTCTTAATGTGAAGAGCTAAAAGCTGGAGGGAGACTTTCTTTACCAGGTCTCAAAAGGGCCACATGAAGTCTTGACCATTTGAAGGCTTCTGAGGATCAACCAGGGTGTCCAGCAGAAGCATTCCTGGCCACCCTGACAAGAAAGAAGGGGAGAAACAGGTGACGCCATGAAAAACACACCTAAGTTATTCACTGGGGACTCTCAGAAACACCTGGATTGAGCCAGATAAATTAAATCACAGGTAAATTGTTGGTACATGGAAGATGCTCCCCCAGAGAACTAAATGAATTTCCAGAGGACCTAGGGGCTCTGGACTTGGGCCCAGTGGTGAGATGACAAACTTGTATGGAAGCTGTATTAGAGACAAGTTCACATCCTGGCTCTGCCGCTTACGCACCACTTGAATCTGGGAGCCTTGGCTTGCCCATTTGGGACATGGAAACAATGCCGGCTACTAGACAGGGGTGCTCCGGGGAACGTCACCTCCCATTCAGTTCACGCCGCAGCAGGGAACTCTATGTGTCTAAGTATCTGACCCCACCATGGTTGTCAGGGAGGGGGAATGGGAACCAGGCAGGGGTATTTCAATCCATACAACCATTCTGAGAGCTTGGAGCCTGTGGCAGGCAGAATTCTGCCATCCTCCCATGATGTCTACCACCCGTGTTACTCCCAAGGGAGGGCTTCGCAGGTGTAACTAACCAGCCCACCTTAAAATAGGGACATTATCCCAGATTATCTGGGTGGGCCTAAGGTAATCACATGAGCTCTTAAAGGCAAGAGAGGAAGGCATCAAAAAGATTCAAGGGGGACTTCCGGCCAAGATGGAGGCATAGGTAGACGCACTGTGCCTCCTCGCACAACCAAGATAGGGACAACAAAGATATAGAAACAAAATAACAACCAGAACTGACAGAAAATTGAAGTTTATGGAAGTCGG